>VUYV01000022.1:722865-953739 GCA_008711295.1 Anarhynchus alexandrinus
GGGGGGGGGGGAGAGGGGAGACAGACCCTTGTTTATTTAAGATTTTTCCCTGTAAACAAATCCTTCCACCATCGTTTTCCTTCCAAAACTCCTTCTCCAGAGACCTGAGCTCTCTGTAAAGGTTGGGAAATAAAAGAAAGAAGGGAAAAAAGCTAACCATTTCTTATTCTTGCTACTCGATGTGCCAGGATTAGAGAGAGGCTCCTCTGGGAGTTACAATTACTCCCCTGTGGATGCTGGAAATGTTTTGGGTTTTTTTTATAGCTGCAGCTCTAGTCTGAAAGATGGCAAAACTTAGTCTTCTGCTATTAGTACCAGCTTTCTAGATAAAGCAAGGAAGAAAAAAGTGAAGTATCACTTTGGGGTGTTTCTGGGGAAGAGGTGTTTCCACAGCTGCAGTTTGCTTTCTTGGGAGCACTGTGAAAATACCTATCTCAACGCTGTGCTTCATGGGATCGAAGTCTTGGATTTGAAGCCTAGGAATAAAAACTGAGTCTTACCCAAAAGCTGTCTTTAAACTCTTGATATGGCAACGCATGGTAAAAACAAGCAGTAAAAATAAAATAATCAAGATTATACATTTGTAGTTGTAATAGTGTTGATGATTTTTAAAGGTTACTGCTTGTCTATAAGCAAAGATTGTATTATGAAGTATTATCTGAAGAATCCCTGTTAAAGCGATACTGCAATGCTGCTTTTCCCTGACTTAAAAATTCACAGTTTATTGGCAGTCTGAGTTAATCTGGAGGTTTGATCTCTGTTCTGTGCAGTAGGATTTAGGTAATTTTGCACAGGTTGCAGTCTCTTCGTGGTTTTGCTTGGATTTGAGAATCATTTATATGTAAATGACCCTGATCTCTTCTTCTTTCCCTTCTTACCAATTAACTTTGTTTTAAAGCACACAGTTGCGTGAGCAAAATCATCAAGCAGTGCTGCCTGGGGATGGTGAAACTGGGTAGTGTTAGCATGGTGATCATGTTCACTGGAGCTCATTACCAAATTGACTCATTGAATAATCAGACCTTTGAACTGAGTTCAGTGGTATCCCATCCATCTCACGCCGTTAGGCCACTTCGAGGCAGCTCTTTTATGTCTTCTTATAATTTGGCCTATGTAAATGGCAGAAGTGTTTATTTTGAAAAGCAACAAGAAAGCCCAGTTAAACAAGAAAAAAGTTGGAAGAACAAGCCCTCAAAGAAATTTTGACACTATTGCCAAGGGGTTCATGAAAGATAAAACCAACTAATTTTTTTATGGCTAAAGGAAAATGCCTTGTGCCTAGCTGCTACAGTAAACTTGCCAGAGCCATTCCAAAAACAACACCCCACAAGATATTCAAGATTGTCAGTGAAAACTAGGCTCAAAAATGCAGCACCCCTGTGTGTGGATCAAGGGGAGCTCATGGGTGCTCAGTTCTGTATGCTCACAAATGGCTCTAAGAACTATTTTAAGGGGGTTTGCTAGTTTTGGCTTTGAAACTGCATCTGCTATATCTACTCGGTACCTGTGTGCCTGTACTGCATGGCATAGGTCATTTTGCAAATGGAAAATAACTTGTTATTGCATGAGTAAATGGGATATTTTCTGCAGGCTGTTATCTACCAGGCTAATTGTTGTTATGAAGAAATAAAATACATGCTCATGGCAAGACGTGCTGTAGTAAAAGCAGATAATATTTGCCGAAGTTCTCTACAAATTTTAATCCTTCCTGTAACATTGGATGGAAATCATTGCTTGGTGATCTAGCACAGCTTTGAGCAGAAAGTAGAAGAAATCTGTCAATGTCTGTGGGATTTTGCATTTTTGTATTTTTTTGAGTTCATTCAAACTCAGGGCTCATAGTGGAAGGGAGGTGGCACGATAAGGCTGGAAAATTTGATCAATGAGCTCGGGAGGTCTGATTTGAGATCAGTGTCCTGGTGCTCAGGTGGTTTAGTGCCTGTTGTGCTATTGCTCACCTTTTTGGAGACAGGGAGATGAAGATAATCCCATTTTCTGAGGAACAGTAGAGCTGGGATTTTTAAACTGAACTTTTTTGAAAAATACTGATCCCTCAGAAAATTACATTTATGGTGCTACTGAGTTTTAAAGTTTGAGGAGAGGATGTCTCAGGCTTGGAGTAAAATAACCTAAAACCAGAGCAAGCATGTGCTTCAACTTCCATGATATTGATTACTCTGGGGCAGGAGAATTGCTCACAGCAGCAGGGGCTTAAATTACTTAAATAACAAAAAAAAACCCCAACTTTCAGAATAGAAAAACTCCTATTTTGCACTAAAAGCAGGCATCTCTATGCTTGAAATAGGTTGACTTGAATGAACTTCAGTGACAGCAATATCATTATACATTAATAACTTATATTGCACAAATAGTGAGTGTGGTCTGCTTCACTGGACCTAGAAGAGACAACAATCTCTGCTCTCAGGAGCTTGCAGGCTGAGCCTGGTCAAACAGCTGGATAGTTAAGAGGCTGCTCCTCATAATGACAGGGTATTATGGTTTGAGAAAACCCACAAGAGTTTATTGTTGTTTAGACGATGATTCTATCACACGATGACCCCTCTGCAGATGGGAAGGGGATTCGGGAAAAAACAAGGAAAGCCAGGGGTTGAAATATAAATTAATTTAATAGAATAAGATTAGATAATTAACACTAATAGCGCTAAAGAACCAATATTGATCCTGATACCAATATAAAATATACAAGGATTATACTGAGCCAATTCTGTCAGTGGGAAATTGTACACTCCCAGCAGTGGACAGCAAATGTCAGACACTGCCAGTGCTACTGCTTCAGGAGGAAGGGAAGGCCTCAGGGATCCGGCACCAGTGCAAGAAGTTCTCTGGAATGCCACCGTCAAGGGAGAGAGAGCACTTCACAGCAAACTTTCTCATTTATATTGAATGTGATGTTCCTGGTATGTAATACAGGCTGGAGAGGTGTGCCCATGCCAACATCATGAAGTTCAACAGGGCCAAGTGCAAGGTCCTACCTCTGGGTCCTGGCAATCCCAAGCACAAATACAGGCTGAGCAGAGTATGGATTGAGAACAGCCCTGAGGAGAAGGAGCTGGGTGTGCTGATTGATGAGAAGCTCAACATGAGCCAGCAATGTGCAGTCGCAGCCCAGAAGGCCAACTGCATGCTGGGCTGCATCAAAAGAGGTGTGGCCAGCAGGTCAAGGGAGGTGATTCTGTCCCTCTACTCTGCTCTCATGAGACCCCACCTGGAGTACTGCATCCAGCTCTGGAGCCCCCAACATAGGAAAGACATGGACCTGCTAGAGCGGGTCCAGAGGAGGGCCACAAAGATGATCAGAGGGCTGGAGCACCTCTCCTGTGAAGACAGGCAGGGAGAGTTGGGGTTGTTCAGCCTGGAGAAGAGGAGGCTCCAGGGAGACCTTATAGTGGCCTTCCAGTACCTAAAGGAGGCCTACAGGAAAGCTGGGGAGGGACTTTTTACTAGGGCATGTAGTGATAGGATGAGGGGGAATGGCTTCAAACTGGAAGAGGGTAGATTTAGATTAGATATCAGGAAGAAATTTTTCACTATGAGGGTGGTAAGGCACTGGAACTGGTTGCCCAGAGAAACTGTGGAAACTCCATCCCTGAAAGTGTTTAAGGCCAGGTTGGATGGGTCTGTGAGCAACCTGGTCTGGTGGGAGGTGTCCCTGCCTATGGCAGGTGGGTTAGAACTCGATGATCTTCAAGGTCCCTTCCAACATAAACTATTCTATGATTCTGTGATTCTATGAAATAATCCTGTTGGTCATCTTGGGTCAAGTGCCCGGGTCTCGCTCCCCCTCATCCCTGCATCTGGCAAGCTCAAAAAACACTGAGACCTTCAAACCCACGCACCATGGCTGGCTATAAAGTAAATATTTTCACAAATTCAGACAGTAGAGTCTTCTAAAAGTGCAGTTTTCCCAAGCATTAGAAGAGAAATTAGTCCTGTGTTGCTCAAACCAGGACACAGGGTGATTCTCACGCTTAATTTCAATTTCTGGTTAGGCTGGAGTTCACACACTCCAATTTGTATTGCTGGACATGGAGCAACTGTGACTCCAAATGATTTTTGGATGCTGGAAGAGGTGGGATGGTAGGGAGATGTTGTGGCATGGGAATTAAAGAGAGAACGGTATCAGAGAAGCCTATTCATATGGCCTCCTTACCTGCCTTTCCTGGACAGCCCCAGTGTTTCCCCAGGCAGGGACTGAGGGGGCAATTGTGAATATCTGGCATTTAACTGAAGTAAAAGTGTTATGTTGAGAGAAGCAAGAGGGTGCTTATCTTTGGGAGAGACAAAGAAGATGGGAGAAGCAGGCTTCTTCACAAGCTATACACGTCTAGCAGGGGTGATGGGGGAGCGATTTGAGGCAGTTTCCCCACCTGAGATTTCAGGTCAAGCCATAAAGAAATCCATGTGAAGCTCCAATCTGTGCAAGCACCTTGATCTAAATAGGAGGTATAGTAATGTACTTATAAGGTGGGCATCTCTCAATATTCACCACACACAGTTCTTAGCGCAGGTATTGCAGGGTGTGGGATAGGTTAATGCATTTCTAAAGCAGGTTCCCTACCTCTTGCTGCTCATCCAGTCATCACAGGTTTTAAATGAAACAGCCTGTTGAGCTTTAAACTCTCGAGGATTTGGCTGGGCTGCAGCTCAAGGGGCCAAGCACTGCTGTTGGGAAGAAGCAGCAAGGCATGAACCTGAGAGAAAAGGAATGGCTTGCTCCGGAGAACAGCCTTGCATTCATCCCTCTGTGCACTGCTGTTTTGAAGATGGATTTGTGGTGTGGGTTTTTTTTTTTTTATTACACCATGGAAAATGTTTTTCTGTCCAAACCAGCTGGGTCTTCAGCAACACTAAAAAATTAAAAGCACTTCTGTGCTAGGTGTTCCCTAAAAGATGGAAAATAAGATTTTTACATTAAAATGCCAGGAAGAAAAATGGTGAGGGCATAAAATGCTGCTTTATTTTCATCAGATGCTAGTGCTTTTGGAAAATCGGTTGTGCTCCAGCGGTCATTACTCCCCTGTGTGCTTTTCTTGCTGTGTGCTCCAGCTTCTCTCTGAAAGGTGTCTGTGCAGCAAACCTTGCATTAGCTGTAGCTCCAACTATACCCCACAGGCCACCACAGTCGGCAGAGAGGACATCCTTGGGACCTAGGCTTGAGTCCCTTTTTCCCTTCTTCTCTTTAATCAGGTCTGCCTTTATTTCAGGAGTATCGACATCGGGGGCTCTGGGCCCGGGGAGCACCACTGCCAGCACCACGCCACGGGTGGCCACCAGCAGCACCGGCCGCCCCACCACCACTTCGGCCTCAGGCAGGAGGAACAGGAGCACCAGCACGCCGTCACCCATGGCCGACATCCCCGAGGAAATGACCACGCACCTCCCACCCGCGTCCTCCCAGCTGCCACCTGCTGGCGCGGAGAGCTGTGACCCCATGGAAGCCCGCGATATTATGTGGTCTCGGACTCGGCAGGGCCAAGTGGCAAAGCAGCCGTGTCCCATGGGCTCGATAGGTGAGTCAAGGGGCGGGAGGACACGGCAAGCTGTCTCTGTTTGCCCATGGAACGTTGTGAGTGTGCAACTAGGTTGCCTATGGGCCCCTGTGGCACACGTGCTTTCATCAGTGGAACACGCTGATGCCTTCTGCATTGCCTTGGTGAGGTGTGGCAAGCAGCTGGTCCTGGGCTGAAGCCTCAGTATGCTGAGCATGTTGTACAGGATCTTTGGCATCCCAAGCTCTGGCTGAAGGAGAGTATAAACTAATGACCTTGTGGGCTTGAGCTTGATGTGCTATAAGAGCCTCTGCCTCCAGAAGTTATGTACAACGCTTTTGCCTGTATTTGTAGCCCCTGGGCTCATTGGCTGA
This sequence comes from Anarhynchus alexandrinus, assembly GCA_008711295.1. Taxonomy (NCBI): domain Eukaryota; kingdom Metazoa; phylum Chordata; class Aves; order Charadriiformes; family Charadriidae; genus Anarhynchus; species Anarhynchus alexandrinus. The sequence continues at coordinate 728,750 of VUYV01000022.1, forward strand.
TGTGTTGATGGCCGATGGGGGGAGGGCAGAGGAAATAAACAAAACTTACATTTTGAAGCTCTGTGCTGCACTGTTTACATTTCAAAGGCTGTGGCCAGCATTTCGGGGCACAGGTATTCTGAGATCAAACTCCTGAACCAGCGTGAGTGATTTTTCAAACTGCAGCCAGCTTCCAGTGTGATCAGCAGGGAAAGCAAGGGGGAAAACAAAGCCAAATCTTTCCAAATGGTTTATTGTTGATTGGACTTTGCTCCTTTTCTTCTACTCTTCCCCCCAGTTGTTTTCTTCCAAAAGGTTGCTTTTGGAAATTTTCTGTCCAAATTAAAACATGGTCGAATGAAGAATAGTTTTTGGCATATGGTTCAGTTTGCTGTATTTTAACAAATGCAGTTTTCCAAAAGTATTTATTTTTCAAGCTAGTCTTGGTGTCCAGCCCTGAGAACCCGCTTGCCAAGAAGAAATCAGAAGGTGGAGGAAATTGCCTGAAAATAAGGGCTGGAGGGATCTGGCTTACAGAGGAGACTGTTAATTCTCCACTCCATTGCCCTGGAGAGCCATTCACACCTGTGTGTACGAATACTGACTCTCCTGAATTTGGTGAGGTCAGACTGATAAAATACACGTTAAGTATGAGGGGCATGGAAAGACGTCAGTGGTGAGAATACGTAAAGAGCATTTTTGCTGTCTTTCACATCCCCACTTGGTAAAATTAATGCAAAAAGTATCATGTGGTTCCCAGAGAGGGGAAAGGATAGTCTGAACTGAAGCTGTGAAAAAGGAAAGAAATGATAAAAAAGGAAAATGAAGGCTGGATGCAGGGAGCCCTTTTCTAAGCACAAGAGCGAAGGACTGGATGAAAATAGCTAAGGAAAAAAAAAATAACCCAACTTGTTGATAGGGGATGGCAATAAGCCTTTCCCATCTCTAATTTCAGTGATTCATGTGACTTGTTAAAAGCTGTGGTATATTAGCAGTGGGCCTCTTCCAACTCCCTTTGAAGGCATGAGCAAACTCTCACTGGTTTTAATCGGCGCTACCATCAGACCTAGGCCGTAATTCACTCTTCTGCTGAAAATTTCGTCTCTGCAGGGCAGAGCACTTTATAGGATGCAGAGTCTTTAATCTAGTGTACTGGCTTTCTTGCTTTTTAAAGATCTTTAACTGCACCGTTTCGGATGCATTTCTCTTTGTCTGGAAGGGCCTGAGGTGCTTTGCTGTCTTTTGCAGCAGGGATCTGGGTGGCCCTTGCGAAACAAAACTTTCCTCTGAGGTCCCTCTCGATGGTTGGGGGTGGACAGTAAAGCCCAGCTTTACATCTTGGCATTCATAGAGTTTAAATTTTTGTGTGTTTCCACCCAAATGGTTTAATGATGACTCAGAGCAGTAAAATCTTCATAAAGCAGCAAGGAAATCGAGGCACAGGGTCTGATGCCGGGGCACCAGCGGTGGGGCAGAGCACTCAAGGTGCTGGCTCAGTGTTTGAGATCCAGACTCAATTTCTTAGTCCCTGGCAGCTTTCCTGCCTGGCCTAAGGCAAAGCCCTCTGTCTGTAGTCTCTTTCTGGCAAAATGGAGATAACATCCCTGCACTTCCTCATGGGTCTTTTGTCTTAGGGTCCCTAAGCACTAAGATGATAGGAGACTAGGACACTGAGATGACTCAGAAGTGTCCTACTAAGGTCCTGAGCACTAATAAGCTCCCAGGCTTTGCATGAGGTGTCCGCCATTGAGAAATGAAGCCTGTGGCTTGGGGTCCTAGGAGCAAAATGCAACCAATAACACTGAACACAGTGGCTTTCCTCTTCCAGGTGTTGCAACTTTCCGATGTCTTGCACCAGATGGGATCTGGGAGCCCCAAGGACCTGATCTCAGCAACTGCTCTTCTCCCTGGATCAACCACATCACTCAGAAGGTAAAACCCGTCCCGTGTGTTGACCACACCAAGTCTACACGCTGACCTTCCTGAGCTACCCGGCTGTTTTCACAACAGGGAACCCAAAGTGAGCAACAATCACGCATAAAGCATGAGCCATGTGTAGTGACCAGGAATTCCAAAGAGAAAACAAGACTGTAGAAATCTGATGAAAATTAAGGCAAAGAGGGTGAGGGATAGGCAAGGGAAAGGGACTGGAGAGTGGAATTAAAAAAGAGTGAATGACAGTTCTTGTTTGTGGCAAGAAAAGGAGGAACAGTGAGGGTGGATGTCTGGAAAATACCAACTTATTTTATTGCAAAAGGAAACTTTCCTTTTCAAGCATCCCCAAGGATTTTTTCATCCCACGCAAGCACTGGATAAACCCTGTAGTTGAGAAATCTTTACCAAAGAAAGGCAGGCTCAATATGATATGTTTGTGTTGCACTTCTGACTTTCTGTTTTTAAGTTCTGCCCAAATTGTAAAAGAACTGATGGAATAGAAAACAATGCCGCAGTAATGCATATCTTTTGACTCTGAAGTCCCTTGATGAATGTTTTGTAGCACTTCATCATTTATCAGTGTTAAAAGTGCATTAACATGTGACAATAGAAGTTCAAGACAAGCAGAGCTTATTTGGTAGCAATATGTTGAACGTTTTTGTTATTAATGCACAGTGGTGCTTTCAGCTGATTTCATTACAAACAGAGACCAGATGTGTGTTTACGCCACAGAGTCTGTGGGCTGAATCCTTATTATAGCAATTTGTGGGGATTTATTCACTCCTTTAGCCAAAGCGAGCAAGTCCCAGTGTTGTGGGCTAGTTGTGCTGCTGTGCAGTAGCTGCACTGCACTCCCGAGACCCGATGCTCACTGGTGAATGGGATGGGATGACCTACAAACAAGACTCTTTGGCTTTCTTCTCCTTGTCCCCCATCTTAACTGAGGCTCAACAACCTGTGAATCGCTAGCACGTACACCCCTGATCACTCCTATCTCACTTCATCTGTATTTATACCTGTCCCTCCCCAAACACAAGGGAAGACATCAATTAACGTGGGCCTGCTGTGACATGGCACAGCCATTACAAAGCCTGTGGTCCTTCTGTCCCACACGGGAGGGTGGGCAGCTCTCCTGCCATACGCTCAGCTAGCTGATTAATAAAGACTGCCTTTGTTGGCATTAGCAGCTGTGCAGCTCTTGTTTTATGACCCACATACTTATCCTGGAGGGGTTAATATTACATACTCTAGCCATAATTCACCCAGGCAGCTGGGAGACCTCTTGCTGCTCGGTGAAGATGGCTAGGCCGTTAGCTATTAGCAGAGAGAAATAATAGTGTGCACTGATGAAATATCCATCAAGGTTAGGCTTATTTTATTGAAACCTCAGCTATCATTTGCATGGCAAATGAGCCCCATTTAATTTGTTACGTGCTTTCAAAACAGGCTAAAATTGAAGAGTCCAGCTTTCAGAAATTCCCAGCAGGTTACAGTTGGAACTGGATTTTTTTTTTTTTTGTATTGTTATTATATTTCTGGAGGAATTTAGTTTTGTTCAGCTTTGGGAACCTTCCACCAGTCAGTGGAAAGACTAGGGGGATCTGCCAAATGACTCTGGATCTAAACTGTTGATGCCTGAGTGGGAGGGAATCCAGTGGGATCCTGGGATATGTGGCCCAACCTCTATGGAGAACTGCTACAAAACATCAAGACTTTCCAGGAGTGACTTTTGAGGGGAAAGCCCTGCCAGGCTTCTCTAGGGGCTTCTGTCAGGTTTTGTATTCAGTCGGATCCTTACAGCAAACACAGTTTTAAATTACTTGTGAAATAACCAGTAGCCACTTGGTTTCCCTGCCCAACTGGTTTCTCACATCCCTGCCATGGATGGGACACTTCCCTTGCCCCAAGCTTGCGGTTTTGCTCCAGCACCTCTCTAAAACTGAAAAAGGAGCCTTCTTCCTCTAAGCGTAGCCAGTTCCTCTTCTTGCTGCTGTGGGGGCAGCCAGAGGAAGCAGTAAGCCAGCCATGCCATGGGGACACAGGGTGATCGCATCTTGCAGCTCAGTCCTCCTGTGTCCCCAGTGCTCGGTCCTCCTTGGCCACCCATCCCACAGCATCCACAGCTGCAGCACAGCTTACAAAATGGGTAGAAATGCTTGTTTGGCAGCCAGGATTCATACCTGCTCAGCATGTCTTTGTTCCTAATATGCTTTGTCTCCCAAAAATCCCGTCTTCTGTCACCTGCTGGGTCCAAGCTGCTCAGGAAGAAGGGTGATGTGTCCCCTGGAGGGATTTCAGCCAAGCCAGAGAGGATGGTACAGAAACGCTGTGCTTGTTTTCATGTCCCTGTAGTGAAGTAAGGATTATTACTTGCTTCTTTTCTTGCTCCTGCTGTGCTCAGACCGTATGTTGGGTGTTTGCCTGCTTGCATCATGGTATTAGGTTTTACAGCCCTCTATTAGCTTCCATTAGAGTTATTGTGCTTGATGGAAGATCAGAACAAATGTCCGCTTCAGCAATTCATTGGCCTCCTGACATTTACTTTAACTTTATTGTTGGTGCCTACCATGCCCTTGTAACGTAGCAGGAGAATAAACTTGCCAGTGCGATTGAATTATGCACTGCTACCTGGGTTATTTCTAGAGTCAAGCAGTAAAAGGAAGCAAAAAGGTCAGCTTTGGATACATTGTATCATCCTGATCATGAGGTCATACATTCAGTGTCAGCCTGTTTGTTTTACCTCTTGCTTTCATCAGTACCGTCCTTGGCGCAGTGTGTGACTTGCCTGAAAATATCTTTTCCTCGCCACAGCTTTCAGTTGTGGGTGCTTCCTGGGAGGAGGGGCACCGCTACGCTCAGCTTCAAGCCTCTGAAAGAGAGGAGGCCTTTTTTGTAGTGGAATAGAAAGCGTTGTGTCCTTCATGAATGCATGAAAAGCCTCAAGCTGTAAATCTAAAGCGCAAGCTACCCGTGTTCGTATTGTCCTCCTGAACAGCCTAGATGATACAATCACAAAGAGCAGATAAACCTTAGGGTTCAAAGTTCCTTCATCAGGTCTTGTAGGTCTGCTTGAGTGTGCCTGGCAGAAGGAGTGCGGTTTTGTGGTGGACATCACCACATCATCGTGTCCAAGCCCGAGGCTGAAGTTGCAGTCCTGAGGACACAAGAAAATCCTCTATCCGGTTGCTTTTGACTGTTTTCAGAGTGACACCAGGTGCTGGATGGAGCAGGTGCTACGGTTGGCAGATTATTGAAGGGACATTAAATGCGGTTTAAGTTGTTTGAATACCGCCATTTCAAAACAACTTTTTCAGTGTTGTCCAGCTCTGCTGTACTGTATGGAGAGCAGCAATCCAACTCTCTGTTGGATAACCAGTGTTTATAACTACTTAGTTATACCGTCAGGTATCATTTGATAAAAGAAAAAAGCAGTTGAATGGAATGGGATGTTCGTCTTCCAAAAAAAAAAGAGGATGGTAAATATGCTCTGACTCTTTTCTATGAATGCACACACGTATAATGAAAGCTCTGCCAGGGAAAGAAAATGGCCATGAAGGCTTTGCAGTTTCAGAAGTTAGCCCATAGCCCCTGCTTCAGCCTTGCTACCTGACTGCTGGCAGCTGATGGTGCCCGATGAAACCTGTCAGATGTTTGTCCCTCCAGAAAATAGCATCAACTCCATGGCCTTTCCAGCTGACTGGTCCATCTGTATACCACTGTTTTTAAAAACCCTGGTTCAGTCTTTCTTACCATCTTTTTCTTTTTTGCATCAGTCAGCCTCAGACTGCAGGAAAATATTTTTGCCTTTATGACAAAGGTGCCTTTTTGCCTTTATGACATGGTGTTTCAGTACATTCTCTCCTTTCCCCGCATCTTTCTTATTTCTTCTGAATTTTCTTCCCTAAATACTTCTTTCTGCAGTTTCTCTCATTTTTGTTCTACTGTCCTCTTCTGCAGTCAGTTCCTTTTGAGAAAGGTAGGGCTGCAACAACAAGCGATGCTGCAGGAGAGTCATTGTTACTCTTTCCAGACAAAGCTCCCTGCTTCTGTTCCTTGGCATATGTGAAACAGGCAGGAATATAGGCCCTCTCCAACAACTATTATTTCACAGTCTTTTCAGTCATAAGAAGACACGAGATAGTGGTATGAACTGAGAAAATATTAGCAAAGTGTTGCACAGCATGATTTCAGGTATGCCAATGCTCATTTGTAATCCTGGCCTGAATCCTGCCAGTATGCTCAAATGGAAGAGGGGAGCAATTTTTTTGACAGAGCTAGAAAACTATGTTTTGTGTGTTGGCAGGAAACATTTTTTTCTCTCCTTCAAGTTAGCATTCCAAGACTAGATTTAATCAATTTGTAAAAGGCAACAAAAAAATCACCCAAAGCAACCAGAAACCCAATTTGGTTTGAACAGAATGTTTTCTTTTATCCCAGAATGCATTTCATTTTTTAAATTCATTTTTTCATAATCAAGATAGAAAATTTAAAAAAAGTCTCAAATCAGAGAGATGTATTCTTTTTAATTCCCTTTGTTGTTCTCAAGCCTCTCAGTAGAAAGCTCTGTTACTTGCACATTTTTTCCCTGCTTGCCTCTCAATGACAGCTTGACCCTTGAAGAACCTCCAAGGATTGTTCTTGTGTTGCCATGTGACCTATGTCAGTGTTTGGGTTAAAACGTTTTGGAAGAAGTGCTGCTCATCTTCCATGCAGCAATAATGATGAGGAAGATGTGGAGAGGTGCTTTATAGAAGGGAAGTAAGTTAGTAATGCGTCTTCTTGGGCAGCGGTGAGCTTTGCTGAGCATTGCATAGAATTAACCAAAAAAGGGACTCAGTCCTGTTATTATAAGAGACCAGACATATACCTTAGGCCTCGAATATTCAGCCAGAATTATGGACTGACCACAGAAGTGTTTCATGGGACTGCATAGGAGACACCTCAATTTCAGTGGAAAATGCTTGAAAGCATTGGGGAAATTAGCATTAACATGTCATATGACCATTGTTTTGGATACCCCTTGCATTATGCGCACAGGTAGGATGGAAAGAGTGTCTCAGCACTGTTGTAGTTACTTGTAGCTGCATTTTCTGGGTGACAATAAATAGGTTTGGAAATGATTGTCAGTGCTAGGAAGTAGCTTCGTCACCTGTCTACCAGACACATAGTCCCAAGGGAATGGCACATCCTTGTGTTTTCAGGAAACCTGGGTTTGGGTAAATACTTCTATGTCCTGGGAGTTCACAGATTTTGAGCTTCAATGTGCCTATTCTCAGGCATTTCTTCCGTTGTTGCCTGTTTTGGGGTGTTTATTTGGTCACACTAGAATTCCTTAGATTTGCAGTTTTTAGGATTAGTTGAAAATAAAAATAAATATTAGTGACCACCCTGTACCACTTTTGCAGACAGGTAGGAACAATGGCAGCCTACAGCTGAATACAAGAGGCTTATTACAGGGAAAGGAAACTCTTAGGTTTGCCTCAGTAGCAGCTGAGCAATTTGCTCTAAATACGCCAGTTTGCATAGGTGAGTGGTCCAAAAGAAAATGTACGCTTCAAATGTTGGGTAGCAGGGTTTTTCTTCTATTGTATCTGTAAAAAAAAATCTTGCATTGATACAGTTTTCTGCAAGGCTTACAGAAAAACCGCGTGTCATGATACATGCTAGGCTCCAGCAATGAACTGCAGGAAAATGTTGAAATTGATTTCTTTATGTAAAGGGGTTTGATGCAGTTATTCTTTAAAGTTCTGGGTGCCAACAGAAGAGGTCAAAATTCAGCCTTTGTGCTGCTGCGTGGATTTCTTCAGCTGCTTAGAAGAGCAGGCAGCTCTAAGAATAGGGTGAGGTTTCTATGGCATTAGCCTTGTGTGTAACAAGGAAGAAACAATTCAGGTTTTGAATATATGTTATCATTGCTCTAATGGCAAGAACAACAAATTATCTCCTTTATTTATCTTATCTATATCATCATATGCTTTAATTCTCTGAAGATGAGCATATGAACATCTTCAGTTAGATTTCATTAAATCAGATGGGCTGTTGCTGTCAAATTGATGGAAGTAAGTTATTAATTTATAACTCAGCTAATTGATTTACAGAGAGGTAGAAGCTCAGCCTGCAATCTTTCCCTAGAATCTCGCTTTTATAATAAGCACCAAAAATTCAGGAAACAAGAGAAATATCTGATTTTTAATTCTTGGAAGATAAGACAATTGGAAATTTCATATGAAGAACCCAGCAGAGTTGGTCACTGAGCCCAACAGAGAAGTGGGAGCTTCATTTAAATGTCATCCTGTGTAATCTCTCCTTATCCCTGGCATATTCCCCGTAGATATGCATTCCAGATCACAGAGTGGTATATAACGAAAAAAGACCAGCAACCTGCAATAGCATTTTTGTAGTGGGTTGCTCGTAGAAAGGAGATGGGACCAGCTGCCCTCTCCCCAGTCCCCATGGCATAGAAGAGGAAAGAGGCACCACACAGGGAGAGCGAAACAGAGCAAGAAAGGGGGAAAAGCCCCAGGGGGAAAGAGAGAGTTTCCCAAATAATTGCACAGTGAATTTCATTGCAGGTGATTTGTGAGTTTTATGACTCAACTACACAATAAAAGTCTTTTAATAGAAGATTCAGCCAAACAGCCTACTTGGTTTTCCCTTCCAGCATGCCTCTGCTTGAAGCCAGAAGCCTTTTGCTCCTGAGTTACTATGCTTTTATGTGCTGAGAATCACTAGCCTCATTACAGATGTAGTAGTGGCTGGTGTGGTAAGGAGCACATATCCTGCAAGCAAATGCTAAGTGGTAAATTAGCACCTTATTATTAAATCCACATGATGGGAATTGTGAACTTTTTTCTCTTATTATCTGGGTTATGTCATCTATTTTTGTTCCTTTTACAAGGAACTTTTTTTGCGCAAGAGTTGTAACAAAAATCATCTCTTTGCTCTCAAATAATCTTCTGGAATCAGAAACTGCTATTTTTTGACAGGGGGGACTATCTACATGGTTTCTTTTTTCTTAATGGCATAGATAAGGCAATGGGACAAGCTAACTGAAGCCGTCCCTAGCATCGCCCACCCTATGGAAAGTAATGCCATCTTTGGTTGCATCTGCTGCAGTGCAAAGAAACAGCTGCCCCTCAGTTCCAGCCATGCCCTGTGAGAAGATCAGAAATTGTTGTGTTGAAGCCAACATAGTGACTGTAGCTGGAAAAAAACACTAGCATTTAAACCATACTCAAATGCTGTACATGATCAAACCATGAAGACCCTTGCTATAGTTTCCTTCTTGGGAACTTCTTTTCTTCCTCTCTTCTTTTCTTCTTCTCTTCTCTTCTTCTCTCCTCTCCTTTTTCTTCTTGTGGGGAGTTGACTTGCTTAACGCTGTGGGGCTGGAAGGGACTGGAGTAACATCATACTAACAGCTAGGGACAACCTTCTCCTCTGCTTTCTCAATTGCAGATGAAGTCGGGGGAGATGGCTGCCAACATTGCCCGGGAGCTTGCAGAGCACACAAAAAACCACTTGTATGCTGGTGACATCACGTACTCTGTGTCCGCCATGGTCCAGCTGGTGAACTTGCTTGACGTGCAGCTCCGAAACCTGACTCCGGGTGGGAAGGACAGTGCTGCACGCAGCTTAAATAAGGTAAAAACAAAGGGGCTCGGGAGGGGACAGGAGGCTGAAGAAGGGTTTGGCGCTCCCTGGAGAGCTATTATAAATGTCTTTCTGAACGACTACCATTTAGGGCAGTGATTCTTTCATAGTAGACAAGAGTATGTGGCAGTTTTTCGTTTACAGTGTATTTTATTCTGCTGAGAAACGAAACAGTTGTAAATGCCAAGTGTACTATTGGTGCTGGGAAATGTATACCCTTAGATGTGTAGATATATGAACTCCAGGTACTTCATTGTGGTCTCAGCTCTCATAGCTCAGTATGAGAATAACTCAAGTGATAACACGGCAATTATTTTGGACTTGTGCCAATGTGAATGAGACCAGAATTTTGTCCAGTGTTTCCAGTGCTGAATCTGTCTGTGAAATGCCATGTAATATGATCCAGAAAATCTGAATATTTAAAGCCCCAAGAGACAGAGAGAGTCTGGATTTTGAGTTTTTCATCTTGTAACATTACATGATGCTGATGTGAAGGTCAAATGAACACTTCTATGCATGAATATAAACAAATAAAAGCAGACGGAAACATTTATTTACACTGGAGATACATTTACCAAAGGCATATAAGATACCATCATATTTACACTTACGGTCTTCAGGATGATTTATTATTAGAAGGCCTTTTTAGTGATGACTTAGCCCAGAAGCACCTTACTGCACGATGCTGGTGTGGTTTCTGTGCCCCTGTTTGAGAAGAATTATTAGTCCTTTTGTCACTTCCAGAATTAAGTGGAATTGCTACATGCTAAAGCTGCTAGAAGTTGCCAGTCATGGGAGGAAATACAGGCTGTGGAGTCCATAAGAATACATTTACAGTTGAGGGTTTTCTTGGTCCAAGGCCCTCTTCATCACTCAATCTTATGTAAACACATAGGATAGGACTTACATAGGATTTAGACAGTGAATTCTGCGGGCCTGGTCATCAGAACAAACCACAGCTGAACACTGCGGCTATGAGCACATGGTTATATTGGCCACCTAGTTAAAATAAGACACGGAATTTTGTTCTCAGCTGTGTAGCTGGCTCTGGCAGTCCTGGCATCCATGTAAGTGAGAACAGAACTTGGTCCCAAGGTTATACAGGGAATAAAAGATCCCAGCTAAGCCTGAAATTTCTTGTGTGTCTTCTGAAGAGAAATACTTTTCATAGAAGTAACATTGTCTTTTTTTTTTTTATAAGTTATTATTGTAGACTTACACTGTTATAAATGCAAAGGGCTTCTGGATTGTTTAAGATTACAGCCCCATGGGAACTGAAGTCCTGCATCTCGTGTGCTTTGCATGTGCTGTAAATTGGGTTATCCTGATGCTTTCAATTAGTGCTGCTTCCAGCTATTTTATAACAATGTAGGTAATAATTGTATTAACTGTTACATCAGCATAACATTATTTGTTATAATCATACCATGGTTCTTTGTTTGAAATGATGGTGATGTCTGACAATATCAGGTAAAACCAGCAATTAATGTCACCTACTAACAGGTTTCATGGTTCTAGTCTGCTTGCTTTTCTGAATATGCTCTAGCCATACCCAACATTTTGTCACTTCAGCTTTGCAAGCACATATTTTTCATCTTTTTATATCCCACCTTCCGATATTTGTTTCAATTACGTGAAATGGGTTTGTATCACAGGGGTAGGTGTGTGTTACTGAGGGAAGGGGAAGACTGGGCAAGGCAGAGCTCCTCAGCTCGGCTGTCACTCCTGGGGTCCCCCTTGCAGGTTTCCCCCCCCCCGCCATCAGCTTTGCACAAGCAGCTCATACAAATCAATTGCACTCCGCATTAAAATTCTGGACTGTGTGGAGTCCTGCAAAACAGCGATGCGAGTCAGTGATCCAAATGACAGGCTTGGTAATTTACTTGCTCTCATTCCCCACTTAATTCTTTAGAAGAGCAACTGCTCTGTGTTCATTTAAGAATGCATGAATTCAACTTGGAAGTAGTATTGGGCAAACAAAAGGCAGCAGTTACTGCTCCATTTTCCCCTTCACTGATCAAGAGTATTTCCAAAAAAATAAAGGAAAAAAGTCATTTGCAAAGAGTTTTGTTTAGTCCTGTTTAGTCAGAAAGAAGAAATAAAGTAAGCACTAGCCATTAAATATTCTTTTAATCATTAAAGGAAATTTTAAGGGGATCTGAAAGTAATCACCTGTGCTGTTTTGTACTGGATGTTTTTACAAGCTGATGTACATTGAATTGAAATAAACTGGCATAATCAGAATTTTTAAAAGCCATCACCTTTCAGGAGCCACTTTCCTGTCACTAAAAGCTTTATGCTTTCCACTGGATCAAGCTTAATTAATGTAATAATTGTTCTGTTGCAGACTGGCAAGACCCCCGAGTGGATAGCTCTGTAATTTTCAGCAAGGCTTTCTTTGATCTCCATTTGTTTCTGTGAAGTCTTCGTACTGGCCAAGTTTACCCAGAGGAAGATTTCTACTGTTACAAATTGATGAATTAGAAATTGAAATTAGGCATTGCATGATACCTGGGTGTATTTTGTTTATTTCGGAGCCTCAAAACTCTCAGGGACAAATTTGGCTCTCAGCTGTACTAATGGGATTGCACTGCTGTGAGTTGAGAGCACAAGTTACCCCAAATCTCTGTTGATGTGCAATTTCCAATCCAGGCACATCAGTAAAAACAAACCCAGCCAAGCCAGTAGCTCTGAGCAGCCTGATTTTGCAAGATTTAGTTGTACTGATGCAGAGCTCACCAATTCCATCTCACTGCTGCAGACTGCCTGCAAACTCCTGGGGAGGTAAATAAGTGCCTGTTTGAATTTCGTGACACACTGAAGTTCAGTTATCAGGCAGGAGGCATGCGAGCACATATCAAAGTACAGTCCTAAACGTGGCTTCTGTGGAAAAGGTGGGATTCTTTGTGGAAAAGCTATTCAGCATATAAAGCATTTAGGCCCAGGGATTACAAAGGAAAGCACAACTTGGTATGAGAGGACTGGAAAATGCATTCCTGGAGAAACAGTTTAATCCAAAGGGGATAGAATGGCCTCAACTGGAAATATTACATTGGGTTTCCATTTCATTGTTACGTCCTTTTCAGTGGCCCTTTATGCTATCACGAGCCCTGTGTAATGCTGTCGTCTTCAGTGCAATGTGTGATCACACTCAGCTGAGCTGGCTTTAAGCAAGCTCACAGCAGTGAAGCTGGAGCACTATAGGTTTTGCCTTGAGCCAGAGACCTGAGCAGGTGTATCAGGATGGGTCCATACAGGATGCAGTCCTGCATACATCTTGGTCCCTGGAATTGGTCCTACTCGTCCAAAGCTTGGTTATACCTCACTGTGCCATCAGTGCAGTCTGACTGCAGAGCCCATGCTCCTCTTATGTAAATAACCATCAGCCCCATCCTTTCCAGCCTTGTTTGACATGGAAATATCATGTGTGATCTCCAAGCCCTAAGGAAAACATCATCTCTTGAGCATCTCTACTTGACTTCAGTGTCTCCTACCATCTAACAGCTGCTCTTGCAAAGTTGCCAGTCTGTGCTTTACTTCACTGAAAAAGGACTAACCCATATTTCTGGACCCAGTCCTTCCAGCCTTCCACTGCTGCCTAACTCACATGCTTCCTTCGGTTTGGTTGGTTTTCAGGAGCTGTTTAAGAGAGAAATGAGGGGTTTTTCGTAGGCATTTTCTTCAATTTTTTTCTCTTGTTCTGTCACTAACTTGTTTTTTCTATTCCGTCTTTAATCTGCTGTCTTTATGGACTCAGCTTCAGAAAAGGGAGCGCTCTTGCAGGGCCTATGTCCAGGTATTTCTTGTGTTTTTAATACAAGTGTCCAGTTGTTTGACTGAATGACTGTGAAGTGGGTCTTGTCTCTGTGAATAATCTGATTATTACCATCTTTGTGGCAGCAAGTTCTAAGGTTAAGGTTACAGGATAATAATGTCATTCTTCATCTCCCCCCTCCTGCCCCATTGCTCTCAGACTTGACAAAAATTTGGGGCAAAACCTCTGAACCAGAAAGTGGGAAAAACCACAGGAGAGATCTGACAAGACTCATCCGGCTGCCAGAGTAAGCAGGACAGTATGGATGCATGAAAGTAAAGAATGCAAAACTCCTGCTCACAGAGGTGTCTCCAGACCAGCTAGGTTTCATTCACAGCGTGTCACTCATATAGTTGCCACCTGCATTTCCTTAGTTTTCTTTCTTCCCCTCTTACAGTTGCAAATTTAGAAACAATTCAAAATGGCAACACTCAGCATGAAGGAGGAGGTAGGTTCGTAATGAAATGCAGAGTGTCCTCGCAGAGGGAGGAGGAGAGTGCTGCAAACTAAATATAGAATTAGGAACATAACGTCCCATAAAGTTCACCCAGCTATGGCCTGACTTTTGTAGGCTTACATTGTGTTTACGTGAACAAAGTCAAGCCCCAGAATTTTGGTGAGACCTGCTTGCAGGCTTTTCAAGAGTGGGGCCTTGGGTTATGTTATTTATCCTGTCACCTTGCCTTGTAGCATTTGCTCCAGTGACTTTTATATAAACCTGTTTGTATACTATGGGTGAGTTAATGCTGCTTTAAGAAATGCGAATGTTTTACCTTCTAATTTCTGTCTTGTGCTTATGAATATTGATGTTGTACTTATGGGTGGTTGATCATTATTTATATGTGTATGTATAACATGCAGAGGTGTAAAAATGAACCTTGTGTTTCTGGAGAGGGCTGTCTATAACTGAATTTTCCTGCAAAATTCAACCTCCTACAGTTGTTATTGACTTTATTTTGTGAGCGTATATTTCATTTAGCATGTGGGATTAGATGGTTTAGATTTCTAGGACATTAAAAATAAAACAGTACCCCTCTGTGCTGGCAGGCTGTCTGTCTTCCCTTTGGATATGGTGATGAGAGGAAGTCCCCTTTTCACTCCCATACACATTAATGGATAAAGATGAGTTATGAAGTTATACATCCCTTGTCTGGTGTGAATTCTCTTAAGAACCCAGAGAAACTAACTAGCATTTGAAGGAATTTGGGAAAGTTTACATAGCAATGCTCACTCCCAAGCTAGGTGTCTTGTCACTGGAAATGTGGCAAGGTTGGTTTGACCATGGACTACACAATCCTGTGGGGACCTTGGGTACCACCTGACCCGTAGTTGTCCTTTCCACTAGCTGCATGGGCATACTGTACAGAGTCAATGCATGTTCTTGGTCTTTTTGTCTTCTTTCAAACAGTAGTGAATAGGGAGTTTAATATACTCTACAGAGAGCTTGGCATTGGTAGAATAAAGCCTGAATATTCTGCACAAACTTCAGCTTACCCTTAATTTCAAGGACTTCTCCCCTTTCACTTGGAAAGGCTACTTGTGTGCTTAAACATTAATCATGTGGCTATCTCTTTAGTAGACAAAAAGTGATGAAAGGTTATTGCCTGAGCTGTTTAGTATAGATATGGACAAAGCTGGTAAATATATTGAAGAGGACAGTCCTGTAACGGAGGGCTTGAAGAATGCATTAGATGACCTAATTGAACCTTTCCTGTGCTGCTTTGTATTATATGGAGGTAAAGTAATGTATCTGGACATATTTTCATACAGTATGTTTCCATTTGAAAAATCATGTAGCTAAAGTCATCAAAAAATCTTGTGGGGGAGAATTTGTAATAGCAATTAAATGTGACTGCAGGTATCCTGTTACAGGCCACTTATCCTTTACCAGGCAGTGAAATGTCTGAGCTGGCTAAGGCAATTTAGCAGAAATTTTTCAACAAATCTTAAATGGTGAAATCCTGGACTTTGTGAAGTCAATGCGAGATGGCAAGTCACTGGGAAATATGCTACTGATGGCAGAGGAACAGAGTTTTCAGCCTTGCTGACATGATCTCCTTGTGCTGATCTCATTATTGTGAAGAGCATCCATGGCTGAATTTGGATCACAGGGCAGGAAGTGTATCCTCAGTCCTGTTGTCCCTAGAAAAGGGAAGTGCGGTACAGTTTATATGAGAGATGTCCAGCAATTATATATATCAAAAGTGCAGTTGAGAAAAGGTGGATTTTGGGGTGGAGCATGACTTGAGAAGGTAATAGTTGCTAGAATCAGTCTTACTGTTTTCTGTGGGCTGACAAATCTAAGCAGTCATGACAGAGCCCCTGTACTGATTGGGGTGTAATGTCCTCTTAAGTCCAAAATAAATGAATGTAAATAAATATGTAAAACAGATCTGGAAATTTTGTGAGTTACTCAAATATGAGACTCGGAATGCCATATCAGATTATCATCTCATCTTGCTGGGTAACTTTATAATTAAAATAAATATTGATTTAATTTGTGCAGTGTCATGATATTTGTTGAGTTGAAAGCTCGGGGATTTTATTTACTGGAGGTAGAGGCTACAAATGCTGCTGCTTTAGTTGCAAGTGTGGTAAATGATCTTTTTTGTCTGAAAAATCCAACAAGAATCAACCCAACTGGTGACGTGATAAATACATATTAATATAATGACTGGACAGATGTTGGGAGATTTTTCAATCACGGTGATATTTAAGAAACTGCCATATGGGCTGTAATCCATGATACTAAGAGTCAACTTAGGCTGAGCTGACCAAGATGAATGGAGTGAGTGGCCTTGGAAGGGTGCTCCATTAGCTAAGGAGAGCTTGGACCTGATGCGTGGCTTTTTGGAGAGCAGAGATCTGTATCTTTCATGCCCACCTTTCTGCAGTGCGCTCACTGTTCTTGCACTCTATTTTGGGAAAGGGATGGAAAAGTCATCGTGTGGAAGAATGAGTCACAATGGGTGACACATTTGATTAGCATAGTTTCATTTGGTGACTGGTGTGTGACGTAAGCTGGTATGAATTTTCTGTATTTTTTTCAGAATTTATATTTGTCCATTTTATAAAGGCATTTCTCCTTAAACTGAAGCACCGAAGTTGTAGAAAACAGAAATTGTTAGTCTTTTGGGGGCTGGGAAACTGGGTTTGGGGTCACAGATTTCTTCCATGTCCTTCAGCAAGTGGCACATGCACACTATTTCTCAGCTCCCCAACTTAAAATGCCATGAGTACAATTCCCCGGGCCTCTGGGAATGGTGGCTTGAGTACTCAGATATTGCAATAAGTGAGGCCATATTAACAAGGAAAACTTAAACATGGGGAAAAAAATTAGAATTTTTTTCTGTAATATACAGTAGCTGGAAACAGAAGCTGTAATAAAGGCTCATACCACATCTGGGCATGTAGAGTCTTTTTATCACATATGTGCACCTGATTGCAAAATCTGAGCTCACCTCCTTGCTTCGCTTGGATTTGTGGGCTGGAGGTCTCTCTGGGGCATCATGAGGCCAATGAATTTCCCTGCGGTGCCAACCAATGTCTTCTTCCCATGTGAAATTGCCTGCTGCATTTGGGGTGCAGATCTTGGAGGACAAAAACTTCACAGGGTTCCCATTCTTTTTGTTGTGGTTTTTTTTATTATTTTTTAAAGCCCATCTCAGTGACTTCAAAGCTGGAGGCTGGTGAATACAATAGCTAGCCTGAGTGGCAGCTTTGTGGGAAGGGTAGAAGGAAGAAGCAGAGTGTTGCTTTTGCAGCATTTTCCTGGTCTAATGGTGTTTGCTGCTCTGGTTCTTGCCATCTTCTGGGCTGTCCTGTAATTCAGCTTGCCCTGTTTTTTAATTCTGGGTTTGTCTGTACAGCAAATGGGTAAGATTATGGAGGTGCCACCTGATCTGTGAAGGTGACAAGAGCTTCTGGGTGCCAGTGTCATCTGAGCTGCTGCTAAGCCAATGCAAGTTCCAGGTAGCAGACACTGGTGGGTGGTTGCAGTCAGAGTTGTGCTTCGGGTTTTCTTGGAAGTTTTCTGAATGCTTCATGCTTGTAACGTGGGCTCTTTGAATTGCTGTACTAAGCAAAAAATGAAAGGCTTTCCTCAGAGGTTTCAAGGCATTAAGTTTAGAGCTGAGTAGAAGAGACTTTTTTTTTTCCTTTGCTAACTTAGTAGCTCTCAGCAGATAAAAGGTGCATCTGGGACTTAGCCAGTACTATTTAAAGTGGATTAATTCTGTTTGTCCTACTTCTCACTGGCTTGCATGGCTGGTCACAACTTCCGTGAACACTAAACGAAAGAAACTTGTAGCTCTGAGAGGGAGCGTAAATTGAATTATGCTGTGTTTATTTGCGTTCTTGTTGTGCCTGTGACAAGAAAGACTCTAACCTCCATTTATATAGAAAGGGGCAAATTAATGAGGATTTTCGAGTTCCTTGTTTGGTCACTTAATTGGCTGTATGACAAAGAGCTCTGCAGTGCGTGTCAAACAACTTTCAGAGTCCTCTAATGATTTGCGCATTGCTCGACTCCTGATGCTATTCTGCAGGGCCTGTCAGGCGAGGTATCGTTGTTAAAGTGGCTGGAATAAATTGGCTAGCAGTGTGCATACAATGTCATATATTAACTATAGCTACAGGGAGTACTTTTAGCAGCTTTTTCAAGAGATCGAGATGTTTGCCCATCGGCATCAAAGTGCCCCAAACTTTCATTTAATATAATTAAAAGGACATCTGAAAGAAGTGTGACTCGCAGCGGGGTTCTGTGGTTTGGTAGCCCTTTGTTAAAACTCTGTGAACTTAATATACTTCACAGCTTGAGAAACCTGCACTTGATTTGTGTCAGCAAGAGCGAAACTAGAAATCCACACCCTGCATGTTTCTGCCTTGGTGAGCCCGTTGTTAGGGGAGGGGAGGATCAAAGCAGCGGCCTTGGCTTTGTCACCAGACTCCAAAATTCTTCACATAAATGTTAAAAAGGAAGGTGACCACATATTCCTCTACCTACAACTGAGCTACACCTGTGGTTATGTGGCGACACATAACATAGCAAAACTGAGCAAAAAATTTAGCATTTTCTGCATTGCTATGTGCTTACTCTCTGCTTCAGGCTGAATCAGTCCTGGAATCTGGTGGCACTGGTAAAAAGTCTCAGTATAGATTACCATAGAGGTCAGTGGGAGATGTCCCTTTGATTTTGACCATTGGAGGAAGGGATGAATCTCATGGACTCCCTAGGAGTTCCCTTGAAGGCTATGGATATTCTGTCAGAGGCATTTCTTGTTTGCAAGCCATTTTCCTTTCTTGCTAGAGCTTTCACTTCCCCAGTGTGATTACTGTAGCAGTTGCTTGTATAGTCTCAAATCCCGAACAGTAGGGCAGCAAATACAGATGATTCATAAATGCAGTTCTCAGCTTACTCTGTGGGGAAGATCTCATTAGATGAAATAGATCGTATGTTATTTCCTTCTTCCCAATCAATTCCTTTTATTTCAGTCCTACAGATGCCTTCTGACCTTAAAATATTCTTCCTCATATACTAAGCAAAGCAAAACCATAACCTGTAATTTGTAACCTTGTTCTGTTTCTCAGATCTCCTATTTTTTTGTGTGCTCCCATTAAGAGATTATTCATAGTTCAAGGCCAAGATTGCAAACCTTGCATGCCTAGTGCAAGACCATTAATTCAATAGTTAAACATTTTGTAGATGGCCTAATTTTAATAAAGGTCAGTGCCTTTCTTCTCACTGCAGTGAGTTCTCAGCACTGCTGAAATTCAGGCCATTTCTGAGGCAGTACAATTCCTGTAGCCACAGCATAAATATTTGCTGTACAGTTGAAAAGAGAAGGTTGCATGCTCTTTCTTGAGAACCTTTGATCTCAATCTATGGAGCAATTTTAGAAATTCCTCTGCAAGGTTGGAGGAAGATCTCCTCTTGCCTTTGCCATGAGTAGTAGCTTTTGACTCAGTTCACCAAAACTGATACCATCATCAGTTGCCAATCACCACTCTGATACTAGATGTAGGCTAGTGTTTCTGTCTTAGTTTTGAAGGCAGAAGCAGAGATTAGCAGTAGATATTCTAGTGATTTATTCATTTTTAAGTACTCATAGAATCATAGAATGGTTTAGGTTGGAAGGGACCTTGAAGATCATCGAGTTCCAACCCCCCTGCCATGGGCAGGGACACCTCCCACTAGACCAGGTTGCTTAAAGCCCTATCCAACCTGGTCTTGAACACTTCCAGGGATGGGGCATCCACAACTTCCCTGGGCAATTTGTTCCAGTGCCTCACCACCCTCAGAGTGAAAAATTTCTTCCTAATATCTATTCTAAATCTCTTCCAGTTTGAAGCCATTACCCTTTGTCCTATCACTACATGCTCGTTACAGTTCAATTAGTTTCAATTTAATATGTGTTTGTCCATTTCATTGAATATTATAATTGTTTTGTGATCACCTTACTGCTTTGTAAAAAGCCTTAGGTAGTGGCTGGGCTGCCCTGTAAGAAATTGTCTCCAGAGTGCTTACTTATGCTTTGACCAGAGACAAATTTTAATTTGGAATTAAAAGACTAAATAGCAAGGTGAAAAACTATCCAAGGGTGAAGAGCCTTGTCAGACAGATTTGAAGTCACTTCTCAGCTAAGAAGTAGGATTTAATGCCATCATTTAGCCAAAATGACATTTTCCTTGTTTATGAAGCTGAAAAAATGACATGTGCATCTGTTTTTGACCTGAAGTCCCACAGAGCAGATGACTGTTCCAGTTTTGTGACCCCTGTGTAGTGGGATTGGGGTGCTGTTCATTCGCACTCTAAAAAGACACATCATTTCTTGAGCTGCTCCCTTTCACTGCAGTAACGTTGCCAGAAGCGGCTCCTTGCATGCCCAGATCCATGCTTTCATGCTAGTCCTCTTCTCCAAAGGGCCCATTCTGGCTGCACCCAGTACAGTCAGAGTTAATGGGAGTTTCTCTTGTACTGGTGCTTTTTCTGGCCAGAGGCAAGAATTGCACAACTTCCAGCAGAACTTGCCATCAATGGCATTAATTGTGCCTTTAATTCAATTAGTTTTGAGGCTTGCAAATACTGATATCTTAAGAAAAGGTTTTGTTTTAGCACAGGGTGTTTCATATGAATACAGAGCAAAACCAGCTGTTCTTGAGCAAGGAAGCAGGTAAGCTTTTTTAAAGAACAACCGCTTTCCAGTAGGAAAAGGGAGAAAGAGCATAACGTGATCATTGAACCATATCCACATTTTGGTGCATCTGCTCTCTGACAGGTTTTTTGTTTTCACTGTGCACTGTGGACCTGAAAGGGTTGTTGTGCTTTTTTTCTCTAACGATTTGCTGTAAAACCTTAAGCTGCTGTTCAAAAGTGAGCTAGTAATGTTTTTGCATGCTTCAAATAAAGCTGATGATGCACGTGTTTTGGAGCAGTACCTGGAGACCTCAGGCAGGGCCAGAACCTCAGAGCGTAAGCACAGCTGAAGGCTGTGCCTGTGTGATTGCGCTCTACAGTCTTAAGGCTGCTGTTCTCAGAAAGGGTGGGCAAACCTTTTTTGATGAGGCTGTGCCAGCAGACACCTTTGGTACAGGGGTAGCTGTACAGCTGTACAAGCGCTGCTTGTTTCATACACCAGCCATGATTTTAGTCTAACGATGCAAAACACAGGCTTGTTGCTGTAGCTCCTTCTATCCTAATTTTTGAAAGTGCATTGCATGAAATATTCCTGTGAGATCAAGGAAGACAAGTGTTAGCAGTATGAGACAGGGCTTTAAAAGTTAAAAAAAATGAGATATTTTAATTAGAGATGTCATTGCAAAGATGGTGCTTTAATACAGTGTGCCACTATCCTCATTCTCCCAAAGCTGCTATCAGAGGTAAGACCATGATGTAGGTTCCATGCAAAATAATGTATACAGTGTGTTCAGTGTCCTCTTAAGGAGGTGCTTCTTTGTAAGAAAGGACAAACAGCATATTTGAAAATTACTCAGCAGAAGGATTCAACCACTA
This sequence comes from Anarhynchus alexandrinus, assembly GCA_008711295.1. Lineage (NCBI taxonomy): Eukaryota > Metazoa > Chordata > Aves > Charadriiformes > Charadriidae > Anarhynchus > Anarhynchus alexandrinus. The sequence continues at coordinate 750,142 of VUYV01000022.1, forward strand.
TTACCTGGGGGGTCTGCTGGTATTCACTGCCACGAAGGAGTATTTTCTCCAGTCATAAGTTTGTTGGGGTTTTTGTTCTTCCATCAGCTGCTCAGCAAGAGGCCAAAATGAACAATAAAGGTTTAGAGAGGTCCTAACTCTAGGAGAGCTGCTGGTTTTCTAAGGTTAGGGTTGCTGTGCTTAAGCACCATAGCACAATGCAGTCTGGTCCCAAATTTGGCAATGAGATGAGTACGTCTAACATCTCTTAGTGATTTCCAGTGTTGACTCACGATTAAAGACAGATTTTATGTTACAGAATCTGCTTTGTCAAAGAGCAGTGCTTTGGATATTGGTATAGTGAGAGATAAATGAGTGGATGTGGTATCACTGGATATATACTCCCCTCCTAGGTTTAAACTGTGTGTCACATAGCCAGATATTCTCACCAGACATTTCTAGAGGGGGAGAAGATCAAAATAAATGGACAAGCAAAATTCAGTTTTACGGAATGAAGCAGCTATCATGAAGGAAATCAATGGGATATGTACGATTGGCCTTTTAGTGATGTATAATTACTGTAAAACTCCTAATTAGTTGCCTTTTGACAATACATCTTTTAATACCAATTTGTAAGTGTCTGAGAAAGAAGGTTTACATTTTGTTTCTGTTTTGTAACCTCAGGACAAAATCAAGAAACCATAAGCATATGCCCTTATTTGGGGGAATAATCTCCCTCTGCAATTTATTAACGTTTAGTTACATTGAATGTACAGTCTGTGGTGCTTTATAACCACATAATGAAAGGGATCACTATCCTGGGATTTGACTTCTATGCTTGGCATGTTCTTGCTCTTCTCTTGATGTCCAGTTGTAGCCACTGCTGGAGACACGAAAGGTCCACTGAGTCTAATATTTATTGCTCTTTACAGGCTTCTATTAAGGGGTTTGGCTTTGCATGTATAGGTACCCTGACATCACAGGCAGCATACAGCTACACCTACATATCCTGGGATAGAAAGGCAGATAGAAAATCTTCCTTCTTGGCACCCTTCTACCATGCCTTTCTTCCCTTGTTTGATCTTAGGCTACAAACAAGCAAGTTATGCCTTGTGAAAGCTTTCCCTTTATGTCATTTGAGCTACTTTTGACCTTCTCCCTGGGCATATGTGTGCTTGTGCACATATTCATTAGACATTCATTAAGCCCCAGCAACCATGGCATTGGTTTGGTGCCATGCTGTGGGTGGTGTTGAGGTATGTTTGGGCTCCAAGCCCCACTTTTTTATTTTGCATAAGGCTTGCAGGGGTGCTTTGGAAACTGTTCACCCAGTTGAGCTGCATTTGGGAGAGGGATCAGGCAGGGGAAGAGAAGAAAACCACAGCAAAGGAACTCCTTTAGCTTGGGAAGCAAGGACAAGGTCTTCAGGGAGGTAGACGTGCAGCATCCTTTAATAGGTGTTGGGTTCTTCAGGGATAGGATTAATCTCATGTGACTTTGGGCACCTAACTTGAGATAATGCTTGCTGTAGTTCTTTCTTCTTTCAGTGAAGAGAGAAACTAGAGACTGTCTGGGCTCCCGACTTGGCTGCATGTTAAATTCTTGAAGTGAGATGGGGTGAAACTGGTTCAGAACTTCCCTAGCTCCCTCTGAAAGTTCCCACCTTTATCAGGATCACAGGGGATCTCAGGTAAAACCTACCACACTATCAGTTCCCAAGAACATCTGTCTCATGCCTTCTTCATTTCAAAGGTCCTCTGTCAGGGCTAACCCTCCTTCTCCTGGTCACTGAGAGATTTTCCTGGGAGCTTGGCACTGCTGTTTCTCCTATGCTGGAGCTTTATCAGGCCACAAAGTCATTGGAGCAGGTGACAAATCCACCTAAACCAAGACGGCTCAGCTTAAATGCAAAGGCACAGGACGATCCTTGTCCTGTGTGCCTGCCTTCCCACAGTTCCCCCTCCCCTGCCAAACTTTTCCCAGCTGGCATCTCTGTCTCAAGAGACACTGTTGCTTTAACAGCTGTTTTGTTTCATTTAAACACCTACCTCAGCTCCTGTCCAAAATGCAAACATTTCATTAGCACCTCATCTCCTTGGCTTCAGCCCGCAGCACTCAGCCATAATGAAGTGCTGCACTCATAAATATAATGCGGGGAACACTTGATTAATGCACTGAGACAGGTGAGGAGAATGACCCTCTGGGAAAAGCTATGGACTAAATTTGTCTCGGATGTAATGCCAATGAAGACAGTCTACCAGCTTTATTCAGATACACATGAAGTACCTGACCCAAAGTCCTTGGAAATCTTTCTGGAGCTTTTGCATCAGACCCCAGATACAAAGTGATGTGAAGTGGCTGGTTTCAGGTTAGTCACTTTGTGAGGATGGATGCTCACCAGCACCATGTCCACTGGGTGGGGACTACACATTGCACAGGAGGCAGCGCATTAGGCCTTAATGGTGTTCTCTCTCAAACTTTGCATGCATGCATGCACACACATTTAAAAAATATAAAATAAAAAATGCATTAGCTAGAATAATTTTTCTGGGGAAAAATCTTTGCAGCAGATGTTTCACTGCAACACAAGTATTTCAGCATCTGTTTCACGTTTTGACAAATAGGCGTTACCTTTTCGTGCAGAACCAGGAGCTGGATCTGCTGCAAAGACTCTTCCCACCATTCAGATATTGATAAAGGTATCCAGGATGTTGTTTTAATAGAGATTTAAAGACACCATTAGTAGCTGAGCTAAATGGAAGTAAGTCAAACTGTAGTCTGCATGATAACATTGAAAGGGGAGAAAAAAACTCATTTCCTGCTTTCCATGCATAAGAAGTCTTTGCAAGAAAACACCATCTTGTGTAGAACCTGCACAGCAAAATAGTCAAGCTTTTTGGTCACTGAAAAAGAATACTACCTCCTTTCTGCCTGTAAAGAGATAAGCTACGAAAGTAAACTACAGAATTTTATTAAGAGCTACAGAGATCAAGCTTGTAGATTTTAAAACACCACAAAACCCCCACTTAAATGCTGTGGATTTTTAGTATTTCTTCTTGATTATTAAAGTCAGCCAGCTTTTTGTGTGTACATATTGAATGTGTTAAGATGATTTTTAGGTTATTTAGGAAAATCAGTTTAATAATGAGTTTAAGAAATTGATTTAGGGTTAGTAAGTTCCACATAACAGCAAATGAGGAAGGGATTCTAGTCCTGGATTGTAAAGGCTTCACAGCAAAAAGATTTTTGCAGTAGTACTAGAGGACAAGATTTTCAGCCATTTTGGTTTCCTTCAGTGGTTGAAGCATGGGTTACTCCATACTTTGGAAAACCAAACTGTGAGGCTCAGGATAAATGTTATCTATTAATCAAGGGACCAGGGCAGTAGCTGCCAGGGAGGGGAAGATCTGTTTAAGGTACAGGAGAGGTTTGGCACAAGAACAAATGAGTTAACTGATCATGAATAAATGTAGGTTGGCGAGTAGGAGCTTTGTACTGTCAGAGGAGCCCAATTCTGGCTCAGTCTTCCAGTAGGAACCATGGTGATATGAGAAACCTTCCAACCTCAAGGACATTTAGGACTAAGATGTACATGGCAGTGTCTCAGTGAAATGTCTTTTCTGGGATTAAAAGCACCAGCAGTGGCAGGTCTAGCTGTCTTTGCTTCTCCTTGAACCTTGCTGTAATTGACATTTTTTTGAAGGTCACCTGGGTATAGCAATAAAATAAAATTGTGGTTTGATGTGTTTGTGGTTCGTGTCTCCCACTGCACGTTTGTATCTGACCATGACTGGTGAGTGAGTCAGGATGCCCCGCACTTTCTGTGCCATGTGTTGTCATTGTAACACTCCTCCTGAGGGCTCTGCTGGAGAATGGGCTGTGCTGTATCTTCTTTTCACATGTCATGTTGTACAAAAGGATTTAAAAACACTGTCAGGAGTAAATACTGAAGTATTTCCATGAAAGTGAGCCCATGGGGCATCCTTCAGGCTTGCACCATGTTTAAATCCCATGGGACTGTCCTTGCCTTGCATAACAGAGGTGTGGGTTTGATGCCCACACGTTCAGCATGCAGAAAACTAAGAACAGCAGCTTCATCGCAAAGGGAAGGTTGGTTTCTGTAGTCAGCATTAGCTGGCAGTGGAGGTGTTTCTTTGTGGGCCAGACCTGCCTGGTGGCTAAACATTAACCAGCAGAAGAAAGCACGATGAAAGTACCTTTTTTTTTGCTTTTCCTCTGCACAAGCAGTTCTACCAACTCTCATTAAAAAACGTTAGCTGGAAGGTAGTTGAGTCAGCTGTGGTTAGTAACTGAGCAGGGGTTGTGGGTTGAGCAAAACCTTCAGGTTGGGTAGGCTCTACTGCTGTAATTTTGCAATCATGAGGCCAGCGTGGTTTCGTGTGATCCTGGATGCGCAACCAGATTAACCTGTGGGAAGTTCTCCATGGGAGAGCTCTTTGTGCGTGGCAGCCCAGGGTAGAAGGTGCACCGCAGGAGGGACTGAGGTTGTTACCGCGGGGCTGACTCCTTCCTGAATGGAGCGATTTGAAATGTAGTGTCTTAACTAAATCTCTACGGGCACCTGCTGCTTCTCTGGATGAAGTAGCGTAACTCAACTATCTCTGTATCTTCATGACTGCCTGCCAGAGGTTATGTGGTGGGAAACACTCTAAGGAGCATAGCCCTTGCAGCTATTAAATACCTTCCTTGGGTGCCCCAGTCCTACTCTTGAATTCTGGTGCTTCAGATAGTAGCAACCTGCTTTTGAAATCTATTTTCCTGCATGTTTCCTTAATGATTTCCTCATTTCCCCTCCACCCACCCCCCCACACCCCCTAATTCCTTCTTACTCTAAGCTCAGAGCTGCTGATCACAGAAGCAGAAAAGCGCTATTCCCGGCCTGCATTTAGATTAAAATGAACATTTCCTCCTTGTCCCATCTGTTGGGATAAACGATGCCTAGCTCCATTGCAGGCCGCCCCAGTGGGTGGGGAAATGAGATGCTGTTCTCTCCCTGTATACTGATATGTGTGGGGGATGGGACTGAGCATATGTCAGAGGTCTCGATGGTGCTTTAGATTCTCTAAAGCCCTTTCTCATTCAATCTCTCTCCATTGCAGGCCATGGTGGAGACAGTGAACAACCTCCTGCAGCCACAGGCTCTGAATGCGTGGAGGGACCTGAACGCAAGTGAACAGCAGCGTGCAGCCACCAAGTTACTCGACACTGTGGAGGACAGTGCCTTCGTGCTGGCTGATAACCTGCTGAAGACAGACATTGTCCGGGAAAACACTGACAATATCCGTAAGGGACAGATCCCATAAATACCAAGAGCAGCCGGAGGGAAAGTAAAGGCTGGGAAATCTGGCTTTGGTCTTGGCCCCTAGATTAACTGGAAACCAATTTGTTAGATATGTCTTAGCCCTTTGTTTGAAGGACTTAAAAGTCTTTCCAAAAGAGCCTAAAGGAATAAGGCAGCTCTCTACCCTTGAAATCCCATGGAAAACGAGCACCTAACCTGCCTTTATTAGTCCTGGCTTTGAGGGCAAAATCTGCGCTAGAACAATGAGAGCACAGCTTCACGGGGAGATTGTTCATCGTAATGCAATTGTGTTTCATTTCATACAAATTTGTGTCTTTATTTGGCTGATTGTTGATTTTAATTAAAAAACAAGCATGATGGAAAGCACCAGCACTCCCACTGTGCATATGTAAAATGAGAACAACTCTTCTTTCTATTTCTATGAATACAGATCCCAAGCACTGATAGCATTTACAGAAAGTACCAATAGCCAGTGGCAAAGAACTAGCATTTTCAGATTTTCATTTTAACCATTGTCCTTAATATCCTGAGGTTCTTGTTTACAAGAACTGGTTGTCTTTTGTCTTCCACAGAGAGTAGAATTTATTTGCTTTTTTTTTTTAATTAAATTTAAAACTTCTTTAGGGCAAAGATTTAAAAAGAAATAGGAGCCCAAACAGAGTCTAGCATGAAACATTGTAAGTTGATTCCTCTGCTCTCAGATGGTCTGAAACACCATTTTGTAGCTTCGAACTATCGTGTCAAAGGTTATTTCAGTAGAGATTTTTCTTAGTGTTGGTCTCTCTTGCAAACAGAGCTGGAAGTTGCGAGACTAAGCACAGATGGGAATCTGGAAGATCTGAAGTTTCCCCAGAACATGGGCCACGGGAGTGCCATTCAGCTGTCAGCAAATACCTTGAAACAAAATGGTCGAAATGGTAGGTCCAGCACCTCTGGCCATTCCAGCCTCATGAATCGATCGTGCCTTAGGCATTGTTTTGTGTTTAACCAGTTTTAAGTATAGTATTAATCGCTATGTTAATATTTAAATTAGAAGCAGCATCAGTTGCTCATGCCCTTGACTGCAAGTTAAGTTGGCTGACTGGGAATGTATTATATTGCTAAGTAGTTCACAGCCTTCAAATGTGTTACGTGCTGGTAAAATTCATCAGATCCTTAAATGATGTGGCTGTTGGGGCACAGTGCTGAGTCCAGAGAAGTGCTTTTAACTGCTGTTGTCTGCAGTAGGAGGCTTCAGATGGGATAAGAGGCTTGTTTGAGTAAACTGCTTCACAGTGGGGCACTATACAAATATCTGAAAAGGGAGAGGGAAGAAACAATAGTAGCAAATATTAATAATGAGCCAACATGGCAGAAAAGGTTGATTAACTGTTATGAGTCTAAATCTTCAGTGCCTTTCTCTCTGAAGCTTATGAACCTCCCAATACAGTATAAATTAAAGATGATGTTATATGTGAATGGTCTTCATGCTGCCAAGCCATTTATTTCCAGACCAGGAGTTTGAGCAGACACGTTTGTTGATCTTTACAGCCCCGCTATAGACCAACTTCAAACTCTCAGGCTTTCTACTAATCGGCCTAACATGCTCCTATTTCTGAGCTCCTTGTGTGCAGAGGGAAAGCACTCTAGTACGGCCTTTGATCACTGCAGGCAAAACATAGAGTGATAGGGCAGTATTACAGCCAGACCAGATGCATTTTAAAACTGCCAAAATGGCAGTTAAAACTGCCAAAAAATTCTGACAACTGTTGAGAGAAAAGTTGAGTCTGGTGGTTCAGAAAGAAAATTTTGCCATTGGCTTCCTTGATGGGGTTTGATACCTTTGCATGTAGGATTTTAAGAGAAGTACTTCTTTTAGAGACAGTGTAAAACCCAAGATGTGTAGCAAACGTCCAGTGGGGCAGGAGTTTCACTCAGCTAGTGGGCTTTGGAGATTTGTAGGGAAAGAGAAACTGTGTCTGCAGTGAGGAAGAGGAAGTCTGTATTTCTTAGCATGGGATCACTGGAGTTCTGGTCAAATCAGGAGAGCCTCATCAATTTACATCAGGTTGGCACCCGCCTGGAGGTCACCAAAGAACTAGAAATAAAATTATCATAGAAGGATTTAGGTTGGGAGGGACCTTTTGGGGTCATCAGTGCTTCACCTTCCTCAGAAGCACCTTCATCAGCGCTTCACCTTCTATTCCTATAGAAACAAAAATTACCTTCCCACAACTAATACATATAAATGCAAACTGATCACATTCAATTCTTATTTATAGCCTGTGAAATAATGTGCAAAACAGAAGGCAAACTGGATGGTTTCAGTTAAAAACAGTTGGCTGGTAGCCTGGGTTTACTGCAGGCTCCCTAATGGTGTTTTGTGGAATAGGAGATATCTGATTAGCAAATTAAGAAAAGAAATATATTTTCTAATGAAATGTACACAATTTTTTTTACCCTTTATGTGAGATTGGTATTGTGTTGGAAAGTTTTGGATTCCTTCTCCCAGATTTGTCCTCACATTTTTCTGAGGTAGTCTTAATTTATTAATGGACTCTAATTATAGTTTTGTACTGCATCTGTGTGACAGACCAGAATGAAGCATGTTTCCCAAGCATAGCCTGGAGAATAAAGTGTTATGTCAGGTGGGAAATGGACCACCTGGCCTCTTTTCTCTGGAGCCAGTTACACCCACTGACACCAAAAATAAGCCCAACTTCTCTGTCCACCGATCTGTTTGCTGATAGAAGTTTGTTTTGAGAGAGGCATCTCTGCCCTTCTTATCCATGCACCTCATGGTGCTCATTGGGATTGGCAGGAGGAGGTGAGTTTTCATATGCCTCTTCTTGATCCGTTCACATTTTCTCCGGGAATTTTTAAAATTGGTTCAGAGAAGAGATTTGTCATCTAAAAAAAACCCAACCTGATAAGCTGACCTGGATATCTAACCCCTTACTGCTCTCCTAGGTGAAATCAGGGTGGCTTTTGTGCTGTACAACAACCTGGGCACCTATCTCTCCACGGAGAATGCCAGCATGAAGTTGGGAACAGAAGCAATGTCGACTAATCACTCTGTCATTGTCAACTCCCCTGTCATCACGGCAGCAATAAACAAAGAGTTCAGCAATAAGGTTTACCTAGCTGATCCCGTGGTGTTTACTGTCAAGCACATCAAGGTGAGTGAGTTCGAATAGCGCTTCATTTTTTTTTTCAATTTCTAAAATAAAGTAATGCAAAAGTTGGCTGATGTGAGGCCCCCAGCAGTCCTTGATTAGATTTTGAATTATACATTTGTTCCTTTGCACTTTGTGTTACTTATGGAGAATGTCTCTTTTACATTGCATTAATAAAAGTAAAGAAAGAGTCTCCTTTGAGCTGATACCCATTGCTCAGTTGCTGACACACATCATTCTGTAATTAAAAACTACCAATATATTAGAGAAGACCATAATATTATTTTATCATGGTGGCAGGGGATGTTAGAGGAAAGTGGAATTACAGTGAAAGAGGACAGCTAGTCCTCCTGTTAGCCAAGCACAGTCATTACAAAAGTTGATTGCTTAAAGCAATTAATTTCTCTGCTCTGCAATGCAAATGAAGCAATCTGGTTTTGAAGAGCTGGATTTAGTCTATGACTGAAATTAATCAAGAACAAAGAACTAAGTTTGCATTAGCAAAGAGAGCAGCAACAATCTAACTTTCTCTGGTATTGGCAGGTAATACTTTATGTATTAACTGCTGCTGATTGTTTATCCAAAATTAAAGGGTGAGAGTTACAAAGTGCCTCTGGAAGAAAAAATAGTGCATTTAGAGATCTCTGAAACCCTATCATTTCTATTGCATTTATTAATTTCTTCCCTACAGCAGTCAGAAGAAAATTTCAATCCAAACTGTTCATTCTGGAGCTATACAAAGCGTACAATGACAGGGTATTGGTCCACCCAGGGATGTCGCCTCCTGACAACTAACAAGACACACACCACGTGCTCCTGCAATCACCTAACCAACTTTGCAGTCCTGATGGCACACGTGGAAGTTAAGGTAGGTGTTGCAGATTCATAGGCTGCCAATGTACTGGGTAGAAAAACTGGCCAACGTTACACCATTTTGTTACTGTAAATGGAGCTGAGCAGCAAAATTGCTGTGTGACAGTAACTCTAACACTAGAAACCATCTGATGTAAATCTTCCTTCTGCTATATGGTGAAACAGGAGATAGTCATACCAATGCAAACCTGTCTTGGGCTCCTGGCATGGGCAGCTCTGACCTGAGGATGATGAGTGAGCAGAATTAGCTGATGCCACATGCTTTGCTTACTGGTGCAGAACATCTCCTGGCTGGGTCCTTACTCGTGGGATCCTCACTGTGCCACCAGGGAGTAGCGAGCACCCTGGGTGGTGGGACAGAAGCATGCAGATCATGCTTCATGAGGTGCAGATTGTGTGTCCTGTTCGCAGCAGCTGTAGATACACTGCTGCACATGTTTGTGTGAGGTGCATGTGTGGAGCCAAAAGTATTTTCCAGCTTCCAACTAGAGGAAAAAGATACATTCTCTGCACCTCACTATATGACAGCAAGCTACGCATAAGAGGCAAGTTCCATATACCATCCTGCATAGACTGTACATCTGCCCGAGGCTAGTATATGATCATGCCTGCATTTAGGTCCATGGTGTAATTCTGGCTTCCCACATGACTATCCCCACTGGAGCTAAAGAAGTTACTCCAGAAAGTAGTATTCCTCATGGTAGGAGTGGCTTGGGGAGTGAAGTGCACATTTGGGATTTTATTCAAGAACAGGAGACTGGTTGACGTGGTCCTCCATTTCCTGAGCTATATTGGCTGTCTTTGGTTAAAAACAGTCTCAGCTGCTATAGAAAGAGGAGGAGAAGGCCCTGATGCCCAAAAGATTTTGGCCTAGTGATTTTTTGTGTTGCGGTGTCTCTGTTTCATGTGCCTAGCACTGCAGCAGAAGCCACAGGTCTGAGCTAGATACGTATCTGGCATCTTCCGTGTAGACAGAACATTTCAGAGCCACTTCTGTGGCTGCATAACCGCAAAAGCTATTATGGTTTTAAAAGACCTTTTCTCAAATAGTCTTCCAGTCTCACTTTTTTGTATATTTTTATTTCACTTGGTAATCTGAAGAGGAACGTGAAGAGCTGCAATAAAAATATATATTAAAGCACCATCATTCATGACCAAAGCTCTGCAAAAAAAGAAATGGGAGCCTGGCAGCACATTTGCCACGACAGCTCTGTCTAGCTGAGAGGGGCAGGATAGATCTGCTGCTGCTGCAGGATGACGTACCCATTGTATTCTACAGGACTCACTACCAGTCCAGAAGATATGCCATTAAATGGCTGTGGCATTATCCCGGGAGGTGTCTGAAGAAATGGCCTATTCAGAGCACATGTTTACAGGTTAATGGCATTCTGCAGTTCAAGTCTGTTTTTGCCAGTTTCTTAGAACTGCTTGAATTTTCAAAAGAAATGTGTGTTTGAGTCGTCATCACCTGCCTGGGGTTAACAGATATACCTAAGTCACTGAAGTCAGAGGTTGCACCTGGGAAATGCAGATAGCTTTCCACTCCGCTGATGTGAATGAGGGCGATCCCTACCGCGTGGTGCAGATACAGGCTACTGCTGAACAAGCCTCCTCCCAAACTGCAAGTAGGTCAGCCTTGTCTGCACAGCATTTCACCCAAACCTCATTAAACTAGCAGTACTGGTGTTACCTCATCTTGCAGAAAGAGAATGTGAGACCCTTGCTTGTCCATGCTTGGGCAACAGTTTGGAAAGAGCTACAGCTGGAAGCTTCCTGAATGCCAAGCCAGGGTACTATTAGCCTATAGCTGTTTCTGGGTGTTAGCGAGTGCCCTCAAGACTTTCAGGTCATGTTTTATCATTTGGCTGCAGACAAAGTATCATTCCTGTAAGAGCCAAATTGGCTCCACTTTGTTGACTCTGATGCAACTAGACAGCTTCCTGGCACGTCCGCTTTAGTGATCATCCCAGTCTGAGGGTGAATGCAGGTGCATACCCTGCAAACATCTGCAACTCTTCCCTTCAGCTGCTCATCACCTTGCTCTTCCTGGAGGCGCCATCCCACTCTGGTGTGCTGGTGGAGCTGGCCATGTGGCTCTTGGCAGAGGCAAGAGCCTCTGGGAGGTGGCTTGTATGACATTCCTTATGCTGTTGCAATGAGTTGATTTTAAAGCCTTGGAAGCAGAATATCTGCTGGTTTGGAAAGGTGGAGGTTTAAAAATAAATGCGGGTTGCTGTTGTACATTGACTCACACTCATCTAGCATGCAGACATGCTTTTGAGCCATTTTATTGACTTGTGTCTTGTACAAAAAATGCATTCCTTGCCTCAAAGACCTTTTAGTCTTCTTGGAGATGGAATGATCCTTGGGGAAGGGATGTTGCATGCTTGTGCAGGACCTCTTACAGTGATGTTCTGGCCAGTGACTAGAATCCCAAAGAGGACTGTTGTACACACAATAATTAATAATATTCTGGGAGTTTTGCAACAGAAACAAATTTCTCTTGTAATTGAGATTTGTATTTTACTGACTTAAGTTTGTTGGATTTTTGGATCCATAGGGAACATCCTTTGGTGTAATGAGCATCCACAGCACCCTACCTAATGAGACCGAACACCAGGCATTGTGGGGAGCAAACATCGGAGTCCCGCTCCTTAATCAAAAGACAGCACCAATTTGACAAATGTCACTTCTGGTCATGAATTATCTCCCGCCTTGGTAGCATGGCAAAAGAGTGTGTTCTCAGGAGGAGACCTTGGTGGCTGATCTGCGAGCTACAGGCTGGGATTTAATTATTAGCAGAGCGTATGTGGCAAGGCGGAGCTGGGAGGTAGCACTGCTGAGGAGGTGATTGATGGCCGTCTGGCTCTCTAGTGTGAAACAGCAATATGTCTTTGTCCAAAGGGGCAGAAAATGACATTGGCTGACCACGGTGGCAGGGATTTATTGGTGTACTTCAAGAGTAGAAGCTGCTGGGATCAGTTCCAGTCTTAATAGGACAGTACCTGATTAAGAGGAGGAGATTTTAATTTGAAGATGCTTTCTGCCTGTTCAATTAGTTGGGCCCAGAGTTTCATATTCACCCATATATTTCAGTGGGATAAATAACAGTGACCAAGACCAAGAGCCTGCTACGCACATGGGCAGGATGTATAGTTGCTGAGAAGAGCGATGGACCCACACCCTCAGGTACCCCTCCAGCTGCTGTCAAAACCCCAGCTAGCATGGGAAGAGGACAGCAGGACCATAATGACCTGTGAGCTGGACCTCACTGATGCATCCTCCTGGCAAGGGGTGACCTTACAAACCTGCAGCCATTGCCCTTTCAGACACTTTACCAGGAAAAATGAGAACCTCCCTTTGGAGAGAGATTTTAAGACTTGGAAACAAATCACTTTTTTACACCAGCTAAGAAGTTCATTTGGCCTGTGTTATGTGAAGATTATTACAGTCTCATAGATAGTTTGTTAAATTATGAGATATGTTTAACATAGATGAGACCTATGTTAAATATCTATCTATTGTTTGAATCGGTAGGATGTTTGTTATGACTGTTAAATGCTATAAAAACATGGTGGTTCCCATGCCATGGGACAAAGCCCATAGTTAAATAAGCCATTCTACCTATATAATTGCTGCAGAATTATTCAAAATTTGCAAGCTGTTTTTCATATAAGCTTGTGCTTTGCATCATATTAATTATAGCAGATGCATCTAAAAATATGCAGTCAGAAAACAAGTTCAGAGCTGTAAATTTAAAAAGCCACCCAAAACAGAATAAGCAAAGGTACCTTAGGGTAGATAAATGTTGCTTATCAGTATGTAGTGAATGCCAGTGCTTACTCTTCTTTAAAAATAAATAACTCAATAAAACAAGAGAGAAAAGGGGGGAAAAAGAAAGATGTTTTAACTGTAGCAATTAATCAGAAGCTTTCAGAGATTATTCTATACCACAAACACGTTACACCGTGCTAATTATTTGGGGAATGGAAGCATAAGGCAAGCTAAGGAGAGAAAAGAATAAAAATATATGAAGTCCAAATAGAATGCAGTGGTCCATTGCCTAAAGCAATACAGCCATTTCAGATATAAAGAGCAAGCTGAAGTTATTGCAGTGCTGGCTTATCCATATATTAGCACTTGTGGGATTGAACAGCAGTGAATGGAAGCAGAAGTGGGTGCAGGATTGCAAAAACACCCTAACTGCAGAATTAAATTACTGAAAAAGCATGTGATGAATTTTGCAAGACAAATCGTTTTTTACCATCAAAGGGGTTAATTCTCAAAAAAAGAGATAAATTACACATTGTAAAAAGTAACTTATTCTAATATGTTATTAAATAAGAACTGATTTAATTAGGCAGAAAAGTTATTCAATGTGCTTGTCTTCAATGAGATTTTAAAATTCGAAATACAGCAGTATTTGAGCTTGTGTTAGGAACAGAAATCTGTGACCCTGATGAACTCCAAGAATAAGGAGTTGTAAACAGAATGTTTGGTTATACTTTAGGTAAAATTTACCTATTAGGTCAAGTAATCTATGCCTGTGAGTTTGATTCAGAGTTATACCTGGAAGCAGTCCTTGAGATCTTTGTCTAGGTAGGCACTAAGTCACTCCAGGGAGTTCCTTGAGTTCCTCACCCTCAGTCTGACACATGTTGTTTGGGTTAGTTGTGTCTTGCCGTTTCTAGTTCTGCTGGGTTGGATGTCTCAGTGGTCCTTGCCTGTGCATTCCCTGAAGCATTGACCCAGATCTTCTTAGATGGCCACTTTTGGGTGTCCAACCTGAAAACAGCTAGAGCCCAGCTTCAGAAAGACGTACTCCAAGCCCCTGAATTTGCAGTTTCTTAGCTCAGCACTTACAAGTGTTAGAAATTTGAGAAGATAGCAGCTTCTTAGCCACGGCTTGCTTTCCCCCCAGTCCAACGAGTACATATTTGCTTAACATTGCCCTTCTTGACTCTCCAATATGCGAGCCAGGGCTAGTTGCACAGTAAGGAGCTGTGCCACAGATCATGGGGACAGCATGACCCCACAGGGTGTCCTGGTCCTGTGTCCTAAAATGTGCAATTCAAGTAGCTCCCATTTGCAAGCACTAAGCCTTGCCCTATTTCTTGCTACCCCCTTCATTTCTGGTTGAGGGCAGGGTGAATGCGAGGACCAAAGTGAAGGTAGTGGCCGTGGTGTGGTGGACCCATGTCCCAGCTGTCTCCTGGCACCGGGCTGGGTAAGACCATCGGTGTGACAGCAGAAGCTGACGATGCCATGACCAGATTTTTTCTCGGAACTGAAACCACCAAGCCAGGAGCTTGGCTGGGTAGATGTCTACACTGAGTTTGGCACAGCCACCATAGCTCATTTCTTGGGTTGGAGATGCCTTATGAGTGAGCAGAGCTGTGCCACTTTACTAGATCCAGCCAGCACAGGAGGGCAGAACGATGGATACAATCATTGTCCCAAGCCTCTCCTCCTCTCTACAACTGAATCTCACCTCAACTGCATTTCCGTTGCAGCGGTGTCAGTGACTACCATGGGCTCTTGCCACACACCATATCCACAATAGAATTTGTAACACATGGTGAGGTGAGGTCTGTACCAATTTCTCTGTGCACACCTGCCCCCGTATCACTTCATTCTGGCCATGGGGGTTTCTGCAGCTTGCACTGGCTGCTGCTTCTGGCAGTCACTGGAAGGCTGTTGCATTTTGGGGAGAAGTTTGTGGGAAAGGGTTCTGGTAGGAGGTTTTCCTCTTGCCAAGGAAGGCAGAGGAGGAGAAAGATGGTCTGTGTGAACCGTGCAGAATATGAAGGCAGCTTTGAGGACTAAGGCAAGGAGAGGAAAGGCTAAACCACTTTGCAGGAGTACTTGGGGATCTAAGCCTTATTTTAAATGGCCATGGTCAGAAGACAGTGATGTTGCACAGGGGCTTCAGGAGGGAATTGAGCTCTCTTTATTCCTGGGTTAGGCCATGATGGTGCCCATGACAGCATCACCTTTGCACAGCACAGAAGGGATATGTACCAGGTCCGTAGGTGCTGTGTCTGCTGTGGAACAGAACTGCTTTCCTCCCTTGGCACATCATTGGGGAGGAGGGAGAGGATGGGTACTAAAGCAGTGGCATCCCCCCAGCACATATCCCTCTTGGCCACAGAGGCAGAAAAGCCCCCTCAAAACCTCTCATGCCTGCATAGCCATGGCAGGCAATGCTGTTAGCCAACCCAAATGTGCTGCAGGAGCCCTTGGGATTTCCTCCTGGTCCATGTAGCCCAGCTGATACTTTTGGCACATCTACAAAACTATTTGCTTCTTAAGTAGCCCTTTGCACTTAGCCATGAAGCATTACAGCCAGGTTGTATCAGTAATCCTCTCTCAACACCAGCGATGAGGGAAAAAGGGCAGAGGGAGCCCGCACAACCCCAGATAGCTACGGATCCAAGGAGCAGCATCAGCAACGCACAAGAATTCAAACCTGTCCCACTTGGGTCTCTGCCCAGCCCAGCACACTGCCAGCTCCCACTGGGCACCGAGTGGTCATATCTGAGCTAGCTGATGACACTGTGTTTTTATTTACTGCTTGCTTATTCCTCCACCCCCAAACATATTACTCTTTCCATTCCTGGAGGGACAGATTAGGCAAAGGAATGTGTCCTTTGCTGCTGGCAGCTCAGTTTGGCTGCTGTTTTCTTCTACTGATGTTTTTAATAAGGGAGGAAATGGCTGTTCATCTCGGGGAGAGCCATTCTGTCATAAGCTGACATTCCCTGGGATTTGTTTTTATTAGCTCAGCTCTGGTGTACAGGCGCTGCCAAAGCTGCTCATTGATTTTCCCAGCCTGGATAATATCTAGGCTGCCTGCTCACCCTGCTGTGGTTGCTACCAGGTCTCCCATAACTCCTCCTGCACAGGTTTCCATCAGCACTCTCCTCCTGCCTTTCTTGGCCCCACTGGAGCAAAAGTGGGGCTTTATTCCAAAGCCAGGGAAATCTTCTTTCATTGGGCTTTGGGTCAGGCTCATGCCTAAATCATAAATGTAAAACGTACTTAATATAGAAACCCTTTCACTGAAGTGGATTATTTTATTTCTTTCAATTATTCAATACGTTGTTCCTGTGCTGAAAATAATCTGCGTGTCAGCTTACCTGTAAAGCCAGCGTAGCTTAGTGGTACAAAAATCAGTGGCTTGCATGCTGGGCCCTGTAGCACTGGTCTTGACAGCCATGGTGCATTTGGGCTAGGAGCTGTTTGATTGATACTGTCAGGAAACTGTCCCTTGGACTGACGGCTGGTATCTCCCATGGGCTCTTCTGGTTGCCCAGGTCTTTGAGGAGATTATCAAGAAGCAAGAGTTCACTGTTATCAATACACTGCTGGTTTCAGATGTATTTTGCGTGCCTGAGGGACCCTAGGGCTTGCAGGGTGCTGGAAGGATATCGTTAGCATGTACGTCAAAGCTATTTTATCCTCAGTCAGGGAGTGCTTGAACAGTGCTGGGCAGGGTAAAGAGAAAATTTGCTCCTCTTGCATGTCTCTGCAGTTGAGGGACCAGGCTTGGAGACTGCAACCCAGGTACAAAATTTTGGTGTGCTATTTATCATACTTAACCCTGGAATGCCATATACCGACTGTGTAAACCAGGTACGTTGCTCCCTTATTTGTCACATAGCGATCGGATGATGGCAAGGATAATCTCATGGCACTGAGGAGCAATTACTACAGTTCCTCCTTTGCCCATACTATTCTGCTTTGTGGCTTGTGGCAGCACAGTATTTTACAAGTTTCAGCCTCTAGCAAAAGGCAAATTCCCTTCTGTTGGACTTGCTGGTGTAAAAGCTGTGGATGTGCCTGGCCTGGGGGCAGTTTGCACTGCCATGGGAAGGATTCCAGTGCTTACAGTCTCCTCCCTGACCCATTGGCTCTGCCATGTCACCTTAAATTGGGCATCCCAAACAGGACAGAGTGCACCCAGCCTTTGAAATCCAGCTCACTTCTTCTCTTGGACTTTACTAGAAAAGCTACAAATTCATATTTTTTCCCCCAAGGTGTTTTTAAATTGTTCTTGTTCCCAGTTTTATTGTTATTATTCCTTTTTGTTTGTTCTTTTGTGGTTTGTTGAATTTGGGGAGGGAGTTTGTAATTACAAAGAAGTTGTTTTTATGGTTGTTTCCCAGCACTCCAGGGGTGGGTGTTATGTACATAAAATCATTATTATCATTATGATTAATATTAAAAAGAAGAGTAGTAAGAGTGATAATAAAAACACAGCAATGAAGTCTGTGTTTCTTGCTAAGCATGGTGAGCTTTGTGGGCAACCAGCCCTTCCCTGAGGAAGTCCACGAGTCTAGATGGCAGGATCCCTCTCCAGGAGCAAAACCACCCCTAATTCTTGCATTGTGTCTTAAAGTCAGCAGAGTTATGGTTTCATGATAGAGTTACAGGAGCTGAGACCTTTGAGATTCATCTCATGTGGGGGTAGAAGCCCTCAGAGAGCTTCCCTGTTCCAGGCTAACTCTTTCTTGGGATAAATGAGTCTGTGCTATTGGCCACATCTGGATGGGATGGATGCATCTGGCCAAAATCTGCCTGGTTTCTTTCTCCTTGCATCTACCCATATTAGCTGCCTTGCCCTGCTTGCCTAGCTCAAGAGCTGTTGGTCACTTCAGCCTGGCAGGATGATCTGATCAGGTGAGCTGGAGGGACTGTTCAGGGAGATGTTCTCCTGCCATTCCCCAGCAGCCTCGGATGAAAGAAAGAATGATTTGCAAGGTGCAAAGTTTGAATTAACATTTTTTCACACTATGTTAAGAGGGATGGATGAGCTGGAATGACACTGAGATAAAGCAATGCGCAGCTGCCAGGAAAATGACGTGTGCTTCATCGTCTTGGTTTTCTGGGTGCTGCTGGAGAAGCTGGCTGGAATAGGCATTTCTGTCATGACCTACAGTAAGCACATCATGATTTCTTGCCTCTCTGTTAGACTTGCAACCTCTAGTTCCTTAGATATTGGAAATACTCAGGAAGAGCTGCAAGAGCTTTTGGGGAAAGGAGCCCTCATCTCTCCACCTCCAAGTCTCCTTGTAGGCAAAACTTCCAGCATGGAAGAGGTGGAGGGGAAAGTCACTCCCCATCTTTCATTATCATTTGATGCCTATCACTCATGCTGATAAAGCCAAAGAGCTGAAAGGTTTGAGTTGTTTCTCATGGGTGCTGACATAGCAAAGTGTATATCAGGAAAGGCCTGACATTTGATGTGGCTTTATCATTGGCAAGCAGGCAAAGAAAATGGATAAATTAATCACCTTTTCCCTCCATCTGTCATAAGCTTTTATCCCACAGGGAGGAAAATGTTGCCAGTTTGTGCTGGCTTTTTGAAGTGTGACACTATTGTATTTGCCAGCCTCCATAATGCCTAAGTCATCAAAATGCCAGAATTGGAGGGGAATGTGAGTACCACTTATAACACAGAGTGGTGGACCACAAAGCTGGGTTTCAAGCCTCTCTGGTCTTTCTGAAAAGGCCCCAGAGATTTCCAGCCGATCTTTCCCTCAGCTCATTGACTAACCACCTAGCCCTGAGCAGCCATTTCGTGCCTCACCATGTATTTCTCATTTCTTATTTACGTTTTGCTAAGTAATGATATCTCTAATTTCACCACATCTGGTGGAAACCTGGAGAGTTACAGGCCAGTTTTGCAGCCTGAATAAGGTGGTGGGATACCCTCAGTGCTAGGGTCCCAGCACCCTCCTCGTCTTTCTGGTAGGGACGTGCAGTGTAAGCCCAGGAGCAATCCAGCAGTGTTTTTATCAGCAGAGCCGAGGCACACCTATGCTGCCCCTCGTAAAACTTTGTTGCTGTGTTGCCTAACTTTGCCACTGCAATGGTCATGTTTGCATGGCTTTGCAGTAAAACCATGTTACAAGTTCATCACAGGGAATCACTCGTTTTCCAAATCATTGTTCTGTTACAATTTAAAAGCAAATTCGTGTTAAAAGGTCTGTCTTTTTTTCTGAGTAGCATTCTAGGGATCAGTCTGACTTCCTAGGAGTTTTAAAATACAGGGTTTGAAAAGGAAAAATCAAACTTTATTTCTCCTTCCCCAGTGAAAAAAAATAACCCAAGACATTTAAGTGATCTCTTTCTGTCCAAAGCCTCCGAGCTCATATGTCTCTGTGAACGTTTAAAGAGAGTCTTTTTTCTCTGTTGGTGAATGGTTGTAATGGACTTGTGGTTGTAATCTCCACGATGTTGTTAGTACGAAACATTTTTACACTCACAGTGTTCAATGGTTCTTTATACTGTGTGTCCGCTCCTTTACCTTGTTTGCGAAAGATGGAGCTGCATGCAAGACTAACTATGACATCTCAGTATTTTCAACATCATCATCATTGTTTCTAGGACATTTTGGGGCCTGAGTCTGTTCAGGGCACCTGCAGCTTGCCAGGCACTTTGGAGTCTGTGCTTCTGGTTGCAGCTTTCTTCATGCAGGATTGAAGTCTAGGTCCATTTAGTCTTTTTGCTACTGACCCATTGTGCCAAGGCTTGGTAATTGGGTACAAATATTTGGGGAAGGGTCTCAGACAATCTCACTTTGTGTCTGGGATGGACTAGAAGTCATGCAGCATGCAACTGATGACTTTTTTGGTTTTATCTCCAGCACAGTGATGCAGTCCATGATCTGCTCCTGGACTTTATCACGTGGGTTGGCATCCTTCTCTCACTGGTCTGCCTCCTGATCTGCATCTTCACCTTCTGCTTCTTCCGTGGGCTACAGAGTGACCGCAACACGATTCACAAGAACTTGTGCATCAGCCTCTTTGTGGCAGAACTCCTCTTCCTCATCGGCATCAACCGGACTGACCAGCCGGTAAGAACCAAAGCACTTTCTGCTCCTGCCACAGGCTTTCATCTCATCATCTCAATGCGTATGGCATGTTTGACCATGCAATGAGATGCACTCCAGTGCTGCCTTAATTCCATGCATAGGTCCTCACAGGGTTGGGCCCCTGGTTGTTAACTGGGAGTCAAATGCTGATGCCTGCTGTGATTTCAGAGGCTGTATGTGCATTGTTTGTAAATAGTGCGTGGGTGTATGTTTAATAAGCAGGTTGTAAAAATGCACTTATACTATGTACATCTTTATATGTTTATTTGCCAGATTGTGTACATACCTATTTTTGTATATTTGAATATAATTTATATATGCAGAGATATGTCTATTTTAAAAGAGTTCACGCACATTTTCCAAGTGAAAAAAAAAGTTCTTCCTTTGAGAAGGGAAGATAAGGACTCCCTCATTCTTATTAAACCTCCCAGTAAGAGTAATCCTGAATGTTGCATTAATTCAGCACGATACAAACACCATTCCTTACTCTTTTCAATCTGCATGCAGATTGCCTGTGCCGTCTTTGCTGCCCTCCTGCACTTCTTCTTCCTGGCGGCTTTCACCTGGATGTTCCTGGAGGGGGTGCAGCTCTACATCATGCTGGTGGAGGTTTTTGAGAGCGAACACTCCCGGAGGAAGTACTTCTATTTGGTTGGCTATGGCATGCCTGCACTGATTGTGGCCGTGTCAGCAGCGGTGGACTACCGGAGCTATGGCACAGACAAAGTGTGAGTGGGGCTTAGACCTGGTCAGGAGGGATGGGAGTGGGGACGACAAAGGGAAGTGAAGAGCCCAGAGGCCTGTCAGGCAAAGGATGCTTGTGCAGGCAGAGCTCAGCCAGGAGGCGTGCCTTGCATTATCTGTGTGTGTCCAACACAATCCGTGATTATACAGGACAAATTCCCCACTATGAAATAGTCTGCAAAGGTATTTTCTTGGGGAAGTCAGTTGGGGAAAATTTTTCACATCATTGCATAACACCAGCAGAGGTGGCTGTCCCAAGTCTCAGTTTGGTACTGTATCAGTAAGGTCATCCTTCTTCTCTTACCAAAGAGTATTGCTCATGTGGATGATGAAACACTGCTTTCTTCTTCCTCTTTTTCAAGTGTTCTATCAAATTAACACAGCCTGCAAGCAAAATAGGTGGTGACTCTGGAGCGCATTAGACTCTTTGCAAATCGGAACAGCTACATCATTTATCATTATGAATATTCTTAAATGTTTTCAACATTGGTGAAGCAGGTATCAAAGTACAATTTAGATGATTGTGCAACACCGTGTAATGGAAAACAAAGGGAAAATCGAGCCTTTGATTTTCTTTGCCAGCTTTGTTACAACAGCACTAACAATGTGTTTTTATTGACTTTTTGGTTTTTTTCTTTCCCTTTTCAGGCTGTCTTTCTCCTGTCATTTTAACTGAGTTAAGGGCTCAATCTGAAGGCATACATAGCAATGAGCTGGTGGCATTTTTAAAGCTCTTTTTTAGCATAGGTCAGGTCAGGCTATGGCAGCAGTTGATATTCTGTTAAATTCAACTGCAGAATTTTTGCCTGAAACCTTATTGATATAGATGAACCAGATTCTTTGCAGAAGCAAATCTGTAGAGCAGTGGAGCTGCTCCTGATCCATTACTGTGCCAGCAGGTAGTCTTGGATCCCAGCTGGATATTTGTGTCATGTTCCTCCCATGAGTAGGAGAATAGCAACCTGAATTTGTATAAGTGTCATACTTTGTGGAAAGGACATGGCCCACACAGATAAAAGTAGGAGGGAGTAAGTTTTCAAGATCTCTACCAATTTATCCAAAGTAGTTTGACCAATTTTGACAGGCCTAGCGGGCAAAGAGAAAGTAACACAACAGCTGATTACAGTTTCTGGAGACTTTCGATCAGCTGCTACCTGCTTTCTGTCCCAACCAACTCTTCTGTTCACATCCCCTCTTGAGCGATATATAAGCTCCCGTTGAATCAGGTATTGAAACATTTTTCCTTGACCCTTTAGACAATTTTTTTCTTGCTATGGTGTTTCTACAACGGACAGCTGCAGGCCGTCTGTAGAGAGTGGGAGCATACAGCACCTAACCATAGCTCCCATAAAGCACAGTGGCAGCTTTGCATTACTGAAATGTTTCCGCTCCTGTTAAATGAGTATGTGGACCTTTCTGAAGCACAGCAAAATAAATATATTCCATGGGATACGCTGACTTTTCCCAACAGGCCATGGGTGCCCAAATGTTTCCATGGCATGGGAGGTAGAGGCGGAAAGTTTGGCTGAAATTCGCTGGAGAAGAACAGCAAAACTTTGGTATCTTTGTGTTGAGGAGGCAGCACTCCTGTGTCTGTGCCAGTAAAATCTCTCTCCCTCCCCACAGCATAAAGTAGTATTTTTAATGACCAGACATGTATATATAATATTTTGTAAATAAATATTTACAGAGATTTGCAGAGCCTTAAATATTTATTTATAATCTCCAATTCCAGAGTGCACAATTTTATCACGTTCTTATAGTTGAAAATAAAAAACATAGAATATGTTTTGTATAACCATCATGCTCCATCTGGTTGATGGATGATGATGTATTTTTCTGTATAATGTTATTAGAAGGGTAGAACTGATTAGAATTTGTAGTGAACTATATGCCAGGCATACATAATTTGATTGCAAGAAGTTGCTTGGTTTTGCCGGGTTTTGTAAAACATCCTCTGGAATATATTACTTGCCTCCCTCCATTATTTATTGCATTTGTTTAAGCAGGACTTATGGAGCTGTTAGTGTTATTTGTTTTTTGCCTGGCATTTGGTGCCACCATTCATACATCTCAGAATGATTTGCTTAGACACCCAGTGTAGGTTTTCTTGGTTTCATTTTCCTTTCTAAATCCAACCCTCCTGTAACACATGCCCAGATTACATAGCCAGGAACAGGCGGTTGTTCCTCTCTCTGTTTCTTTGCTCATCACTTGGTGCTTGTGATTTTCTGAAGCATCTTATGTCCTAGTATTCACACTGGCATTTCGGAGTAGCTGCCTGGTAAAGATACTCTCTTACACTTAATTATCCAAGGATTGGAATTGATCCTTTTCCTTTTACTACTTTTTTTTTTGTTTAAGAGCAGTTCAAACTACTCATATTGGCATATTAATTTGCTTTTACATCCAAGCAGCAGCATAGTGATTCCATTAAAAGATCATCCCATTCAGACCAGCAGGGATTATTCATGTGAGCAAGCTGAGCTGTGTTTGGCTCTTTCCCTCAGATAAGTCAGAAATGTTGCATCTCACCTTGTTCTGATTGTAATTTCTCAGCTAAAGGTGAAAAGCAGGAAGCCCCACTGTAGACAGTGTGGTCCCCCAACATTGCCAACGCGATTCTGGTGATGCGCACGTAAACTTCCAAGTGAACATTTCTTACAGGCTAGGTCTTCGGCTGCTGAGTTTTAAATGGCCACGTCTCAAGTTTTGCTGCAAAAAAGGATATATTGGGATTGCAGTTTTAAAAAGTTGTATCTTTGGCCTTGTCCTGTGTGTTAACCAAATCTATCCATCTCCTGGCCGAATCTGATGTCAAGCATCGTGGTGGGCAATGCTGCAAAATGCAGAGGGAAAATAGCATTTGCAGTTGTTGCTAGTGTTTGAAAATAACATGTCTAAAATTCAGTAAAAGCTGGATTAAGACTTTAGCAGCCTCCCTTTGAGAGGACTCACTTAAGTAGCAGGCCATCCAAAATCAACAGCAAGAAGCTATTCCATATTCCCATACTGTCCTGAGTTTCATGTCAATGCCTCTTACAAATCTCAGAGGAAAGTGGCTATGCTTTGAATAGTTCGATATATTTTAGAAAACATACTTGTAGGTATATTCGTCCACTAGTGATCAAATTCATTGTGACAGGGATCTCTCTATTGTTTCTCCCCCCCCCTCCCTCCTTTTGGTATGCTATAAAGCAGCGTATACATTGTAAGCAATCCAGCTGTCAGAAAGCAAAATGAAAGTCCAGTGTATGTACACAGCCTCCAAGTCCATCAGCCAGCCACCGACATTTTATGCATGTTAATGTTGCTCAGAAAATAGCTTCTAACAATACAGTCTGTCTTGGGTGGCTCCACTGAACTTGTTTTATTTTCAGTGTTCATGCCGGGTGTTTGGAGGAGGAAGCATAAGCAATGTGGACACTGGACTGCATTAATCAGAACCCGTATTGCGCCCCTGAAAGGCATGTCTTGTGCATACATATCCCATTACTGCACCCAGAAAAGGAGGCTCTATAGCCACGTGAAACAAACCGCTGAGCTCCCATGAACAACATGATATGTTTAGGGCTCTTCAAATTTTATGGTCCAATGGCAGCTAATGATTGTTTATTGGTTATATTTAATGCACACCAGGGATAGTTTAGTATTTGATTTCTCCTCATGCAGAAAATAGAGCAAACTCTTTGTAGTCTTTATTACTTGGGAAAAGCTTTAGGTGAATACAGTGACTTGTCACTGTGGAAAAGGAGGAAATTAAAAAGTAAAGGAAAGCAGCGCCACGGAGCTCGTTACAAGCACTGCATA
Organism: Anarhynchus alexandrinus; assembly: GCA_008711295.1. Lineage (NCBI taxonomy): Eukaryota > Metazoa > Chordata > Aves > Charadriiformes > Charadriidae > Anarhynchus > Anarhynchus alexandrinus. The sequence goes on from VUYV01000022.1 coordinate 774,905, forward strand.
CGCTGGTGTGACTCTTGGAAGAAGCAATGGGGTTTTGAGCAGCATTCCCTGCATCCGCAGACTTCCAGATAATCCACTCTGCCTTGTACTGAGCCCTGAAGCAGCTCGTTTGCTGAATGGCAGCGGAGTCTAAACTTCTAATGTGGCAAGTCCGTGTTCACGGTGCAGCTGCGCATGGGGGGTCAGAAGTAACTCGGCAGCCCAAGATTAGTAACTTTGGGAAGTGGCTTGCCTGATTGCTTCCTTGTTTTGAGGAGCTCATTTATGCAGCTCATTGTGCATGTGGGTTTTTGTCTTTTAGGGGAAGAAAAGCTCAGTGTGGTACTTGTCTGATTAGCAATTTACAGTTCCTCAACGCAATTGGCGGGATGCCTGTGTTTTGATGTTTTGGTCTTAATTTGCATTTTTAATGAGGTATGACTTAAACGGGCTCAAAGTTGCATCTCTTCCTGATGACCATAAAAAACCCCAGCTTTTTAATGTCCCTCTGAGGATTAGAGGCAGCCCTGCAGTTTTCCGTATAGTAGCCCGAGACTGAGAGTCATACATGGTTTTATAGAAAGCCAATTTTTCTATTCAAACAAATAAAAAATGACATCACATTCTTTAAATCATGCAGAGAGGCAAAAAAAAAAAGCCTTCTCTGGTTTTCAAAAGCTGTACTCTTGCTTGGATGAAGACATCTCTCATTGGAAGGGGACCCTTTTCCTCCATGCCTGTCCCCCACTTCTCCCGAGGGCAGGACCTGGCTCCTCAGCTGTTTCTCATCCACAGCAGCCATTTGTTGTCACTGAATTGTGCTCCACAACCAAAGAGACAGATTTTTTAGGGGAGCAGGGTGGAAAATTTCATCCAGTTGGCTGGCTGGAAAGGAAACCAGTTGCTTCATGCTTCTTTGCTCAGCCTAGCACAGCTTTTCCCTTGTGCTGTATTTCAGCTTTCACTGATTTTCTCCATGTCCCAATCTATATGCATTCAAAAACAGCTGCATCAGATGTGACCATATGGCTGGGCATTATGCTTTAAGGAGTAAAGAGAGGGTTTATGTCTTTCCTCTTCCCTGGGCTTTCCAAGAGTTGGCTAGCTCTTTGTGCTGAAGGAAAACCAAGTTGCTTGGCAATTAAAATACACTGTGCTCCTGACTCCTGTGCAGCAGGGGCTGGGGGATGTTTTGAGTGTTAAACTGTGGGGTTTTTTAATTAAAAAAAAAAAAAGAAAACCAAAACACCCAACCCTCTGAGTCCTCTCCCACACACCAGCATTCTTATTATCAGTAGAAAAAACTTGTTGGGCTGCATATTCCCTGATTTATATGTGGTAGCTGAGGCATAAGCACAGTTACACTTTTTTTTCCTAAGGGATGGGGTAGGTCTGAAATGCTGTGTAATGTGTGAGCTGCTGCAGACATCTTTTTTCGGGGATGGTGGGGACTTTTTACAGGGACTTCATTATCCTTGAAACCTCTATTCTTCTGTCAAATCTAGTTGCAATTGGGCGACATTTCAGATGTTATTATGGGTGATACACAGATGTCATGATCGCATAAATTCTTTCCTATAGGAAATCAGACTCAAATAGTTTCTAGTCACTTGTGTTGTTCCATTACCAGCTGCATCTAAATCACCTTGAACTTCAGCAGCCACAGAGGAAACAAGATTTCCCTGCAATCACTCTGAAAGCTTCTGTTTTCCTCTAGCATTAAGATTTTGATGCTGTCATATGAAGATTTTGGATGAACAGCTGCAGAGGCAGTTCAGGTGTGACGGTCATGGAAGTGACAGTATTTTAATTTGTGACAAATAGCAGTGCCACCATATATATATATTGAAACAACTTTTCTACCCATTACTGATTTTTCAGACAGGCAGTAATGAACAGGCAACAGAAAATCCAAGGGCGATCAAAAGAGACTTCGGGCCTTGGGACATCTGGTTAAGGGATCAGGAGCACAAGTAGTGTTCTCCTCTATCATTCCAGTTGCAGGGAAGAATGAGGGAAGAAACAGGAAGCAGATCAATACCTGACTCTGAGCCTGGTGTCACCAGCAGGACTTTGGGGTTTTGGATCACGGATCTGTGGGACAGGATGCTAGTGAGTTTCCTCGGTCTGCTGACTCAGTGAAGGTAGGGGATGGAGATCCATGCAGCAGCAGAGATCACGGAATCACGGAATTTTCAGAGTTGGAAGGGACCTCTAGAGATCATCTAGTCCAACTCCCCTGCCAAAGCAGGATTGCCTAGAGCACATTACTCAGGACTGCATCCAGGCAGGTCTTGAAAACCTCCAGAGAAGGGGACTCCACAACCTCCCTGGGCAGCCTGTGCCAGTGCTCTGTCACCCTAACCGTAAAGAAGTTTTTCAGTGTATTTGAACGAAATTTCCTATGTTCCAACTTGTGCCCATTGCCCCTCGTCCTGTCATTGGAAACCACTGAAAAGAGTCTGGCTCCATCCTCCTTCAACCCACCCTTTAGATACTTGTATAACGTGAGGGTCATTGATGGGTTAGAAACTACAGCTGCACCTGGGAACGATCAGGTAGAAATTAGGGCTTCTCCCAGCAAAAAGGTCATGGGACCAATAGCCCAACTGAAGTGCTTCTACACTAACGCACATAGCATGGGCAACAAACAGGAGGAGCTGGAAGCCATTGCGCAGCAAGAAAACTATGATGTAGTCGCCATCATGGAAACATGGTGGGATGACTCGCACGACTGGAGTGCAGCAATGAATGGCTATAGAATCTTCAGAAGGGATAGTCAGGGAAGAATAGGTGGTGTGAGGTGGCCCTGTATGTTAGGAAGTGTTATGGATGTCTAGAACTTAACTTGGTGACAATAGGATTGAGTGTTTATGGGTAAGAATCAGGGGGAGAGCCAACAAGGCAGATGTCATGGTGGGAGTCTGTTATAGACTGCCCAACCAGGATGAAGAGGCAGACAAAATATTCTATAAGCAGCTGGGAGAAGTCTCACAATCACTAGTCCTGGTGAGGGACTTCAATTTACCAGATAGATGCTATACAATACAGCTGAGAGGGAACAGTCTAGGAGGTTCCTGGAGTGTGTTGAGGATAACTTCCTGACACATCTGGTGAGGGAGTCAACTAGGGAAGGTGCCCTGCTGGACTTGTTGTTTGTGAACAGAGAAGGAGTTGTGGGGGATGTGATGGTAGGAGGTTGTCTTGGGCATAGCGATCATGAAATGGTAGTTTTCAATTCTTGGAGAAGCAAGGAAGGGGATCAGCAGAGGAGGGCAGACTTTGGTCTATTCAGGAGACTGGTTGACAGAGTCCCTTGGGAGGCAGTCCTGAAGGGCAAAGGAGTCCAGGAAGGCTGGATGTTTTTCAAGAAGGAAGTCTTAAAGGTGCAGGAGAGCAGGCTGTCCCCATGTGCTGAAAAATGAGCTGTCGGGGAAAAAGACTGGCCTGGATGAACAGAGAGCTATGATCACAACTCAGGGAAAAAAGGAGAATGTATGGCCTTTGGAAGAAGGGGCAGGCCACTCATGAGGACTACAAAGATGTTGTGAAGCTATGTAGGGAGAAAATTAGAAGGGCCAAAGCTCAGCTAGAACTTAATCTGGCTTGTGATGCTAAGCACAATAAAAAAAGTTTCTATAAATACATTAGCAATAAAAGGAGGACTAAGGAGAATCTCCATCCTTTATTGGATGTAGAGGGAAACATAGTGACCAAGGATGAGGAAAAGGCTGAGGTACTTAATGCCTTCTTTGCCTCAGTCTTTAACAGTAAGACCAGTTGTTCCTGAGTACCCAGCCCCCTGAGCTGGAAGACAGGGGCAGGGAGCAGAATGAAGCACCCATAATCCAAGAGGAAATGGTGAGTGACCTGCTACAGCACTTAGACACACACAAGTCTATGGGACTGGATGGGAACCACCCAAGGGTACTGAGGGAGCTGGTGGAAGTGCTCACCAAGCCACTTTCTATCATTTACCAGCAGTCCTGGCTAACCGGCAAGGTCCCAGTTCACTGGAGGTTAGCAAATGTGACGCCCATCTACAAGAAGGCCTGGAAGGAGGATCTGGGGAACTACAGGCCTCTCAGTCTGACCTCTGTGCCTGGGAAGGTTATGGAGCAGATCGTCCTGACTGCCATTACATGGCACATACAGGACAACCAGGTGATCAGGCCCAGTCACCATGGGTTCATGAAAGGCAGGCCGTGCTTGACAAACCTGATTTCTTTCTATGACAAGGTGATGGGTACTCTTTGATGGGTAAAGAAATGGCTGGAAGGCCAGGCCCAAAGAGTTGTGGTGAATGGAATTAGATCCACTTGGCAGCTGGTCACGAGTGGTGTTCCCCAGGGCTCCGTATTTGGGCTGGTGCTCTTTAATATCTTTATCAACGACCTGGACAAGGGGATCAAGTGCACCCTCAGTAAGTTTGCAGACAACATCAAGTTGGGCGGGAGTGTCAACCCACTTGAGGGTAGGATGGCTCTACAGAGGGATCTGGACAGGCTGGATCAATGGGCCAAGGCCAATGGTATGAGGTTCAACAAGGCCAAGTGCCGGGTCCTGCACTTGGGTCACAACAACCCCAATGCAGCACTACAGGCTTGGGGAAGAGTGGCTGCAAAGCTGCCCAGTGGAGAAGGACCTGGGGGTGTTGGTTGACAGCCAGCTGAACGTGACCCAGCAGTGTGCCCAGGTGGCCAAGGCAGCCAACAGCATCCTGGCCTGTATCAGACATAGTGTGGCCAGCAGGACTAGGGAAGTGATTGTCTTCCTGTGCTCGGCACTGGTGAGGCCCCACCTTGTTGAACTGTGTTCAGTTTTGGGCCCCTCACTACAAGAAAGACACTGAGGTGCTGGAGTGTTTCCAGAGAAGGGCAACAAAGCTGGTGAGGGGTCTAGACCACAAGTCTTATGAGGAGCAGCTGAGGGAACTGGGGTTGTTTAGTCTGGAGAAAATGAGGCTGAGGGGAGACCTTATCACTCTCTACAGCTACCTGAAAGGAGGTTGTAGAGACGTGGGGGTCAGTTTCTTCTCCCAAGTAACAAGTGATAGAACAAGAGGAAGTTGCCTCAAGTTGCACCAGGGGAGGTTTAGTTAGGATATTAGGAAAAATTTCTTCACCAAAAGGGTTATCAAGCATTGGAACAGGCTGCCCAGGGAAGTGGTGGAATCACCATCCCTGAAGGTATTTAAAAGATGGGTAGACATGGTGCTTAGGGACATGGTTTAGTGGTGGTTTTGGCAGTGTTAGGCTGATGGTTGGACTCGATGATCTTAAAGGTCCTTTCCAACCTAGACAATTCTATGATTCTGTGATCTTCAACACTGACGAGACCTGAAATTTATGTGGTCAGGGAGGGAAGTGAGAAGCTTTATCTACATCTTTGAATTTATTCATGTCTTGGCTTCTCCCGGGCATAGAGGTTCAGGGCATGTTTTATTCTCTTGGCAGGCGGCTCCTTGCTGATCTCTTCCATGGGGCTGCTGGCTCAGACCTTTCTGCCTGTTGCAAAGTCCATTGGAAGTGAAAAAACGTTCAGCACGCGCACTAGAGCTGTCATTTGTGAGAACTGCTATCTCTTCCACCATGATAAATTCATATGTACAGTCCCTGTCTCTTCCCCAGTTATGAAATTCCATTGTTTGTTCAGCATAAGAGTGGTTTTATGCTTTCTTAGTCTTCTGTGTATAAACGGAGCTGTGATTTGCAGCGTTGCAAACATGACAAGATATTATTATTTTAAACATCATGCAAAACTTTCTTGGAATTTATACACGTCTGTCTTGTAACCAGTCACTTCCATTTTATCTTCCTGTCGCCTGGAATGAACTAGGAATGGAAATGTAATTTCCCAGGGGCCTTAAAAAATGTGGGGAGTATTAAATGCGGTTGAAATTAAGCGATTAATAATTTAGTTTTAGTCCATGAATCAACTTCATGTGATAGCGCAGACCATATGCAACCCTCGAAACATTAGTGGAAACAAAACACTCCGGAGGTTCAGGGAAATAAAACCCTCTAAAGGGGAAGTTGCTGAACCTAATTAAACCTCAGCCTTCTGTTATCCAAATAGTGCTTCCTATTTGCACCAAATTTACTCTGATCTGCTTGTTGGAGAAATGTCATCTTGCTTGACAGTTGACAGGCAGCTTGCATTGTGTCAGAGCCGGAGAGGGAAGAGGAGCTTAAAGCGAAGAAGCTCCATGGGTGCTCATCGGACCCCTTCCTTTAAAAAACCCACAGTTATAAGGTTTTTTTCTGACAGATGCAGAAAGCCTTAGCAACTAGGCCTAGTGCCATTTTCTCCCTGCTTCCTCCAGAGGTAATTATCTTACTCCATCAATAGCGCTGTCAGAAATTGGGCACATAATTCAGCATTTAAATGAACAAGCAATGTAATATTTCCTGTCTCCCACCAGCGTGTTTTGCAGCTCACATTCTTCTCTGTCACTCGCTTACTCTTGATGTATGTCCCGGGTGCAGTCCTTGAATGCCTTCTCTCCCCTGTGTTTCATTACAGATGTTGGCTCCGGCTTGACACCTACTTCATTTGGAGCTTTATAGGACCGGCGACCTTGATAATTATGGTAAGAACTCCTAATTAACTACCCCATCTCTCAGGTCAAGAAATAAAACTTTTGCTGTCCCTTTACTCTTTATCTTTAATTTACACAGATTAATTTGTGAAAGGCATGTTCTTTTTTGACCCTGCCTGGCACAAGCAATTAGACCCTCATTATGAGAGGCTCTTGGCATTGCAAAATACTTGATCAAAATGGGCCAGGTAGCTTTGGAGCGAGCACCTGAAGAGTTTGGTTTTTACCAATGGACATTTAGAAGTGCCAAACTCTATTTTGATGCCCCTCACTGCACCTCCCTGCCTTTTGAATTCCAGAGTGAAGCTTTGCATCAGTCATGCAAAAAAGGGAATTATGGGGTGGGGGAAATGAAATAAAGTCCAAACTGGAAGATAGATTTGATGGGGTTTTTACCTCCCCGGCAGAAGTTGAAGCTTGTGTGACTTCACGGTTAGCACATTGCCAGCGTATCAGCTAACACAGCAACAAGGTAGAGAACCCAACTTTAGAGGCAGCTGGAGTTTTCTTGTACTTTAATCGCTACAATATGGCTTAAATAAACCATCCTTTGTTTTGAATAGACTACAGTTTGGCTAACACAGCAAACCAGGCGCTCACTTCAATGCCGACATTGTCCCTGCTTCTCCTGCTTCTCCTGCAACTTGGGGCTGTTTCAGCAGCCTTCCACGTCAGGGAGGCAGCCATGCCACCAGCTACAACTGCTGTGTTTTTCCCCCCTTAAGCAATTCATTCATAAAAAGATATCTTCCTTTTGTGATTATGTCTCAAACCCTGGCCTGGGCTTTTGGGGGAACTCGTTTCCCGGAGTTGTCAGCCTTGTTAACACTGAGGCACTGAAACATCATTGCGCCTTTTACAGAACAAATCAAACTCTTTTTCCTTTTTATTTTTCACCTTTTCATTATGCTAAGCATCTTCAGCAGTTGTGATTTCCCTGCCCATTTCGTCCATTACACCATATTTAAAAGATATATTCACAGAAAAAGGTGCTTTTTTGCTTCATTACAATGGGGCTGGCTAAGCAAGATGCTTGGAATAACTTTTCACGACTGTATACCTCTCAGACACAGAAGAGCTGTTACAGAAAATATTTTTAATTTTCCATAATGTCATTTGAAGCACTACAGTTGATATTGGAACCAGCCCCATATCAGTAACGTACACAGCACCATGGCTTTGGTAATGCTGTGGCATCACCAGTCCTGCAGTCTACAGGCCAGCTCACCTTATAAAATGCTTGTCAATTTTCTGTGGTTCAGTCGCTGTAAAACTGTAGCAAGAGCTAATTTCCTACAGCAACTCATCTGTTACAGAGAAGCAGCTGACTTTGTCTCCATCATATTGTGCTGTGTCATGTAATCCTTTTTTTTTCCTTCCCCCCTATTGTAGCTTAATGTCATCTTCCTTGGGATCGCTCTCTATAAAATGTTTCATCATACTGCTATACTGAAACCCGAATCTGGATGTCTTGACAATATCAAGTAAGTGGTTGGGGTTTTTTCGTTCTTTCTGCCTGTTTCTGTCTTTTGCTGTTTATGCCCCTGTTTCTCTCTGAGGAGTGTATAGGGGAACCAACTCTGCCAGCAGCAGATTTTAACCGGGAGCAATACACTGGGTTATGGCACTGTAGAGTGGTTTCTAATAGGTACCAACAAATTTCTGATGATGAAGCACTGTCTTTATTGGGATTTGGCTGCCAGTGGTGGCATTTTCCATTCCATTTTGCACGAAAGAAACAAAGTTGCATTTTCTGTCCTTGAAGCAGGTAACCTCCTTGTCCTTCTATGTAAAAGGAAATCGTGCCTGATAATTACTGGCTAATTATTGCCGTCTCTACAGGGAAGGCGTTGAAATTGTTGATCATTACTATTTTTCTGTTCTCTGAGGGTGGCAGCCTTACTTCTTTTCTGTTTGTTTTGGCCCCTGACAGATTTAATGACCCAAATTCTCCCCAGAATCTGATTAGTTTCAGCAAAGTTACTGGGAGTTTTACCTGGGGGTGCCCACATCAGAGGATGTGCTTGCCAACCCAGGCATGTTTTGTTCTTCGACTCAGTTAACATCTGAGCCTGGGCATCTTACAGTCTAGCAAGTTGCTTCATTATATTGATAGAATATTAGTCTCCATCAGTGCCTGTTTATTCAAGTACCTCTGGCTTTAATTACTTGCTTCAAAAATACAAGTGGGATTTCAGGTGCAGTGGGTGATAAGATGGGGAGCCTGCTAATTAATAAAACCATCTAATTAAGTTCAGGAGGAGGTAATTGTTGGGAGTCAGCGCTTTACTGCCTGCCCAGGAAAGGAGAGCGTTGTGCAACGTGGCTGGAAGTTGGTTCTCCCCTCTCTTCTGTGGTGGGAGCAAGAGAAGAGGCACGAGGGGACCTCATTAGGAGATGACTGACTTGCACAGTTTCAAGGCAGTTCTCAGGAAGGTTGTTGTTCTTACCACTGAGCTACTCTTGCAGGTGCAGCTTTAATTTAAACTAGGTCAGTCCCCCCTTAAAACTTCCCCAGCAGGCAAGGCTTGCAATGCTGCTGGCATGCCATGACCTGGCATGGTCCTTTGGGTGAAGCTTCAGGTTTTTAGGTGTGGCTTCTTTTTTGAGGGTTGAGAGGAAAGGGGAGCCTGTACAAATGCAGGAGACCCCAGTGAGCTTGGGGACCTGCAGAGTGCTCCTTTGCTGTGTCTGTCCCTGCCTAGGTTGTGGGCAGGCTGCTCTATGGTGTGCCTCTGTTTCTCCTTCGATTGCTCAGCTATAAGATGAAATTGGAAGAGCAGTCCCTCCTGGATGTCCAGGACTGATGCCCACTTGATAGTCTTTCATTTGGTCTTGGATGAAGCGTTAAAGGAATGGTACGTTTAATAACAATTATTAATATGACTACTTGTCATGCATTAGTGCTATGGGATTGCTCACTGAGAACAGTCTTTCTAAGGTTACCCACACAAAATCTGTCTAGAAATCCTAGCAATATGACATTTAAATTAAAAACTGGGTAAAAAAAAAAACACAACAAAGCCCTTATAATTAAAGCAGAAAAAATAATTGCCTACTGAATAATGTTGCTTGTGCTAATCTCTAGTATCTTTGTTTGAAATGCCAGGAATTTATACAACCAGTTACATCAATTATAATGCCATTGTAAAATATTTTATAGGTTCTTTGGCAGATGAGTGTCTATTCCTGATTTGACTTCATTAAAACATTTTGAAAACACAAGCAATTAAAATGCTTTTAAGTATGTTGCTGATACCCTTCCAAATGTGTTGCTTCGTTACAAATTATTTTTTTTATGCTTGAAAAAATAAGAGAAACATAGAATAAACTCAGGAAGACCCCAAGCTCAGCCTAGCAAGTTTATCAAAACAAGAATTTCAGAAGGGACTTGATTGTAATTTCTGAATACCTAAGCAGGACAAAGTCAAGTCTCTAAATCCAAGGCATGTGTTGTCTCAATATCAGATATGCTCAAGTTACAAGAAGGTGCAGATTTTTAACAAAGGAAATTCACCTTTGAGGGAGCTTTCCTAGGGATGTGAGGGGCTTGCAGTCTCTGGAAAACTTTTAGGTTAGATCATAGTCATCTTCTAGGTAAAATCATAGTCTTTGTCTAGGTAAGATCGTGGTCTTCTTCCGAAGTCATTGGCTCTAACTCAGTTGCAAAACGTGGATGTGGTACAGCAGCTCTGGAATAAAAAGCCACAGACCACATTATTTCACAGATCCTTTCTGAGCTGATCTCCGCGGGTCTATACGGTTGGTGAAAAGACACCCAGATCTGTTTTTCAAGGCGCACGTGGCCTTTGCCGGCTCTCAGCATGGTCCCAGAGCCTTGCATCTTGTCTTGCTGTTTTATATTTAAAAAAACAAACCAAACTGAGGGCCTGCATTGGAGGGCTTCTTGCTGCCATCTGCATGTGACAGCTTTACGGCACAGAGGGAGCTGAATGGGAGTTTGTTCTCCCAGTTCATTTCCTAGCACTGCTCTGTGTTAGGCTGTGGTGAAGCTCTCTCAACATAAATCCTGAGCCTGTTCAACAACAGCAAAATAGTTGATTCCCTATGGCAACATAAAAATAAAGGCCATAAAGTATTTTAATAGGCTGTTAATAAGCGCCCCTGCAATCTGGTGCTTGCCTATGTCACTTTAAAGGTTAGAAATACATTATGAAGTATAGAAAATAGAGAGCCAAATAACTCCACTTAAATTAATGAACTTGATAAGGGATCAGGTGTCACCTGGGATACCTTTAATTACTGCACCAACAGAAAAGCCATTCAAAGGGCAGTGCCTGAACCAGATGCTGTGTGGCTGGAAGATTTGTAGGCACTGTGCAAAGTTGTAAAAATAAACTTCCCTAACCTTCAGGAACAGTCCCTGTATTATTGTGCCAGCATGGGAGAATCTGACATTCCCGTGGTGATGCACTGGTTACCTAGAGGTTACCCAGCAAGAGATTTGATGAGTACAGAGCTGGTTTATTTTTTTTACCCACATTACCTTTTCTGGTTTAGCCCAGCACTTTCAAGAGGGAAGTAGGGTAGCCACATATGTGGGTCCTTCCCCCGTGCCGAGAGCATCCTTCCTGTGTGGCCGGTTGGTGATGAGCCAATTCAGTGGGTTGTGCCCGCTGAGACAGCAGGGTTCGTGCTCTAGTCCTGCTTTGAGGCATATAGCCAGGAGAAGATACGAGCTTGTGTATGTGGAATATGTTGTTTGGAGCTGCAGGAGTTTCTGTGCCTGCCACCGATGCCAAAAGGGCAGACTAGGTCCCATTTCACAACAGGTACCATCACCAAGAGTAGCATCCTTATACCTAGCACCTTTTGAAAAAGTTCAGTTTGACTTACTCCTTCAATACATTTAAACAGAAATTTTAAGGTTTCACCCAGGGTGGGGTTCTCTTCTGCCTTTTAAAGATCTCTTTAGCATGAAGCGACACAGACAAGGATGCCAAAACGGCTGCCTCTTGGGTGGTGCATGTAGCTTCTGTCCATGCCTCTGCAAACATGGGGTGGGAGGGGATTTTTCTTCCCAGCCTTTTCCAATGGCTGTTTCTGGGCATTCAAGGTCCACTGTAGCCATTGCTTTTTCATCTCTTCACGGCTTGTTGACAAACAGGTGAACAGAGATGAGCAGTGAGGAGCATTATTTAGTCTTTGGTAGCTCTGCCCATATCACTTGTATCTCGCTTATGGCCCATCTGAGAACGTAAGTGGGACACAAAGAGTGCATGAAATTGGTCATGAGCACAAACGGATTCACTGTCAATAAATGTACCTGGGAAGGTGTTGTTTTGGAGGATTGATTCCCCCAGCCCTTACAAGCTTGCAGGGAAGACAGATCTTTCAAGCCAGGGACTACGCAAGCTTTTTGGATGGCAAAAGCCTGCTGTGCTGCTTGCATCTATAGCCTGCAAGGTGGAGACTATAGGCGCATCAGTGTGATATTGATGCACTCTTGCTAGCAGATGGCTCTTCGCGAGGACGTGTTACCAGCTGGAATACTTTAGAGCAGCTGTGAGGCTGTTTTACTGGAGGTTGCTGCCGTGTGGAGTGATTTCTGGAGTCGAGCAGCTCGAAGTCTCTCCTTCGCGCTTTTCCATTGTGCCCAGTAGATGTTAGATGTGCGAAATGTCTCAGACTGTCGTAGACAGGAGTACACTGAATCTTTTTTATATTCACATTCCTGTAGGAAGCCTTATGTGACAAAGGAAAATACATCTATATGTGAATAATCCAGCACAGTTCTTCAGTTTTCCAACCATCAACTCCTTTCTGGGTGGTCAGGCATGTACTGTGGCTGCTTGTGGTCCTCGCACACCATGTTTTCATCGACCCATGCCAGATGCTGCAGCATACCAAACCATCCACGTGTTTCTGGATGCCCCCATTCTCTGTGCAAAACGGAGGGTTTCACATGAACCCCCTTCCCAAATGCCTTTGCGTTGTGTGGCAGTACAGTGCTCCTTCTGCAGCCATTTAAACACTGCTCATTCAAGTCATCGTGGCATTATAAAGGGAAGAAAAGAGGGGCTATGCTGATGGTAATCCAGATGTGCTCTTCACCATATCTACTGAAATCTGAGGCCCTGTCTTCTCGGTATGTTGTTATTGTGCACAACGTGGAGCACGTTAGTTACTGACATGGAAAACTGGTAGAAAATTGGGTGGGGAGAGCAGTTATTGAGTTAACAAAAGGCAAGTCCTGTAAGCGGATTGAAAGGATTCATCAACGGGGCTGAGCAGCTGCCACACCTGAAGTTACACAGGACATCTCCAAATGGCCAGAGGGGAGAAGGTGAAACCTCCTTTCTCCTAGCAAAGACCAGAAGCCATCCTTTCTCTTCCTTACAGACGTAACCTTTCCTTTGAAGTTCCTGTAGGTACCCGTCCCCTCTCCCCTCAGCGCTGCCTGGCTGCAGTTGGGTTTGTTAGCATTTTCCCTGGCCAGACCAGACTTCCTGACATTCTTCTGTGCTGCAGTATGTGGCAACGAGTTTTTATTTTATTTACTTTGGAAGGGCAATGCGTCAGCCATAGCTGCCAAGTGCGGTTGTGGACCCACTAGAAAGAAGGCAGGAAACCACGGGCTTTGTCAGCTCGCTTCTCTTTTTGTCCTATTTTATTGCATTATTGTTTTAGCCAGGGTACAGCTTGGCTTGTGATATAGGCCACCTGGATGCTCTTTAGAAAGCACAATTCATGGGGACCTCTTCAAAGAGGAGCGTGTTGGGCTGTAGTCCTGGGTTTGTTGGAAAAGCTGATCCAGTGCAATAAACCCACCTGAAAGTCATCCTGGAAATTTAATTTTCTTTCTTTCAGACAGGGAGACCCAGAGTCTTAACTGGGAGCTCCTTTTGATGCTAAAGAGGCGCTATTAATTAGGGGCCTTGAGATAGTTTAATCCTGGCGTTAATTACTGTAGTTTTGTTGCAGCTTTCTTCCCTCCTGTGGAAACCTGCTCCCATCCCATCTTCTGCAACAATAGACTAAGCACTATATTAAAAACCTGAAATTCCCTAGAAAAAATGTATTTATTGTGAACACACAGGAGAGAATGGGTTTTGGTGTTGTGGCTGGATTCACGAGAACACACGCTGAAATCCCGTTAATGGGGATCATGCAGAAATGTCCTGCACTGGAGCCTTTAGAAATCAATCCCCAACTGACCAAAATGAGGCCTCCTTATCTCACTGGCTGCCGTGGCAGCTTCAAATGATCCGGGGCTAAAGGCACATGGCCCTGATTTAATGGATGACTAAAAAAGTGTATGTTCTCCCAAGTTTCTGACTTGAATCAAAACTCATACCGTATTCCTTTATACTCCTTTATTATTTTTTAAATATTATTTTTTTAAACATTATTTTTCATGGGAGTCTCTTACTCACAGGCTTACAGAAGTAAATCTGACAATGTGCAACCTAGAAGCCAAAAGTGAGGAACCAAATGAAAAGACTCAACGTTGATTATTACTGTATAAAACTTTGCAAAGCCCGGTCTGGGCTCTTTTAGGAAGTCTGGCCCAGGCTGGGGGAGGTGAGAGGTGAGGAGCATCAGGCACAAAACTAAGAAGCCCCTTTTGAAAATATGCCTGCTTTACAAACCGTTGCCATATCCCACTCTCCCCATATGTTGTATGGGTGTAAGTGATTATCTGCTCATTTTCTTGCTTCAACATATGTATTTTATTTAAAGAGACATGACTAATCCCAGCCCCCAGATTAGCTTGTTGTTTCAGTCCTGTGGGTTTTCTTAAGTCATAAAAAAATCCTCAGAGTTAGGTAGAAAATTGAAAACAAAGGTTAAATAGAACTTCCAAATAGAACTTCCAAAAATCATCTGCAGAAATGTTTAAATTAAATCCTTGACTTAACACAGTGGTATTGTGCTGGCAGGAACGGAGGTTTACCAGTCTAGTTTTATTTACTCAGCTGATTGAAATGCAGAAAAAGTAAACATCCTGGGTTTGGTGCAGTGAGGAACAAGTTAGACTTTTGAAAATGCAAGATTTCTACTCCTTTGGTAGGAAGAGCTTACATTACCAATGCAGAACAGTAATTTGTAGCAGGTATCCTTTTACTAAAGGAAGATTAATTTGTGCTTTATTCTAGCCATTTCAGAAACAAGTGGGACTAGGGAGACAATAAGGATTATTTCTATCTTTTTCTATTGAGATTTAAACTCATCTATTGGTTTCCAGATCTTTTTTGTTTAGTCATAAGATGCTACAACTTGGAAATAGTTTGTGATGCCAAAGTTTCTGGAACTGAATTTTGCATTGGGTTCACCCGGGGAACTTGACTTGCAGAACAGCGGCACTTTAATCTTTCTGGGTTTGCAGCTGCTTGGGAGTGCAAAGCGAGGACGCAGTACAACGAAGGGGTCCAGCTTTTGGGAGCATGCCCAGTGAGTGTCTGGGTGCAGAAGGCCCAATCCTGTATCTTCAGTATTCTCAGTTCCCAGCGAAGTAAGGGCTGAGGGTCTGTGGCAATGTGCCGACTACTTCTGTGGAGCAGCAAGCAGGGAAAGTAGGTTACGTGCACCCATGCATCTTCGAGGAGGTGCGTGTGTTGGCATGAGTAGTGGAAAGAACGAGGTACAAAGGGTTTGAAACACAAGCTAGTGAATGCAAACAGTTACAGGAGCCACAGTGAACCTCTGTTAAACATGACCTGAAATCCTGACTGGCCATTACCTGTAACTTATAATGTTAAATAAAATAGCAGTGCCTGTAAAGAATGAGCTTTCTGTTAAGATTTTCATACAACCCTACTAACAAAATAGAAAGACTAACTGAGCGGGCTGTTCAAGAATAGGATGTTGAAAATCTCTTCTTCCCAGCCAGCTGTGCTATATGTGCAGCATTTTTTGACTCCTCTGACTTCTGGGCACAGCAGGCTCAGAGCACAGTGGCTCCAGAGACACATTTTGGAGAGGGATCATCCCTGGATTCCCACTCCAGGAAAGAATAATCTCATCCTAGGAAACAAAAAGAGCCCTGAAGCCAGTGTTTGGGTCTGGGTGAACTCAGATGAGAAATGAGTGTGTGTTTTAACAGTGCTTGGGATGTGCAGGCAGCACATTCTCTGTCACCAGAAAACTTGACAGGAGTGTTTTGCAAGGATGACCAAATGATCTGGGCTTCTGAAAATGAGGAGTAGCTGTTTCTCTCTCTTAGAAAACCTCCCCCAGTGCAAAGTTTAGATCTTAGCTGCAGAGTACTAAGCTGAGCATTAGAAACTGCCTGCCTCCCTTTCCTTGTACAGGAGCTCAGGCTATGATCTTTGTGTCTTATATGGCCTTTAGAGAGAGTACCATGCCTTCACAAGCCCGACAGTCAGTTTAGCATCTCCTTGCATCGTGTGTAAGAAAGCAGTGTGCTTCCTAGTTCCCTGAGTAGCTCAGTGCTGCTCCTATATAGCAGTCATCTGCATCTCCACATGAACAAACTTTGAACAGGCAGCCTAAAGCAAACCCGGAAAAATCACTCAGAGTTGGCACAAAAGGAAGTATTTACAAGCTTCCCACCAAGAAAAGATACGGCACATTTATATTTTGCCAGATTGTGGACTTTGTGAGCACCTCGGAGGCAGAAACCCTGCCAATGCTGAAAAAACATCTGAGATGATTGCATTTCTGTCTGGGTGCCTTTTTTGCCTAGTGATGTTGGTGGCAGCATCCAATTTTGTTTGTTGCAATCTGCTGCTGTTTGAGTTTTTCACAGAAGGGTTTGGTTAGTATCTGACCGTTTTGGCTTTGGGTTTTGCCTGTTTCTCTATGCTGTTTGTGATGGCTGCGTTAATGTTGAATGGTGATTGTAAAGCACTAATCTTCCCACTGACAGGTGTCGTCCTTTCCGAATTTTAAAAAAAAATAATCAATCAGCAGTTATTGATTTGAGAGAGTGTCCTGGAAGATATTAAATACCTAAGGTCTTTCTGTGAACCCATAAATCATGATTATTGTTTTAAAAGGTCATACATTTTAAGCATTTTGTTAGCAAGCCCTGCTGGTGCTATTTGGATAATACAAATGTGTCTAAAGGTTTTGCTGAATCCATATTGTGTGGAAACAATCAGATATGTGGTTGCACATCAGTGTGGTTTGAATAATCATGCCATGCCTTTGCAAAGTTAGGAGGAAGGATATAAACAGGGTAAGCAATTCTGAGGGTAATTAATTACTTACAGAAAATGAGATGAGCTTAACAGAATTGCTCTTTCCAATTGCAATAATTAAGAATGAATCTCAGAAAGCAGGCCATGACTTCCCTGGGTGAGTTGAGGGGGAAAAGGGATGATGCTTTGCCTTTGGCAGAAAAAATCAGTCATAGGTTGCCCCAAATCCTGGGCTTGGGCATCACATAGGGCCAAAGAAGGTTTGGCCTCATTTGTCTGGATAAAATTTTCAGAGCTACTGGTGGAAGTCAGAAGTGGCTTTCAATCTATATGAAATTTCCCTTATGCCAGGAGGTAGGACCCCAGTCTTTACATGTCTCCAAGGCATGTAAAGCAAGGGGTTTCTTCTGC
Organism: Anarhynchus alexandrinus; assembly: GCA_008711295.1. Taxonomy (NCBI): domain Eukaryota; kingdom Metazoa; phylum Chordata; class Aves; order Charadriiformes; family Charadriidae; genus Anarhynchus; species Anarhynchus alexandrinus. The sequence goes on from VUYV01000022.1 coordinate 792,023, forward strand.
AAATGAAGCTGAGACAGGCCTGCTGACCCCCAAGATGATTACAGAGGTCTTCACGGGATCGTGCACCTCCTGTCAAAGATGATGCAGGAGCCAGAAGAAGATGAGACTTGGAAATGATGGCTTGGAAAGCTGTGAAACACCAGCAGCCTAAGGAAGGCGATTAGGAAGACATTTGGCTTCATGCCATCAAGGTGGTAACTTTGTCACTAAACGTGAAGGCAAAATCCTTTAAGCACTCTTTTATTGCTTGCAATTGATTTTTCTCACCATGAAGATGTTCCTTCACTAATTACCGATGAACCCGTTTGCTTTATGAGGGGAGTGCTGGACTTTCCAACTCCATCCTGTAGATTTTCAGCAGTTCGATAAATCAATCTTTTCTAATCCTTGATTTTTTAAAAAAAAAAAAAAATGGAAAAGAAAACAAACATCCCTATTGCCTCATACTGGCAGGCAGTGGGGAGACACAATAGCATGCTTTATTTTGTGTCTCGTGCTTGCCTACAGGAAATGTCTGTCTCTCTGCTATATTTGCGCCATAGTAAAATGAATTCCACGGGTCTTTCCGAATGCTTTTGTGGGACACATCATCCATCTATTTTTATTTGGGTTTCATCACCTGTAACAGCTACTAAAGGTCCTGTGTACTCACTTTGACGTTTTTGCTCACTAGCCAAACTGTGTTGTTTTGGGGCCTGAGCACTGAGTCCGTGTGCTTACTGAGCCTTTTCCTGCTATCGGAGAGGTGGCAAAATACTTTGAATTGTCAAAAAAGTGATAAATTCGAGTTAGGGGAAGTTAAACCATAAAGGGTTGAATAAAATGATAACACCTGAAGTTGATTAGTTATGTAGGGTTTTATTAAAGGCCCAGTTTCACTGTAAATGTGTCTCAAAAACTACACTTTGCTAAATTTAAAAAAAAAAGAAAGTAAACTCTTTTCAAAATGTAAGAAGACCAGACATTCTTCTTTTTAAATGAGAGGTGAATAGCTGCTTTTTGATAACAGGCTTTCTCTATTCAGCAGCATTTTAGGACGAATCTCTGTGTGAAGGTAAATTTGTGCCTTATTTTTCCTGCTGAAAGAAAAATGAAGGCTTTAGCAATCCAGGATATTGCTAATTTACATACATGGAAGCGGTTTACACCATGTAATAAAAGTTGCAGATTGTCTATGCCTCTGTATTGGGCTGCAAGTATATATTCTGGCAATTCGATTGCCTTGTGTCAAAAAGACACATGTTGGGGTTTTAAAAGAACAGGCAGCGCAAAAGGGGTTTCCGAGTTTAGGATCTTGAAGTTAAGGTCTTGAAATTCCTTAAGGAAAAATAAGGATATAAGTAGCTAATTTTAGCAACTTTTTTAAAAAAAGTATTGGTCTGGAAATATCAGAGGAATATAGAAGGTAATATGAACAATCCTTTCTCATCATTGAAGGAGAAAGTACTCTGGGAAATTGAAAGACATCTAACTTAAATAAGATTTTGAAAGAGTTTTACATGATGTGTAATTAACCTTAAGAAGTCTTTGCCCCAAGGTAAAGTCAGGGCTTCTTTAAGACTGGAAAATGACTTAGGTATTTATATGGGTTGGTAGACTATCCACTATCCATCATCTGGACTGCGAAGAAACACAAGGGAGGTGCGGTAAGATTTTGCGGGTTAAAGGAATAATGCAACCACTAAAGATTGGCTTTTTAACTTTATGTATTTGAAAGTGAAGCCCCCACCTAAGCCATCATTCAGGTTTCCTCTGCAGTCAGTAGAGAAAGATATTCCTTCAGGAAATGGCAAAGCCTCACCTACTTTAAATACCTGTTATTGCAGGGGATAAATTGCTCTTTGAGGATACCAGTCTTCTGTTGACTATGGAGGGATCAGAGTCACATAGTTTAAATTCAATGGGCTGTATCCCTTATTGCCAGGAATTGGAAGAATTTATCCAAATCTGGAGAAAACACTTTAGGTCTAGCATCTCGAGCTGTGCTAAGCTAGGTTTCCCAACGATTTCTGCTTCAACTATTATTTGCTTATATCGCTAGTGAATATAATCTCAGTTTTCCAGTTAGCAGCTCCATTTTCCTGTGAGCTAAGGCTCTTCCAAGGCTTTTCTCTTGTCTAAGTGATGGTTTTTATGTGTTGCAGATAATGACACAGTATTACTGCAGCACTGATATGTTTCACAGACTTTACCAGAGGAAAAAAAACATTCTAGAGTAATTTTTGTCAGACACAAATTGTTGCTAACACAAGAGTTAAGCTTCTTACAACACTTGAATTGGTAAAATGAAAAAGAATTATCTGTATTTCATGAGGGATATAAGAAATGAAGTCCTACGGGCCCTATGTGTAGAGATTTGAAGTGTTTGGGAGTTAGGCGTCTTTGAAAATCTCATTTCTTTAGGCACCTGCTTGCTTTGGACAGTGGTTCCTAGGTACATCCGGGCTGGAAATGGGGTACAAACTGCTCAGATCTCTTGGGCAGTTTTCTCCTGAACTGCTTTGAAGTGTTAGCCTCAAGCTAAAAGGCAATCTGATTTTACCGATTTTGTGTTTTGTCTCTACAAAGATGAAACGGAGACTTCAGCTGCCTTGAAGAGAGGCTATTACAGATCGCTGAAAAACTTCATGAGGGTCTGCATAGCATCAACAGAGTAAAAAATTTCCCTAATTTTCTCTTTTTATAAGCTATCACCAGCGACATTTCAACAGTAAAATCTTTACCATATAACCTGAGTGCTTGTAAACACAGTAACAGAAATTCATGCTCTGCTCCTGCCCACATTGCTGGGCTGGGAGCTCCAGACTGTCTCACATCTTCATTTAATTTAATTGTATCACAGGGGAGCTGCAGGTCCTGCAGTGCTAGACATGCCACAAGCAGAAAAGGAATCTGCCCCGATGATCTTGCAGGCTGAGTGGATGAGAGGGCAAAGAGAAGCAGAGGGATTTGACCAACATCATGCTACACAGCTGAGATGGGCTGGAAATCCCCATTGGTGCAGCTAGGGGAGGAGTCTTTTAATACCAATGGCTTTTCTGTGTTCCTGGTACCTCCCCAGATGCATTGCAGATGCAGAGGTCACACTGTCTCAGCCTATGGAGAGGCTAAGCCAAAGGAGCTGAGCTTGCCTTGCTGTGTCTTAGAAGCAGGGACTCAGTTCCCTGCATCAAGCCACCTCCTCTCCATTTGCTTCCTCCTTCCTTCCTGATCCTGATATGCTTTGTGCTTTCCCCGTGCGTTGTTAGATACCACCTTTGAGTGCCCTAGGGTAGCTCAAATGTCATCCTGTGGCTATCAGATGTGGCACAAGATTTAAGGCACGCAGCTGTCAGGATGGCAGCTGATGTCCAGGGGGGATGCCTGCAGGGATGGTAGCCAGGGAAGCTGAAGAGAGTTGGATGCTGGAGCAGGGCTGCAGGGAGCTGTCAATGGCTGGGGGGGATGGAGATGGAGGCAGGGAAGGCTACAGCCCAGGGATGCTGTAGGTGCTCGAGCTGAGATAGCACTGCTTACCTGTCAGCGATGTGGGGACAGCTACCTTGTCCCCCACGGTGTGTCCTCTACTTGTATCTCACTGCTCAGAGTGGGGTTAGGGCAAATGTTATGAGCGTGGCCAGATCCAGCCCATTCAACAACTGTTCCCTTCCTTTCCCAAAGACCCCAGGTGACCATGTCAGGGCAAAGCTTGGACTGGCAGCATTGCTGCCTCTTCTATCTCAGCCAAGGACAAGGTGGGGAGAAAATGGGAATGTTTTGCACACTATACTGTGTGAAACCACCGTCCTCCCATGAGGACTAAATCCTGCTCCTGTTTGTACTCAGATGGCCCCTCTGTGGCTTCACGTGCGTGTGAATGGTGCATAAATTGTCCCTACATGGCTTTAGCCATTGTGAGAAAACACAAAGTCTCATCTTGGACGTACTTAGTGTCCCTCTCAGTCAGAAGTTACTAGTGAAAATCATTCGGCTTAATACAGCTTCTTTCTCACTCGGGCTGAAGGGAGTCCCCTCCAAGTAGAGTGTTTCATTTGACAGAGGGTATAGCTTGACATGTTGCCAGTATTGACTGAAGGAGGTCTCAGCAGGATGGACTGGTCCCAGCTACGTTGGCAGGGGTAATGAGATTAACATATTGAGCCAGCCTCCATCTCTGGCACCCATGGTGGCTGCTGCAAGGGATCACAGGCTCCAAAGGGAGGAACACCAGGGGGGAAGAGGAGGCCTGGGAGTTGGCCTGCTCTCCTTACGTGTTGTACATCACCCTCCAGGAAGGCAGAGTTAGGCACAGAGCCTGTCCCAGAAAGTCAGGGAGACTACCCTAGAAAAATAGCTGTGACTAATCTTGTGTCCCCACAGGGGCAGAAGCTCATTTTCAGTGGTCCATCTTGGCTTCTTCTTCACTGCAGCAGGCTGCTTTGCACTGTTGCTTGGCAGAGTCCTTTCTTTGTCCTTCCCTGTGAAACGGGAGTAAATAGGTCAATGCTTTCTGTCACCCAGGGCTTTAGAAGATCCTAATGCCATTATCTCAAAAAGAAGATAATGCTGCAGTCTGGCTCGTAAGATGGCATCTTGGGAGTTACACTTATGAAAAAGGAAACAGCAATAAAGAGGTGCCTGTAATACACTACAGCACCACAGATGGAGAGTGCTAGAGGCACGGTGAAGTTTTGCCACCTGAATGCATGAAAGCCTTCTGTAGTGGCTACGCTGGAGTTTAAAAACTCACCTTCTCTGGAGATACCCGTGATTTTTAAAAGATATTTCAAAGTCAATTGACAGTTGCGTGATCAGAGCCAGGAGGGGTAGCTGCAGCTTACAGCTAACGAATCTCTCTTCTGTGCGTGAGGCCGGTGTCCTCAGTTGTGTTTCAATTCCCTGGGGCCATGAGCCAGGCTGGCTGGTGTGTATCAGGTGCACCTGATGCCTGTCCGCCTTTGGTTTTGTTGATGGCTTGTGGGAGAAGGGAGGGGGACTAGCAGTAAGCTATATTCTCTATGTCATTATATTTCTAATGTTGGTGTTCTTGTCTTTATGTCTACGCATTCTTTAGCTATGAGGATAACAGACCCTTCATCAAGTAAGAATGACCTGAATGGCTGATAAATTTCATTTATCAGTGTGGTCTCATGAACCAGCTGTCAGATCAATATTGAAAAATCATTAAAGCTTCTGTCATTCGCATTTGAGGCAGAAGAGCAAACTGTGCAGGAAAACGATCAGGCATACAGCTAATGTGCAGAGTAAATGTGCTGCATATGTATTGCCAACCGATTGTCACCATATTGGCTTTATATTCTTTGATTGGGCATTACTTGAATTCAAGGTGGACGTTCCCAAGTTAATCCTGTGTAGTACAGACTTGTAACAATAGAAAACCACTGGTCCACTGTGCTGTGTCACTGAGAGTGCTTGATGGTAATATAAATACAGAAGTAAATTTTCAGAAGGGTGCATGAGTGGTAATCCACATGACTCCCGTCCTAGTTAATGGGAGCAGTGCAAGCAAATCTGTGTTCAGTGCATTGGAGACTGTCTCCTTACTCATTGGAGTACCTGATTGTCCCTAATTCTAAATATCTGATTTTCAATTACACCAAAATGTGAATGGTTTTATTTCTTTATTGCTATAAAATTGCACTATGGAGAAGAAAAACTGTGAAAAAGCAACAGCAAGTCTGTACAAAGAGCAAAACAAAAATCACAAGCCACACCAAAAAAAACTGTGAAGAAGGCCAAAAATGCCTAGAAATTACGTGCCTTAGGGCATCCATGCTTTTTTCTTCTGCAACCAAAAAGTGATGTGCAGTAGCATGAAATAGAAGCAAATCAACTTTGCAGTAGACTTTCAGTTTGTTCTTCTGGTGAAGAGTCCTATGTGTTCATTCTTGCAGCATCATTCCCATGTTCTCTTTCATTGCTTGGTTCTTTTTTTAATGCGGATATGGAATGAAGCTATTCAAAGTAATCTCAATGCCCTCTTTATCTCCAGGTCTTGTTTTCTGAAGCACAACACTGTAACGTGTGCAATTTGCACTGTTGAGGGTCTTCTAGCCCACAGATTCCTTTCCATCACTGAAGGTAGCATATTTCCACTAAATAACTGTTTCGCTTCTGCACATCTTTGCAGCCAAAGGCTTTTTAATCAGGTTCAAGAATTGGCTGTGCTTCAGAGCAGAATGGTTTTCTGATATCCCAGGAATCACGTTTAAAAGACTCTGTAAATGCAGGAAGCTTTTAATCGTGGAGGGGAAGAGAAGAGGGAGGGAAAAAAGTGTTTCCCACTTCATTTATTGTTATTTTTTAAGGAAAAAAATCTTTGCATTTTTTTAAATTGGCATGCAATTAAGATGATAATATGCTCTCACTGATGATGGAATCTTGGGGAGAAAAATATACCAAGTGGCTAAAGCTGTAAACTGTATCTAGTGGCTACCTTTCTGAAGGATTTTGAGAGTGCATTTTCAATTTGCATCATGCTAAATATTTATTAGCAGGATTGGCTGGAAATGCTTCAAAGGAGCTGTTCTGGTCTGCTAGATACATAATAGTGACTTTTAAAGAACTGCCTTAATAAGCGGTTACCTTAGGGAGCTCTTCTGGTCGTGTGGTTAAATAATACATATTTTATAAACTTCAGTGGAAGACTTAATGCTGTATTTCCATTCTAATACCTAAAGAAAAAAAAAAACCAACAGAAAACATGAATACAACATTGGTGTGCTTCTGTTTGTGACAAGCCCTGCTAAAAGGAAAAGGATTCAAGGCTGCGTCTACCATAGAGTCTCCATAGTGGAGATTGCCTGCCTGACCTCTGTAGGACTTATTTTTTCTCTAAGCTGCTGCTACTTCATCTTTCTCCCCCTTGCTCCATGCTCTGCTTAGCAGATGGAAACCCAAATATGCCCAAACATGCCCAAACCCTGACCAAGTTTCTACAAGGCTGAAGTGGCTTAGAAACATAGGCAGGTCCTTGTCCCTGCGAGCTCTTCTTCAGCACCTTAGGGTGCTTTGGAGCAGACAAGGAAGCAGAGGTGCTGGCTGGCTGCAGGCTTGTCTCCTTTGGGGAACCGAAGGGTTAAACGGTGAGGAAGATGTGCAAAGATTGGGTATCGTTGCATTCATTTTTATGATGTTACACCTAATGACACCAGAAGACAGAAGGATATCAAGGCCTTGAGGGAAAGGGCAAAGGGATGCTCACAGTGCTGCTTGCTGTTCACTTCCCACTGTGCTTCACAGCTAAAAGTTGACTCCCTCCCCTGTGCAGCAGCAATTCCTTTGGAGTTGTAGGTAATTTATCATGTGGAAACATGTGGAAACTAGGGAGATGGCTAGGAGCAGGACCCAGTTCCTATCCTGCTTGTCACGCTCCATCTCATGTCGTGGTATTGGAAGATCAGTCTCTGAGAAGGTAATTTAGGAGATGACTAAATATTATTCAGCAGGGTAACATGGAATACTTCTCCTGCCATCCCAGCAAAGCTCTCAGCTTTCCCGAAAGTGCACTGAAAAAAATAGCATACAGCAGCCATCACATGTCTCCATCTCTGCCTGTCCAAGCAGAAAGTCACTGGGAGCAAGCAAGCAGAAACTGGGGGCTACCCATATTTGCTAGAACAACATTTTGGGCCAAGCAGTTGCTGCTCCCCTACTCCCACTTCCCTCCCGGGGTGGAGCCAGCGATAAATCTTAGTTTTGCAGCCAATGTGAAGAAGGATTGTTCCTCCTTTTCTCCAAGCAGAAGTGTGGTAGCAGCTACTGTTCTAGGAAATATGGTGTGTGAGCACCTATACGTGTGTATATATATATACTTCCCCTCATTGTAGGGCGGAAGAAGTGTGAAGCAACATTGCAAAGAGCCTCCTTGTGCAGAGCCGATCTGGCAAGCAGCGAGGGCTTGTCCACCTGCTTGTGGCTGTTTATCTGGTTTACAGGCATATGGGAGACTAGCTAAAATGCAGCAATACATGTGTCTTGGTGTTAAGCGTAAAGAAGCTAATCCAGCTGGCACTCCTGCCCCAGTGAAACCAGTGGACACTAAAAAAGTGGAATTTAAAGTTGTTTTGGTGGGTTTATTTTCTTTTCCTGCCATTTACAGAAATAGTATCTACATGTCATTTACATAGACACTGCTTTTACATTAAAAAAAAAATAAAAGAAATGTTGTGGTTACAAATAAGCTTTGGTTATGCTAAATTTCTGTGCTCATAACATTTCCATTTCCGTATATTTCCTCAAGCTTGAAGATTTGTAAACTGCATCCAGCTTGAAGGCAAAAATCCCTACAACTCATTTTGATATGCTGTTTTCTTTTTGCTAAAACCACAGTCAAAGTCTTCCTGCTTGTAGACATGTGCCTTCTTTTGCAGACGAAAAACCAATCCCTTTCTTTTTTTTTTTTTTGTTTCTCCTAACAGGTCCTGGGTTATAGGTGCAATAGCCCTACTCTGCCTGTTAGGACTGACCTGGGCATTCGGACTCATGTATATTAATGAAAGCACAGTCATCATGGCGTATCTCTTCACCATATTCAATTCTCTGCAGGGAATGTTTATATTCATTTTCCATTGTGTCCTCCAGAAAAAGGTAAGACAGACGGTTCCCAGCAGCAAAAGAGGTGGTAACAGGGTGTTTTGTTGCCTAACAACCGCAACGTAACATCATCTGTGTGCCCTGAATTCATCTCACGCAGATTTATCTCTGTGCACCTAATAAGGGTGGTATTTAGACTGGAAACCAGAAAGATGCAGGGGAATGAGGTGATAACGAAGATATGTGGCAGTGGCATTTCAGCAGCCGGGCCACTGGCGACAAGTGCTTCGGAGGCAAGGGAAAAGGCAGCTGTCAGTTTGCAGGGCTTTACGATAGTGAACCTGTAAAAGGGCTTTGCCTGCTATCGGCCAGATTCTTCTTTCCCGTATGCCAGTGTGAGACGGCAGTGACTCCACGAGCATCCAAAGTGTCCTCCTGTGCCTGAGTGCTCGTAGCAAAGTGGAGCTTTACATCCTCATTTGCAGTCCCTGCAGGAAATAACCCCTTTCTATAGCAGCATATATGAGTTGATGGGATGCAGCAGGGGCTGCTTTCCCCACTTTTTTAAGAACTGAAGGACCTGCGCTCTGCAACAGTTCATTAACCTTTGTATTGCTTGGTCCTAATGTGGGCTTTTGGAAATATTCCTCAAAGCAAGCACAGTAAGTGCTTCTTGGTGGAACTTGAAGTATGCCCCAATTAACATTTGCAAGATAACAGTGGAGTAACTTAGGTAAACTCTGGGGGAAAAAAATTGAAATAAAAATCTGTGTGTGTGTGTATGTAGATCAAACTTACAGCCTTTGACAATCAGTAATAAATATTTTTAAGAACCATTTCATTCTCCATTGAAATTCAGTAGTACAGAGCTCTTCAATTCTGTGCATGTCTGCTGATAATTTTTCAGGTTTCTTGGTTTCAAAGGACAGTTTCTTTATCCAATATAAACATAGGGAAGAGTTTATACATTAATACATCTGGGTCCCAGTTTCTCAGTGTAACCAGTGGCTTTTGGTGAAATGGCTTACTGAGTAAAGTCAGGGCCATGTTGAGGTCTGTTCTCCGTCTGAGAGCCCTGGGTTTACTCCTGTGTTACCCACATTGTCCTGTACAGGGAAAGGAGATCTGACCTATGAAAATATCAGCAGAATTCATGGTAGCAAGTGAGCTTTGCGAGCAATGCCTCTGGAAGGATTTGCAGAGCTGTGTGGAAATGTCATTCCTGAAACCAAGGGAAGACTTTTGGGGTTCAGTTTTGTCCTTGTCATTTAATCTCAAATTTGTGCATCTTAAAAAGCTTAAAAGCTTTACCTAGCTGCAGCTGCCTGCTGATGATCCCAAAACTTTCAGCAAGAAAGTTTCCAGGCAAGATGATAATAAGAATGTAGGAAGCATCACCGTCGCTAATGAAACCTGCAGATGCCTCTTTGACAAGGAGTTTGAATTTCTGCACCATTCTCACTGGTTGATCCTCTCGCCTCCAATGCACCTCACAAAGGGTCAGTTCCTAACCCAGCATCCCAGCACGGCATTGCAGTCTCCTTGGCTATCGGAGTGCCCACTCGGCATGGAAGAAGCATTCTCTTTTCTGTCCCAAGCCAGTCTACACCCTTAAACAATCACAGATGACTGAGAGATCACTGCTGATTTATGGCTGACTAGGGGGAAGGAGAATGCAGCTGGTACCTTGCTGTGGGGTGGATGCATCTCTCTGACCCAAGACCTGGGGGAGGAATTATTTGAGAGGAGGAAAAAAAATGCGTTCATTTCCTATCTATCGTGGACTAGAAAATCAGCAAAAACCTGCAGAGGCAAGCAGTGGGTGGCTAATTAAAGCAATTGAATTATTTTCTCTCAGCAAAGGATTGATTAGGCACTCGAGCATATTGGGCACTCGTGGCATTGTGTTTGTCTCAAGCGCTTAAGGAAGAGCCTAATGAAAAAGCTGTAATTTGCTATTTAAACAGTTGTTTCACAGAGTTTTGAAATGCTCACAGACCGTCTGGCAAAATTTTGCAGCTAACCATGTGCTCTAAGGAACCTCAATTGGTGTTTTGGACATCCGTGGATTTTTGGGTGCTTTTTTTTTGTCAGTGGTCAACATGACCTGCTTTTGGCTTTTCAGTACATTTTCAGTCTTGTCCCATCTGTTTTCTGGGTATTACTGCCCATAAAAAAATCACACCTGAAGCTCAGACAAAGCTTGGATCCTGCCCTGGCACAAGTCAGCATAGTTCCCTTGAAGCAAAAGACATGGCACAGCTTTACTCCAGGCAAGGAGTCGGCCTAGTTTGAATGTGATGCACATTTAAAACATGACTGTCTTGCACGGTGCTGTGGGAAAACAGGCTCCAGTCACTGCTGTGCACTGGGAGTATAATCTCTAGGGCTGCTGGGTCTAAAGTTTCCTCAAGTTTCAATTTGATTGCAAGACATAACTTAAAAAACAAATAAAAATCAATAGCTCTTATATGGCTTTTTTTGAATTTTTCTTCTTAATCCCCTGTCAGAAACAATAACTTTTAGTACCTTGATGAGCCAATATGCTAGGTTATATCAAATCTATGGGGATATTAATTTTCAGTCATAAATAGTGTATCTGTAATTTCTCCCATGCTCCTTTGATGTGCCTCAGAGGAAGCTACAACCAACTGGTGTCAATGAGAAGCTTTGCTTCATAAAAGCAGTCCCTTACACCATTGTAGATGGTGAGCTCATGTATTGAGATCATTCAGCTGCAAGGTGTAATAGGATTCTTCCCCGTGTTCTGCAACAGTTATCATTTTAATGAACCACTGAGGAAAAATCAGAGGCTGTGTTGAAAATCAGAAGACGGTGGATAAAGGAGAAGCTGCTCGCTAACCGCTGTTTCTTTTTCCTTGGCTAGGTACGTAAAGAGTATGGAAAATGCCTGCGCACGCATTGCTGTAGTGGGAAAAGTACAGAGAGCTCTATTGGCTCAGGAAAAACCTCGGGGTCACGGACACCTGGAAGATATTCCACAGGCTCACAGGTAATGCACACTTCTTGTCCTCGCCCCAATGCTTTGTACGACTGTGCTGATACCCTTCATGGCTATGCTGGGAGGCAATCTCCTCTCGGCACAAAGGAGCTACCATAGGGCTCTGCCCAGTGCACCTGCAGAGATTACTCTCCCTCCTGGACTTGAGTTCCACATGGTGGCTTCTGTTGGGAGGTGATGGCAATTAGTGCCTCTCCAAGAACCTTCTAAATAATCGTGATGAGAATAAAAAGTCCAAATTTGCCTTCCAGAGGCAGGTTGGTGGTCATCACCTGAGCTGTCGTGCCTGCTTTCCATGGGAATCAGGAGCAGGGAGCATTTTGTCAGCTATGCTACATCCCAGTATGTCTTTTAATTATGAGCTGAAGGTTGTTGTCACTGCTATTGCCACGTACAGGAATGATGCCATAACAACCAAGTGTTTTTCTTGCTAAAAACAGACTACAGGAGTCTTGCAATAGCCTTGACAGTGAAAGAGCTTGTTTTCTGGCATTCAGTGGTTTGATCAATTCCTTGGCTCACTCAATTTGCCTTAATTTATAGACCTCTTAGGAGAATCCATTGGGGTCAGATTATCTTATTAAGTTACTGGATTTGTTACACTTTGGTCACCTGAAAATTCAGGGTTTGTGTAGTTTGTGCATTTAGCAATTTTGAATCTAACTTGCATGTACAGATGCAGATTTATGGACAAACAGTTCATATAAAACGAAGAAGCTTACTTCTTAATCAATAGAAACCAAACACAAATTTGTTCAGTATTGCTAATGGAAGTAATTATACATGACAGTTCGACTATTAAATTATGAAAGACACGCAAGGAGTAACAGTTTATAACCTCCCAGGAAAACCTAATTTGCGATTTATGTCTTGGAGCAAATTATTATTTATTTTCAACCATTTCCAAGATGTCGTCAAAGAACTCCACTTTGGCATTTACGTAGGTCTGGATGTTGTGCAGGGAAAATAACAGCAATAGAATATGGAACCTCTCTCCAGTAGGCCATCAAATCCCACAGTAATCAATAATGTCCAAAACACACTATAGCAAACAACATTTGGGTGGCTGATTTGAAAGCCTTTGATTTTACATAATTTAGCTGCTGGCTAGGTGCCCTCCTGTCCGAGAAGAGTTGACTTTAAAGGGCCCTCCCTCTTGTCAGTCTCAGCACAAGAAAACAAGCCCTTTTTTGAGGGAGAACTGAATCTCCTGGCAGCAGTCCACTCATGGCAGGCGAGGTTTGAGGTACCAAGGAAGATTATTTTGCCACAGAAGCTTGTCCTTAGAAGGATGGGAGTGCCTGAGACCTGTCGTAGGCAGGAGAAACCTCACATGGGTGATGGAGAGTGGATGGAGATCAGTCTGAGTTGTTGAAAGTGTCTGACTCATGACTTTAGAATAGAGAAGTCCATGAGGTGAGAATTCCTAAAATCCTTTCTCTGAAAATCACTTAGGAAACAGAATAATTAATCCACAATGGATCATGTCAGAGAAATGTAATAAATTAAATGTCCAGGTGAAAAATAATTGCTGAAAAAGTGCATGGGCCTCATGTCACATTGTGCTTCCATTTATAGAGGGCTAATGCATGATTAGGAGATGCTGTTACTCCATAGTTAATGAGTAGACTAGGAGGCACTTTTCAGCTGTGACCACATGAGTAAGCCCTGGAAGATCTTGCATGGCTAAGATCCCACTACGGGAAGCACTGGATTTTTAGCAATTAGGAAAAACAAGGTCTATCACAGTGGGAACCAGCCTTTCCAATCCCCCAGACCACCTAGCACCACATTCACACAGCCGTGGGACATGTCCATCATACTCTGAGAGGTGAGGTGAGGGAGAGTTTCCCCTGGACACCTGGGTTCCCCAGTCATCTTCATATGGGGATTGTGACTGAACCACTCATGACATGCACTTTTTGATCTTTTCCAATGTCTAGTTGGGGAGGAGCGAGACAGTGGCATAAAAGCCACAGAGGTAAATACTCCACAACATATTTGAGAAACAAAACAGAAGGCCAACATATTTGCGACACTGTTTCCCCAGCAGCAGAAGCTATACAATAGACAGCAAAACCATCACAGATTTTTGAGTAGGGGAAGAGAAGTCATTCATTTGGGGGGGATTTTTTCCCCCAATATTCCCCAAGATGGACAGTAGCTATAGAAAACTTCTGTTCATTCAGGGACACGAAGACGTAGATCAAGCCTTCTTTTACTCTTCACAAAAAATAAGACACAAGCTGTCTGAGATACTAAGGGAAGCATGCATGCTTCTGTGCATAAGTTACTTTCCTGTTATTTGGTACTATATTGGTAAATCTGTAGCTCGCACAGGTCTGGGTTTCTCTTGTATACAATTTCTGTTGTTTTTTTTAATTAAGATGTAAGCAATCCAATTATGCTTTTCTTTGAGATAGGCATTTGTGTTACGAAGTTAGGCAGGCAGGGTCTGGCATGCACGAGGCAGATTACAGCAAAACAGCAACCGCTTGCTTACAGCTGGCTAGAAACAAGTCTTATCCTGAGCTAGACATGCCAATAGCCATCTTTAGTGAGGCAGAAAGAAACTTATATGCAGCTGCTAAAAATTCATTACTTGCTGTGGTTCAATCCCTCTTCAGAGCCGGATTCGTAGGATGTGGAATGACACAGTTCGAAAGCAGTCCGAGTCTTCCTTTATTACTGGAGATATAAACAGTTCAGCTTCACTCAACAGAGGTAATTATAAACTGTTTTTCATATCTGTAACTCTTGTGATGGTTTTAAGGAGTCTGAAATGCGTTGCCCCTTTACCCCTTCCTCCCTCCTCCTCACCTCGAACGGCACTGGACCCTATTCTCCCACATAAGAAATGTTACAGTGATAACTGGGAGGAGGTTTTGTGGTGGTTGTTGCCTTTTTTTCCTTTTCTTTATTTTTACACATGCATTTTCAAGAATTGTCATTTCTGGAAGGGAGTTAGGAAAAGCAAAAAAGATCAATGAAACGAAGTTGAAAAGAAATCTTCCCTTTCCCTCAGCAAACTGCTAGTGCCAGAAGCTGCTGAGGTGTCAGGCCTCATTGTTGATGGTGAAAATGGTCCATTACAGCACTGTACGGCCTGTATTAAGGAGTCCTGATTGTCCTGGGTATGTAGCAATACTGTCATCTTTATGGAAGCAAAAATGAACAGCAGAGCATAGACATAAGAAAAAAGTGGGCTTGGAACAAAATTGTCTGCGTTGATGTTAATATACTTAGTTTGAAGAACAGACTGATGTGAACTTTATAGACATCTGCAGAGGAAAGGCTATCAGAAATGTATATGCCAAACAAAATGTGGTGCCTGGCACAGGAGGAAATCTGAACAGCTTTTTTAAAAAAAGTCTTTTTCAAGGAGTTGCAGGAAAACGACGGTAAGGGAATACCAGAAAAAGAGACTGGTTTCTTTTTCCTCCAGTACAATTGCTTTATGGCTTAGCCTTGAATAACCAGGTGTTTTGTGTATCTGCCCAGTTGATGCTGGAATTAAGAGGGGGTAGAATTGGGATTACTGGGCCCAGCTGTTCTCTCGTGATGGTGAAAATCAAAAGAATTTCCACTCCTGATGGTTGGACTGTAAAGCTCAGCTGAGAATTGAGTTGGGACTTTGGTTCTTATTCAGTCTTTCTTCAGCCAGAATTCCCACTGATTTTATGGTGAGTTTTGCCTGAGGATAGATTTGAAGGATTTTGACTGTGCTGTTAGTAATATTGACTACTGAGTGCTGGGGAACTAGGGGTATACGATTCAGTTCTCTGAACATTATATCACCCAAATCAGTGCAAAGGGAAGACACTGTAGTTAACATGGAGGTGTACTTTTCTCCCTCGACCCACTCTGGTGGGTTTTGTGCCACGATATTTTCAATTTGCACTGAAAGTTCATTGATAAAGACAGCTATAAGATGCCATTCCTGCAAATGCCTGATTTATCCACGTGCCTTGCCCTCACATCTCTCTCTGTCTTTGCATCAAAGACTGGAGAGCTACAGACAGGCTTCTCTGGGGCTAATTTAGAGGGGTAGCAGTTGTTGCATAAAGGTTACAGCAAGAATCACTGTTTCTCTCAGCCATCCATCGCTCCATCTCGGCAGCAAACCAAAATGCGTTATGCATAAAATGTTCACTCCTTTAGTTAGCACAGAAGTTGACTTGCTCTCTGATGCAGCTGAGGCTACAAAGGCAAATGCTTTAGCAAACAGGATCTTCTGGGCTCGTTGGCAGAAGAAAGACATCTCTCCTTTTTCAGTTTAGGCTTTTTTTTCCATGCAAAGAAGGGAGCATGACCATAAATTGGGAAAGCCGTGAAGAGGTTTCAAGTGGGCAATCTTCATCCCAGTGTGGTGAGAGCCTGTTACTAGATGGGCTTGTTATTTAAAGGTCAGCTGGGAAATGAACTGCTGGGGGACGCATCTTCAAAGCAGATTTCATCCAGCTATTTTCCTTGTGTGACATCGGATGAGATGAATCGCCTGAAGGGCGTGAATCTCAGAACTACAGAAGCAGCCTGGTAACTGGGAGGGGAAGCCTTTTAGGTGGGACACTTAAGTGACTTGAATAAGTTATACTATTATACAGGGGCATACTCTCTCTTTTTTACACAGGCAGGCACAATATTTGTTGTTGGTTTTGGTTTTTTTTCTTTTCTGGTAGACAGAAGTATCTGCAAAATGGAGGTTAAAACATTTCTTTGGGAGTTAGCATCTCCAAAGCAGCAGGTGGTCAGTTCTGCTAGGAAAATATACCTGCCATCAACAGTAATCCCAACTGTACGGGGCCCCAGATATTTCACATTTTAGCCTGTTTATTCCAGCTGAAAAGAACTGTTTGTGGTCTTTGGGCTTTGCATAGAGCATAAGTTGTTTCTTCAGTCTCTCCAGGGAGAGCTGCAGCCTGAACAGACTAGTGGCGTAATGGGGTTTTCATGGTTCTTGTCTTCCTCTCAATATTTTAATATATATCAAGCTTTAAAGGAGCTGTTTTATTAATATTTTATTTACAAGTGTGCAATAAAAGCTCAGAGGAATCTAGTGCGAGCCTCGAATTGTATGGTTAGTAGCTTTCCCTGCCCAAGGTTGATTACAATAGACTCGTGTACCTGTTCAGAAGTCCTTCTCCAGCCCTCCCAGCATAGACACCTTTTGCATGAAAGTATCTGTATTATCCCAAAAGAAACGTTCTTTGTGTGCTGGTATTTTTCCCAGAGCCTTCAGACAGCAGCCCTTTTTCTAAAACAGGGAGAAAGTGATCCTTTCTTCCCAGAATTGCCCATCCTCCAGGTCCTGGCCCAACTCCACTTATGCATGTCCTGGGCCTTCTTCTTAAAAAAGAACAAGGCCATGTTCTTATTTAAGCCTTCTTTCCCCTGATCACATTCACAGTACTTGCAGTCCCCTGCTGCTTGATAACATCCCAGGCAAGACTGCTCTAGCTATCCTTATTTCTGTATGATGACCAGAATCTCTCTGTCCCATCCCATCCCCTCTTCTTCCTTCATGAAGCTCCTGGGCATCAGTCTGGAATATGGTGTCTGTTAGTGCATCCCTCCTTTAGACATGTTACTATGTCTTTTTCTGATTTGGCAGGTATCGCACTGCGTATGGCTTTTTTCAGCTCCAGATCCTCTTTTATCTACTACCTCCCCCCCTGCCCCACAAAGTAATTGGCCATAATGTTATTTTTCTTATTTATCATACCAGGAATTTCAGGCATAACCCCAAACTTGCCTGACGTAATGTGTTCTGTAATGAAAACTATACTCGCTCTTGACTCCGAAGACATACACAACCATTTCAGGTATTTCTTGAAGGTAACATCTAATTACGGATTAGTCCAAAATGTTTCAGGCTTCATTTTCCCTTACTGCTTGTTATGGCTTAGTAATGGTGTGAATTTGAGGTTGTTATACCGCTGAAATCAGGAGGAAGGGAACAGAAACCAGACATGAATTTCCTCTTCTACTGTCACATGAAGAGCATGCCAGTCAACCCCATGGTTATGGACTCTGTTTCAGGATCCAGGGGAATTCCTGCTCCTTGCGCTCCCACTCTATGGCCTTCCCCGATTTTTCCCGCCATGGGTCTGGCTGGATATTTCTGCCATCTATTTCACCCTGTGCTCTACATTTCTTTTCCCAGTGGTGAAAACTTGCAGGGGTGTAAAAGCTGAACCAAGCTGATTACCTTATGAGTAGAAAAAAGAAGTCTCCCTTTGCCTGTAGGGTCTTTGGTCTAAGTGGTAGGCACTTACAGGCACTTGTATGCAATGCTGAAAAACTGGACCAAAAAGGATGCACATAGGATGGACTGTTTGCTAAAACTTACTACCATGAAGGCTGAAAAGTAGAAGGTATGAAGGGAAAGCAACAGACAATTTTTCTTTGTGTTACGTTCATGATGAGAAAGCGAAGCAGATGACTGCTTGGTTTTAACAGCAGATTTTTTGGTACTTTGGCTAAGGACAATTTTTAAAAAGAGCTAGAGATTAAAAGCAATTAACAGCATTACTGTGTTCCAATTCTCCTGTACTTGTGATTTGGTAATCTAATCATGGACCTGTGCTGTATTCGCGGATGGAGCCAGCAAGGGAAATCGGGATGTCTGTCAGCATGGTGCTGATGGCAAGAGGAGAGAATTGCAGGGGGCCGCTGTAAGCATGAGCACTGCTGGGCTCTGAAGGTGCAGCAGGGGCCCAAGCTTTGGGTACATCCAAGTGGCCACCTCAGGAGCACGAGGGACAGGTCTGTTTGCACCTTCAGAGCATTACTGTCAAAAAGCACTTGGATAGCTTAGACAGCCGTGCAAACAAGCAGTCATAGCACAAAACAGCAATGCAACTCCATCCTATCTTTATTTGTCTTAGGCTGAGAGGTAATACAATAGTTACTGTCTCCCTTTGGATATGAGACAACTGGGAGAGAAAAAAAATCGTCATGAACTATACGGTACTTTGTTACTCTTCGGGTCTTCAAGTTGGGGGGTGACTTTTTTTTTTTCCAGAGGAAAAATGAAAGTTATCTGTTAAAGAAAGTAGAGTTCCTTCTTTTGGTGAGGCTCGAGAGCAGCAGACACAAAGAAGAGTTTGTCACTGGTGTGAGGCAGTGCTTTGTTATAAGAAAAGGCACTGATGAGCTATGTATATCCATTTGAGTCAGCAGATAAGAGGAACTATATCTTCATTCATGGCAAACGCTTACTGTATCTTAATGGTTTTTCCCTCTTTGGGGAAATAAATGGGCTAGGGGTAAAGCCACCAGATTTATTTGAAAATAGAAAGTACTCCAGAAGTCTGTTGTGTTGGGTCAAGTACTGTACTCCCACTCTAATGCTCTGAGTCTTCGCTTACAAACTAGACAGAAAGTTTAATAGTTTATTCCAATAATAGTCTTGCTGGACCAACAGGAGTATGTGCACCTCTTGTCTTTTGGCTGTATGAATACGTCCTCTCACCCAAAAAAGCACTGCACACCATCCCCACCACCCTCATTCACGGAGGTCTCCTGGAGGGATTTCTTGGTGGTCTACATTGCTTCTCCACTTGTCTGAAGGACAAGAAACATCAGTGAGCTGTAAAAGCAGAGCTGTTTCATGAGGGAGAAGAGCTGGGAGCTGAGGGGGAGTCAAGAACAAGCCATGACAGGGGCACGGTGTCGCAGGGGCTTAAGCCAGCAGACAGAGCTGGGTGCTAGTAGCAAGGTCCATCTACAGTTCTGGACAAGGTGAGGAGGAGTACCAGCTTCAGACTCCAGCCTAGAGCAGCAGGAGATGTTGGGAGAGACAGGGCTGAAAACTGGGCTACAACCCAGGTCCAAGGTCCAGTCAGGAGACAGACACAAGGCAAGGACTGGTTGCCCAGGTCTGAGCAGGGGTTGTGGGTCTCTGGTGGGCCTCATTGGGGCCACTAAGGCCTGTTGGGGTCATCTGGACCCCAACAGCTGGTGCAGGATTGGAGCCCAGGACCTCTGGCAGCTCTTACTGAAGGATGGTGAGTCTTAAATATGGATTCATCCCTGTGGCCCTAAGGGTCTGTTCATGAGGGAGCACGCCCTTGCCATCAAACCCCATGAAGGAGGCATCACAAGCCCTAAGATCCCCAGTACTGGCACACCAGATATTATTTCTGTCTAGGAAAGCCATATATACTCCCTGTTCGTTCCCATGCAAATGGGCTGAAATGGGAAATGGAAATGAGGGTATTGTTTGTCCCTGTCCCTTGCTTTTTCTTCCCAAATGCGTAAGTGTTGTTGCATGTTTCAGCTTCTAAGTAGCACTCCAGAATAAATACTTGATTTCCCTTTGCTTTATTATTTCTCTCCTGCGTTTTTATATCAACCACAAAGACTTAATCTGAAACGTACACAGGAAAAAGGGAAATTATTGCTACTGTTTTCAGAGATAATCAGTTTAATGTCAAATTCATGTGGATTTCTTCATAATGAACTGAACAAATTGAGCTCAAATTCAAACAGTGGGAATCTGAGTCAGAGAGGAAAATTAAAATGAAGAACATTAATATCCTGATTTCTAACCCAACCGAGACCTGATTGTTTCCTAAATGAAATCTCCCATCAAATTCCTCCCACCCACCCAAAAATATAATTAAGCTGTGATTTCCAGACTGAAATCGTATCTGCGCTGTTAACTCAGCAGGGACGACTCTGTGTGTTGCAGGGAGGGTGAGTGAAGTTTTAAATTATCTTCAGGTGGCCGTATTATCCTGCATTTTTAGGAAGCAGTTATTTAGAAAACACAGTAGAAGGTGAAATTCTTCCTTTTGTATGAGACTGTCTCTCCACAAGACGGGAGCTGTGGGTTAGCGCTGGGGCACTACAGTGAGTCAAGTTCGGGTCGCTCTCCCCAAATCTTCCCTTTCTGCTCAGAGGCGGGAGCTGCCGGATGTGTCTCAGTGGCACGAGATGAAGATGCTTTGGTTTAGCTGTCTGCAGGGGTGGTGGGTGTCATGGTCTGGACATAACTTGGCAATACAACAGAGAAAACAGGGTAGAGTTTGGTGTGACTGAAAGGAGAGACAAGCAGAGGAGGAAAAAAAAAAGAAATAAAAGGAAAGAGTAAACTGGAAAAAGGAAAATCAAGTCAAGATTCCCCTGGAGATCTCAAACTCCATCCCTGGTACACTTCAAAAAGCAATTGCTGCTCATTGTAGCCCATTTGTGACGCTGACCCTTTGCTTCCGGTGCATAGATAAAGCAGAGAGCGGGTGGAAATTTGGACCGTGGAAGCACTACTGTTGTCATGCATCAGTCTTTCTCAAGATGCTCGCTTGCTCTTTGATGGATTGATGTGATCGGTATGACAGTCAGAATTCTACTGAATTTATGTTGCATATAAAACAAATAGCAAGCAGCCAAGCTGTGGAT
Source organism: Anarhynchus alexandrinus (assembly GCA_008711295.1). Classification (NCBI taxonomy): domain Eukaryota; kingdom Metazoa; phylum Chordata; class Aves; order Charadriiformes; family Charadriidae; genus Anarhynchus; species Anarhynchus alexandrinus. The sequence continues at coordinate 812,982 of VUYV01000022.1, forward strand.
GAGGTGGAAACACCTCTACTCGTCTTGATAGGATATTCAGAGGGCACCATCAACTGATCTGTCACAGTCTGTCTAAGCACTTCTTACCTGTTCTGAGTAAAACCTATGTCTCTTCTTGTGGCTTAAAGATATTAGAGAATAAATACTTTCTCTTTTTTCTTTCCATTTGTTTTCTTTTTACAGTTGGCAGCAAACAGTGCTCCAGTTTCACCTGTGAAGTCAGTCAGTGTTCATGCCATGTCTTTCAGAGACATGGTTTTATGGTGTGGGGATTTTTTCATTTTAACTTAGCAGGTTGTGGCTGTACGAACACGCCAGTTGGCCATCAGAGTTAGTGGTGACCACTGCAATTTCTAAACACATTTTCAAATTTGCAAGATCACTTACCTTTTCTTTTGTTCTTGTTCCTGTTGTGGTACTGGCATAGGCAGGTTCAGCGCAGCAGACTTCCAGGATGTCCAAGGTGCCTGCCGTTGCTTTCCTTGCTCATGAATGCTTCTGCAGGTGCCTAGAGGGAACTCACTGAAATATTCCTGGGTATAAAAATACTTTGCATTTTTTTTTTTTTTTTTTTTCTGAGCACTAACCAGTTCAAAAATAATTGGACTGAAGAAAAGTATCTGTCTCCTGCAGACACTTTGCTCTTGTGAGTATCATCACTATGTGACTGGGGATGTGGTGTGGAGCAAGAGGTGCATCTCAATCTGAGCTCCCCCTGGAGATGCTTTAAATGTGTTGTGCTCTGTTTTCAGTGATGCTGAGGGTTTTCTGGAGGTAAATGCAGAGGACTTCTTAAAGTTGAGCCTGGGATGGCCATGGTAAGGGGCAGCAGCCTCTGTGACCGTCCAGAGACCATCAGCTGCTGTTACACAAATCTTATTTCTTCATCATCATTGCTTTAGATCTAAGACATGGCACTTTCCCCCAGAACCTATCCTTTTTGCAGAGTGCTGGATGCAGCCTGTCAGTGCTTAACACTGTCCTTGCTCACCAGTGCTGAGTCAGCAGGGGCAAGGTGCTGCATGAACCTGAGGGTTGCAGTGATCCTTGCCTTCAAGCATGTCCCTTCTCACTGGCTAGCAAAGCCGTCAGTCTTGAGAAATTTAGTCTTTGTTTCATGGGATTCATCAGTTCTGGAGCCTGCAGGCCTCTGGTTTAGCCACAAATGGCAACAGCAATGCCACTGTCCTCCTGCCTCTGGAGTACAATTAGAAGTTCAGTTTCTATTTATTTTCAGTCCAAGCTGCCGCTTGAGAAGGGGGTAAACGGTTTTCAGAGGTGCATAAGTGTCCTCTGGCTGTTTGGTGGAAATCAAGGGGCAAGGAGCAGGGTGAGAGTCCCTGGCAGCATCTCTCTACTAATTCAGAGCAAGCCTGCAGGCTGTTTTCTAGCATCTCATCTAGCCACAATTTCTTGAGTGCTGCTGCTTCTGTTCTTCACCAGGGAGAACAGTGTTCAAGATTGCTTGCTGTCCCAGCACCATAGATGCTTATAGTAGTGCTCACAACACCAAGGAGAGCCTGCAAAAGAAATAGCATGGTCGATTTATATCAGAACTTTGAAACTTCCATTTTACCCAGTCTAGGAGGCTGTTCCTTTACCTCCCCATCTCACCACCTCTAGCATTTTCCTGATGAAGCTCTCTGGTTTCATTCCCAATGCCCTTCTGCTTCTTCTGTTCCCTCTTGTAACCATTACAGACTATATACATCCTCCCCTGACCCCATGGATACCCCTGCCTGGGCCCCATCACCCAGATGGAGGGCGTATTTGGAGGGAGAGCTCCACATGCAGTTGCACCAAATCAGCTGGGAGGGATTGCTGTTTGCAAGCCATAAATCTCTGCAACCCTGTTAAGCAACTGTTGGTTTGGCTAAATGTCAGCGTCTGGCTTAAAAATGACCCATCCTGATAATCACATATGAAGTAGAGAGAAATTCCTGGTAGATGAAAGCAGAGGAGTATTTTCTGTTTGTGAGGGAAACTCAACATCCCTTTGGACTAGCAAATTGCCTCTGCTGTTTTTTTCTTTTTTCCTCTTTTTATTTTCAATCAGTGTACATTTTATGCTAGGAAAACTATGATTTTCTTCATTGAGGATCAAAACTTAGGGAATCTAATTCCTTTTTCTGCCTATGTGCAAAATGAATCCCACTATCGATTGTCTTCTAGTTTATTTTGCCTCTTTGCTGCCTGGGACTGAGTTAGCTGAGATTTGTTGCGGTGATTTCAGTGAGTGACGTGACATTCTTCCTTTGGGAGATACTACGAACTGGCTTTGATTTCAGGATTGACAGCCATATAATTGGAAGCTCAGTCATTAGGTGGATCAGATTTAAAGAGGAAAAGTAAGGGCAAGGCAATTTCTGAAATCAGAGCAGGCTTTAGGGAGTATTAAATCCAGCAGAGTATTGCTGCAGAGAAATCTTAATATGATGACTGTGAAGGAGGAAGGAAGAAAGCACGGCTGCATATATAGATTCCTATAAGTATGGTCCAATTTCCATCATAGGCAGGGCTTTCCACATGTCTTGGGTAAGAGCTGAGGTCTAGTGAGAAATAAGCGTAAGCAGGAATAATTAGGGATAAGGCATATTTCTATAGTTAACATGCAATGAGGTATAAACCTTTGGAAGGGGTAGTGGTGGTAAAAAGAAATGTCCCAGGATGGGACATTTCTGCTCCAGGCAGTTCAGAAGGAATCGGCAAGTGGCAAATGTTTATAAATTGATGTAGACTAGCTGTGTGTTTCGAACATGGCCTGCAGATTATAATCCAGCAGAGGTTTGTCATCTAAAATCATTACAGAAGAAAGGAAGGAAAAAAGGGGCAAAGAAATACTTTCCCTCCCCTGTCTCTGCATAAAAGCACGGATGTTTCATTTAGCAGAAGATGGCCCAGAGCTTAACAACCTCATTTGCTGAAACTCCATTTCGCTGCAGTCAGTATTAATAGCTTCTCAATGAATAGATTAGATGCTGCAAGTGACAACAAACCTATTTGAGAGAAATTTAATAGGGAGGTTTATTGAAGTTTATTAACTGAATCCTGTTGGCTGTTATAAGAACACAGCTCGATAAATCTAAACGTCTGAGTATTTGTTGGAGGGATTCAGGAAAAATGCTGAAAATACCTGTTGTCCTCCAGCAAATATGTGTGATTTCACTTTTCGTAATTGCATTCATTGTTGGAATAAATTGCAAGTGAACACGTGGAACACCAGGATTCTTTAAATACTTGAAAACTCCACCTGGAACACAGAGAAAGACGCTACTAAATGCTGGTAAGGAAAGTCACAAAGATGACGAGAACTTTGACTCCTGCAAACCTACTTCGAATGTATTTTCTTTCCCCGGGAGTAAAGGGGAATAAGTAAGTTAATGCTAAGTGATGTACAGAAGCAGCCAGAATTTACAAACTGAAATCAGTGCAGAGAGACTGTTTCAGTAATGTTCAAGTTAAGAGGATGAGTTATTTACTACGGTTAGGTTAAGGCAGCATATGTTGTGGGGGTTTTTTTAATGGACATTTAGGAGAGGATTGATCTCTAACCATATCGTTGGTGTCTGGGTTAAACTGTGCTCCCTGATAGCTCAGGCACTGCAGTACCTTCAGGGAATGGTCCATGGCTGTTACTTGTCTCTGCAGGGTGGTCTGAAGTCAAGTATATGAAGCGTGAGAAGTTGAGGAACTTAATTTATGGTGGCTGTGAACAGCAAGATAAGTTGGGTGCTTCAGGACGCAGAGTGGGTAGGAGTACAGCACCGTGCCCTAGCCCTGCAGGAAGGGAGCTGCATGGTTGGCAAAATGGGGAGAAAACAAAGATTAAGGTTGACTGAAAATGCAGCAGTACATGCTTTTGTCATTGTTTCTTTCTTCTGAAAGCAAACCAAAAAAAGCCCCAAAAAACCTATATTTTGGGACTGCTGGGTCAGAGGCAATGAAACATTTTGTTGTGACTTAGATGTGCTTTTTCTAAGCTATTTATTTTAGTTTCTACTGCAATGAAAAGATGACATATGAAAAAGTCAAAGTCAGCTTTCATACAAACCACTCTTTTTGAACAAAAAGTGAAAACATTTCATTTAGAAAATAGTGATTTTTGTATGGACGTATTTGAAGCATTCAGCTGATTCACTAGTGCGTCTGATGAAATTTGTTAACTGGTTTCATCTCCTTTCTCAGCAAAACTGCACTTCTGGCACATCTGCTGAGCGGTTGGGGAAATTTCCCCATCTCCAGTGAGTTTCCACTCTGCTAAAATGCATGTAGCAAGGATAGAGCTGATTTTGTCACGTGATTCAAAAGACCTGAAGAAAATATACAAGGGCGTTGTTACCTATGTGGACAGATGATCCCAGCTAAAGCAGTGCTGCTCAAGCTGTTTCAGCCTGGTAGAGCCACGCTGAATGACATTATTTTTCAGAAAGTCTGGAGGAGCAGTTGTATCCATTTCCCTTCCTGTTGGGTAGAGCATGCAGATGATTCAAGTTAACCTGAATGCCTTTGTGTGGCTTTGTCACCCAGCTGCCCACAAGAAATTATTAGAATTTTGTTCCTGAATGATGTAGTCTAGAGTCTGGCAACATGTGCTTGTCATCATAATTTTCACCCTTTGCTTTCAGTGAGTGGATAAATCATACTTGTGTTTAACAAGGTGAAGTTTTCCCTTACAGTTATAACACCAAACTCTTCCGAAAAATCATTTCTACGTCCAGTGCTGTCCTGCATCAAGGACATCAATTTCTATCTTAGAAAAGGAAGATACTGTCATTACAATAATACCTGCTTTCATAGGCACACAAAGCAGTTAAATGTAGCCATCTGAATCCTCTGTGTGTGGTTACAGTGATGGTAAAAACTGTGGGATTTTCATTTTCTTTGTCCTGGTTCATTTCCCTGTCATATTTTCTCAGTTTGCAAGTCAAAAGTGCAACCCTCCAGATCTCCCCCTGCACCCTGAGCACACACCATGCCTTCTCATAGTCTTTTAAACCTGGTAAGAAAGGCTGCATCTACAGTACTTGGATCACGAGGATTCCCAACGCTGTGAGAGGGACAGGAGTATTTGCATATTACCCAGCTAATACTTGCCTTCTGTGAGAGCATCATTCCTTTCTGCTTGTGATTTGTAAATCCTTCACTTGAGGAAAATCCAGCATCAGGAAGTCTTGAACTGAGCACTGGCATTACCAGAAACCTGAATTTGAATGTCATTTTGGATACGGAAGTTGGCCTGGTAGCTATGTTTTGCACTGAACGTTAATCTTTGGTTGAATATCAGTGGAAAGAAGGAGACTTGGGACTGTAGTTATACCGGTGCGGTTGTAGGGAATATTTTTGTAGAGGTGTGAGTTCTGCTGTTAAGTATGTTTGCTGGTTGTGGTGATCTCATCACACTGAACAAGGAGATGCCCAGGAGAACTTGTGGGTTTGAAGCCCCATTTTTTTTTCTAACCCCAGATTCATACTCCCGCATGTACACAGCACAATAGGGGTTTGGAAACAGACTGCATTTGCTTTCAGTAGGGTATCTTCGACTAGAAGAATCAAAAGTGTTTCAACACAGCTGAGTTGAAGGCAGTCACCCTAACTAAAGCAGATAAAGAGTGGTGGCTGTGTGCTGGGCTCAGGTGCTTCAGGAGACAGCAAAGGAAGGATTTGTATAGTGAGTGTTATTGCTGAAATGTAGGGAAGCAGGAGTGACACAGGGCTGTGAGAGTTGCTGGTAGAAATCGGTGTCGCACCACAGATGCTGAGAGCCAAGGATCCGGCCATAAGTGAATAAATAAAAATAAACGATGAGCAACTGCTGCTTGCTGAGGATATTAGGCACATTGCCAACAACGAGCCAGATAGCTGCCAAGGGTCATGTCCCAAAAGCACCCTGCCAAGGAGGAGATTCAGGACAGTCGACGGGCTTCCACAGCCCTGCTCTTTCTGCTTTTTGGGTCCCTGGAAACACATTGACCTTTGCAGTCACAGCCCTGGCACTCAGCCTTTGCTACGCACCCGCACGTAGGGCTACAGAATAAGCCTCTTTGCTTTCTCTTGTGGTATTTTGGGAGAGGATGCCAATTTGATCCCATGCTTGCTTTATTGGGTTTTTGTTGGCTGTTTATTGCCAAGGCTGTTTTCATGGAAACAGGGTCATAATCTGGTAGTCTACCTGCTCCTTCTGCTCGTGCCTCATCTGCAGACCTAATCCACTCTTCCCAATAGCCTCGTTGGTTGCTATAGCAATGATAAAGCTTTATGAAAAAGGCAGGGCAATACTTAAATGTATGGCTGGTGTTAAATTTTTCTTTCTCCCTCCTGGGAAGGAGAAACCCAATAATGGGGATTTGTTTGGTGTATTATTGTTTTAGATAAAGCTTTAACTGTAGGCTCTTTGGAGCTTGAATACAGTCCTTCTCTGTCAGCATCCTTTGAGGCTGGGAATGTTGCAGCTCTAAAGCAGTTATGGAGTAACAAGAGACCAAATCAATGAATACAAGGTACATATAATTTTGTTTTTAAGATGCCAAAGGTTACATTTACTGTGGCCCACAGAGAGTGGGAAGTTTGCTGTAGCCAGCCCACCATGATGGGAACCTCCTGCAAAGTGCTTAGGGCCCAGTTGGGTTTCTGAGAGTATTGAAAGGTAGCTGAACGTGTTAGCAGTAGGTTTGGTTTGGATTTGCATCAAGAGAATTACTCAGCACTGCCATGAAAAGTGGCATTTTGTTCAGTAAATTAAAAAATCTTAACGCCCTCAGCAATCAAGGGAGAGGAAGGCAGAAGATGCAGTATTTTTGCTTAGTAGCTGCATACAGGAATGGGTGGCTGTTTTGTTTTACCAAACCCCCTCTTTTATACATCTGAGAGGGCAAAAATTACTTACTCTGTATTTTCAGCTTTATGCCAAGTTTGTAGTCAGAATCTTGTATCTGCATTAAAAGTTGCCAGAAACTGCCTAGTTTGCAACAGCCCAAAAGAGCCGGGTTTGTGTGAATTTAGCTCACTTCAGAGCCCACCACCCTGCCAAATGTAGGCAAGTGAAACGTTAAGTGCTGAAGCAGATGTTTGGTCCCTTCTCCTTTCTTGTCACAAGGCGAGAGCATCCCCCATGTGAAACAGCTTGACCTTCCCAGCCATGGCAGAATCAGCTTATTCTCGCCTGCTAGGGATCACTAGACAAGATCAGACCAGGGATATTTTGAGTGAGATGCTCTTTCTGGCAGTTACCATTTAAAGACACCTCAAGCTGAAGCGTTCAAAACCATGTAGAGGGTATATTCTTCTCCGTATGAAATCTCATAGGGACTGAGTTGGAGATTGGGTTAAATCTCAAATGGGAGGATTATATCACTTCTGAATTTATGGCTGGCATTAACTCTGGACATTCCTGTTACTGGTATAAAAGTGAGTCCCTTTTTGAATCTTTTATGGCCCAGCTTGATTAAAAGTGGGATGAAAGCAGAAACAATTTTAAGGGGCTTAGTACTCACACTGGTATAAAACTAGTGCAAGAAGAGAAGTGGTTCCTCCAGTCCCTCATCCAAGATGTACGTGAGATTGATGGAAAATACATTACCAGAAAGAAAGAATTGACTCATTTACCTGTTAGTTACATTAAAGGTTGCTTAGTTAAGCATTCATATAATGTTTTCTTACAGGAGACAGCTTTGTTTCCTTATTTCCAAACACAGCAGCTCATCTTGCTTTCCATCAGCATAGCCAAAAATATCAGGTGAGAGAAAACAAGTCTTTTTTTTCCAGCTGCATGTGTCGAGGAGCCTCCCTGGCATGCAGCCCCCATACAGCGCAGCCTTCTACTTTGTCCTGTGCTCAAAAGACCAATTAAGTGATCTGCTAACACCATACGCCTGGGGCTGGGAAGGGCTAGGGGAGGATGAGGGAGAGGCGGGAGAGAGGTCTACTCTCTCCTCTACCTGCACAGACACAGAGAAATGCCATCCCAGGAAATGGAGCCAGGCCAGCGTAAGGAGGCAGCTCTGGAGGCCTCCACCTAGCCTTAGGTTTGGCCAGTTTTTGCTTTTTTTTAAATAATTAGTAGGTGTGAGCTTTCAGAGAGCTCGTCACCAAGGGAATTTGTACCAGCCAGAGGCCCTTGGGGCTTATATATACTTAGCAACTCCATCCAAAAAACAAGAAAGAAAAGGATAGTAAAATCAGGTAATGAGTTGCAGAGAAGAGATTGTACCCAGCACCCGACATGCCTCACAAAGACTGCCTCTGCCATGCCACGGGGCCACTTCCACCCCTAAAAGAGGCAAATGGGGTCTCCATGCCCCAACCATTTACAAAGGCATCCCTCCCAGGGTTGCTGGGTTGGGACTATCAGATGTTGGTGACAGCTGACCAAGTGACCAGTCAGGTGACTTGAGCCCTCTGACAGCCCTGTCCTGCCTAGTTCTAGTTGCCCCACAAAAGACTTACTGTCCCGGTGGAAAGCTTTTGTCTCAACAGTTTAGCCCTGGAGGTAAAAACCATGGTGTGTCCTGCTCTAGGTCTCTACCAATGACAGTGGAAATGGCCCTGGGAGCAAGTTTTTGAGTCAATCGTCTCTTTCAATCCCAGAGGAGATTCGGAGCAAGGGCTTAATGGTTTTTTTGGTCCTGTAGGTCAGCTAAAAGGTGGGGGGAAGGCTTTGCTTCATGGGTTGATGCCTGCAATAAGAATCAAGGTAGGTCTTGGCAGCTACCTGCCAAGCCTGATGATCTTGAAAAGCACAAGTCCAGAGTCTGTGACTCCAAGTGATAAACCAAAGCGGGAGGACAACTGCTGGCTGAACACTTGGAAATGACAGCAAAGAAGTCTGGGAGCAGGGAAACAAGGTGTTTGTGGGGCAAACGGAGAGCCTTGAAACGTGCATCTCTATGGCCACTCTCGCTCCTGATAGAAACACCTGATGGAGCCGTGACGCTCTTGCCTTCAAGGGTGGATTTGGGTGGTTGTGGATGTGCTTGACGGTGGTACCAGAGCAGTAGCTGAAGTGAAACTCGTCCTCTTATACATGAGAAACAGCTGCTCTCTGATAAGTGCCAAGAGCCTTTGGAGAGGCCACATTCTCCATCCTTTCTTTTTAATTCTCCTTTTTTTTGATTTTAGATGTATTGTGAAGGACCAGTAAAAGAGATCCTAGCCCTTAGTGGGAGTTGAATGTGCTGTTTTCTGTTAGTCATTACATTTATTTTTTTTATTCATTTGGCACTTTCCGGAGAGTTTTTCCCCCCACGTTGTGTAGGCTGCCGTCTTCCTTTCTTTCTTTGTAGCAAGCATGTGGGCATAGCCTTGCTTACAGTCTGAGCGACTGGGAAACCACCATAAATGTAGCTTATCCGCTTTCGATACATTTTCTTTTGCATTGGTTTGGATTTGTGCATTGTCAGTAACATCTGTTCTGCTTTAGTGGCATACAGTTTTCTGAGTCTAATTAGCTGGCTGCTTGTAATCAGGACTATTTCAACTGTTGTCATTCTGAATGTTCTTTTTCCCCTTTTTTTAATACCACATTTGCCTGATTGACCTTTTTTGTTGTTTTTTTTTTCTCTGTCTTTCTATCGGGCTGCTCCAGGAGCCATGGCTAATCATCTTATAACCAATGCTCTGCTTCGTCCTCATGGCACTAACAACCCTTATAATACATTGCTCGGGGAATCGGCGGTCTATAACAACCCTTCTGTCAGCATGTACAACGCACAAGGTGTGCTGGAGTTTCTCTCTAATTTTTCTAGTGAGAATTCCATTTTCTGTGGCTTATTTTGGCCCATTTCTTTCTTTTTTTTCTTCCTTTTTTTTTTCCTACACACACACACACACACTTTGTTTTTTTGGAACTGGGCACAAAAAAAGATCCCCTCCCCTTCCTTTCATTTCAATGCATCCTTCCATTTTCTGGAGGCTTTTTTCCATGAGTGATCAAATTCACTTTGAGACACCCTCGTCAGTTCTACTCACAGCATTCATAGAGGTTTTGATTTCGATTTTTAATTTTCCAATCTCCTCTCTTTTGTTTTAGTCTTGTGTGTGTGTTTTGTTGGACGTATCCATTCCTCTCTTTGTTCTCAGTGCATTTCCTTGTTAAACCATTCATTTCAGAAACAGGAACACCTTTGAAGGTAAGTGAAGCTAAAATGGCCTTTGCCACCAAAGCTGCTCTTGTTTGAAATGGTGTAGAGAAATGTGGTCAGCAGCACACCAGCTTGCACAGGAAAAAAGATGGAAAATAAAGCAAAACTGCCCTTGATCTCTAAGAAAAATGACAGCTGAAGAGAGGAGCGTAGGTCAGCTCCACAGAGGAGAGCTTAGATATTGTAAGAAATGTTTTGCCGTTTGCATTAATACATTTTATATGTGCTACTAGAAAGAAAAAAAAAAATAGAAACAGGTGTAGGGAAACTAGAAGCTCTTGCACATACTCCTTTCAGCAATGGAAAATAAACAGGTAGAGCCAGTTGTACCTAACGGAGGTTTCTGCTGTAGAAATCAGTCCCTTGTCACCTATGTGTTTGTCTCTGCTCTGGCTGTGGGAAGGGACCATGTTTGTAAGCTGATGCGTTTAAGGACCTGAGGAGGAGCTGGGGAGCGTGGAGCTCTGCCAGCTCCTGTCTGTTGATGGCTCCGTCCTGATCTGCCACTTTCATGGGATTTTATTTTTTTTTTTTTTGGCTTGCTGCAAGGTGGCTGAATCATTACAGAGTAACGCTGCATTCAAGCACAAGTATGTCAGCACTCTGTCAGCTCTCTGCTCCCAGTGAAGGCATCCCTTTCCAGTAAAGGATCTCTAAGGAAAGGAAAATAATGATGGTTATAATGCAAGCAGGAAAACACCCTTTGTGCTATATGGCAGCATATTGTTTACGATAGAAATATTGAACTGTCTCACTAGGGTGTTTTCGCTCAAAGCACAAGGAAAGCACGTGTTTAACCTTTTTGCTGTTTATTAATTTCCTAAACTATGCTAACTTTGTGCAATAAATTTGCTTCTGTTAATGCTTTTTTAAAAAAACTGTTAAACATGAAACGGTCTGAATTTTAAGAACTTCAGTGTACCACAAATTTCAAAATGAGCTTTGATGTTCTGTTTAGGTTTTTGCACAATAAAAACGTTGAGGTTTGGGGGACTTTTAAGTCAAGTGGCAGCAGGTAATGCTGGGTCAGCATCTGACTTAAGAGAAGTCCTGATTTTCAGGTCTGGGTGCCTCAACTAAACCCAAGTGATTTGGGTGGAAAAGTGACAAAAAGGTTTTACGTGGGTTTTTAGTAATCTTGTGTTCTTCTAATTTTTAAGACTGAGCTATCAATATTCTATTCAGTTACCTGAGCTAACAGTATTTTATTCCACCAAAATAGTGTAATTGATTTGCAAGTGCTACTCAGTGCAACACAGCCAGATGGATAATAGAGAAACCTACTCAGACTTCATCCATGGGAGATGGAGAAAGAGACTGGGACCAGTACTGATCCCATTTAAGCCCCTGGAGCTTTGCCATTGACTTCAGAGTGAGCAGAACCCAACCCATTCTTTTCAGGAGGCTGCAAGTTAATTAATGACCATAGAACTGGTATAGCTATTGCTTTTCAAACTGGTTACTGTCCCTGGACAATTACAAACTGTGAATATTAGGAGATCCCACAGCAGAAATGAAGTTTAACAAAACCAACCAGGCCTAATGGCCTTAGCGTTTTTCTGGGGTTTAAGGATGCTGCACCAGCAGACATGTTAAAGTGATGATAGTGCATTGTAAAAGCAGACGCTGTCACCATCTCTGGGTGTGCCTTGGCTGGGATCAGCGTCCGGTGAGGGCACTGCTAGCTAACATCATCCAACTAACTCATTCCACATCCCTAAGGCTATGATTTTTTTTGCACCTTCATCTACCACTTCTGGTGCTGGCCATTGACAGGGACAGAGCACTATAAGAAACCTGGGGCCTGATACAGTCCACCCCTTCCTTTCCCTCTCCCCAGTTACGTCTTTTAAAATACCCTCGCTGCTCAAGCCGAAGCTGCCCCATCTGCTCCAGAGACTCAGCAGGGCTGGGAGCCCTAAAAAAAACCCTTGGAAAGAGGCGGGGAATCAGACCCTAAAAGGCCAAAGTCCCATTTTCCGGTGGCAAAAGTGATTCCTTGATGGGACACCAAGCATAGAGGAAGGAGGAGATGGTAGGTGAGGGATCTGGCAACTCGCAGCACGTGCCAAGCACTCACCGCCATTGGCAGCTGACGGACATATGCTGGCTCAGTCTCTTGGACGCAGGATTTTCTCGAAACGGCCTAACTGCTTTTGTGAGAGCTAATTTTAAAAGAAGGCGGAAATCCCATTAACGAGCTCTCGTTAAACCCCAGCGTGCTGCAGACCATTGCAAAGTGGGAAGCTGAGAGTTATCACTGGCTCTTCATCTTCATCTCTGGCTCTCCTTGTTTTAACTCTTTCTTCTCAATAGCTTCATTTAGCGATGCCATTATTCAAACTACCGTTCCTCTTACATTTTTTTGCAAAATCCATGTAGTTTGCCATGTGTTCAGTTAAAAAAAAAAAAGCAGACTTACCAAAGTTTGTAAAATGCCAGCAGCCCCGTGATGAGCAAAGTCATACTCTTACAAAGCACTGTTGCAAAGGATGGACGGCAAAACATTTTTAGCAAGGAAACGGATCTTGGTTTCAACTGCCAGGGGTTATTATAACTAACAGTAAGTAAAGCCGTTCATTTTAAGAATGGAAGTGACGTTGACAGTGCCTGTCTTTTCAAGCATGACCGTTACCAGCTTTAGACTTTTCTTAAATTTCCAGGCATTATTTCTTCATTTGTGTTGCACGCTGAACTTTTGATAATGGCATTGGAAAGCATTTTAAATGTGATAATTTTTTAATAAAAATGTAGTCTATTGAATATTGCGCGTAAAATAATTTTTATGTCTAAAATGTCAATATTTTTAACCTGAAATAAACCATGTAACAAATTCATGTATTCTGGGCAGTGGAAATTATTTCCGTTAACTCTCTTTTCTGCATATCATCAATTTGCTTTTTACTCATGTTTCTCCTACTGTCGCTGTAAGCTTACTTGTTGTTTTTTCTTTCCTTTTCTTCATGCTGTCGTTTAGAGCCCTACAGAGAGACAAGTATGGGAGTAAAGCTAAACATTGCATATCAAATGTAATTTTTTTTAGTTCACTTTTATTGCATCACACATAGATGATGTAGTTAATAAAGGAAATTCATTTCACAGTTTTGAAATCAAAAGAATATGAATATACATATGTATATATATGTGTATGCGTGTGTATGTATGTGTGTATATATATGTATGTGTACATATATATATATAGATGAGATTAGATGATTCTTTCTTTGTTTATTTCTCTTTTTTGTGGTATCATTTACCCAGTGTAGTTTCTCATATAACTGTGCGTATGATTTTTTTTTAACCTTCACATTTTTATTTGCAAGGTCATGGCATTTTTATACGGCTTGTTTCATTGCAGACCCCACTCTGTTCTCACCTGCGATGCCTCTATTTTATTTCCCCACTAAACCCCGGCTCTATGCATTGGCCGCAGAAGCGCAGTACTCAGCGTCTCAATGCATATGTTACTTAACATGACCCATCGGACAGATGCTGTTATACCCGTCACCATTACATATGGTCCTCCCCCCAAAATGCTCACTTTTCATTTCTCCCCAAGCATTTTGACTCGGTTGGGGAGCTTCCACAGTGAAAATCAATGGCTTTGCTCTATGTCTGTGATGGCTAGTTGATTTTTCGGCATAGCTCCCTTGTTTGCTGGGAAACCCAGGATATGGCAGCACCCTCTAAGCTTCAGAAACCTCAAAGGTGACCGACACATTTGGGGCATTTCACTCAAAAGCAAGAAGAAAGGCTGCAGTAGTGCTTTCCAGCTCTTGACAGGCAGCAACTACTCCATCGCAGATATAGACCGAATCCTGTATTTTCGGAAAGTACACATGCCATGTACTAAGCATGGTATGAGCAACTGTTCATCTGAAATTGTCAGCTAACGGCTCCTCTAATCCACTGCAGCTTGCTGGGAGTTGCTTGCCATTTTTTGGTAACACCTGAACCCTTAGCTGAAAGGTCGATATGCTATTTTATGCATCCCCACACCTCTGCTCTTTCCAAGGACACCAGTAATCCTAAAAAGAAAGCATGGCGGCTGAACTTTTAAAAAACTGCTGGGTCTGATTTTTCTTCTCCCTTGCCCACCCGTGCTCTGTTGCTCTCAAAGTGCTTCCCCGCCACATCCCATAGCGTGTTGGGAAAGAGACGAGCTCCAGCCTTACGTTGACAGTGTTGAGACACCTATGGAGATGCGATAGGCAGTTAGTTGGGGAACACCCTGAGACCCTGTTACTCCTCACAGGTTCCCCTGAGTCCACTGTACTGTGGCAGTGATGGTACTTGCTGTACCTTCCACTGAACCCTCTGCAAGCGGAATGGGAGCTCTTTTTAAAGGCTTTGCAAGACCCCACAGCAGCTGCCTCCAACATTGATTGTATCAGAAAATCCCCACCCAGCCAGTGGGGAGTAAATAATTTTGGCCTTGCCTTTGTGCTGGGAGAGGTAGGGCAATTAGCCTTGTTCCAAAAAAGCCTGGGCCAGGAAGCACTTTTTGCCTCCACCTTGCTAATCTCCAAATCCTGCCATTCAGGCCTTATGCCTTTCCCCTGGCAGCCTGCCCACCAAGAGGGGAGAGCAGATTTTTTTTTTTCCTCTAGGAAGGATCCACTCCCAAACAAAGTTTGGGTAATGATTAACCTGGGCTGTGAATATTTTTCCCTCAGCTAGGGGCAAATTGCCCCCTTCCTCCAAAGTGCCTGGATCCAGGGCAATTGGGACCAGCCCAGGATCACCTATTTCTCAGCTTCCCCAGGAATACATAGAGCAAAGTGCAAGAGCCATAGTAGATACTGACCAGGAGAGGTTATTCTTTCCTGCTGGCTATTGCCGCATCAGGTCACACACTTGATGGTGCTTTCCATTTTTTCAGTGGGAAGACCTTAAGCCGGTTAGCTGGAGCTGTGCCCTCCTATTTTGGCTGCAACACTCTCCTCACTGCTGAGCCCCAGCAGCCCCAGCAGCCTAGGAAGGGGGTTTGAGTGTGCACGTCCCGCGTGAGTGTCCTGTTTGTACAAGTCACCCTCTCTTGTGTAATGTTTTTCAGAGGGGCTTCTGAACAATGCCAGGGATACAAGTGTCACGGATACTCTACCACTGAATGGTAATCATGGCAACAGCTACAGCATCGCCAGCGGCGAGTACCTCAGCAACTGCGTGCAAATCCTTGACCGTGGGTACAACCACACCGAGAATGCCCTCGAGAAAAAAATCCTGAAGGAACTCACCTCCAACTACATCCCTTCCTACCTGAACAACCACGAGCGCTCCAGTGAGCAGAGCCGCAACCTGATGAACAAACTCGTCAACAGCGTGGGCGGTGGGAGCGAGGATGACGCCATCGTGCTGGACGACGCCACCTCCTTCACCCATGAGGAAAGCCTGGGCCTGGAGCTCATCCACGAGGAGTCGGACGCCCCCCTGCTGCCCCCCAGGGTGTACTCAGCAGACAACCACCAGCCCCACCTCTACAGCCGGCGGCGCATCCCGCAAGACAACAGTGAGAGCTTTTTCCCCTTGCTGACCAACGAGCACACGGACGACCTCCAGTCACCCAACAGGGATTCTCTCTACACTAGTATGCCCGCACTGGCTGGCATGCCCATGACGGAAAGCGTCACCGCCAGCACCCAGACCGATCCCCCACCGGCCAAAAGCGGTGGCGGCGACGCCGACGATGTTTACTACAAAAGCATGCCTAACCTTGGCTCCAGGAACCACGTCCATCAGCTACACACTTACTACCAGCTAGGTCGAGGCAGCAGCGACGGTTTTATAGTCCCACCAAACAAAGAGGGAACCCCCCCGGACGGCAATGCAAAAGGACCCGCTCACTTGGTCACTAGCCTATAGAAGATTCAGCAAAAATTAAGCAAAGAGACAACAAAAAGCCCCTCTGTAACACTCGGTTTACTGTTCTGAGTTAATCCAAACAGTGGTAATATTGTGTGTATTCCTAAATCTTCATGCTGTTCAAAAGGAAACTCTCAGACATTTTTTACTGGAATTTTTAGGCCGGCCCGGAGAGGACAGTAACTGCTTCCTCCCCTTTTCTCCCCCTGTCCTTCTTCCCTCCAGACAGACTTCATTATGTTAATGAAAGAGATAGATAACGGCACACTTCGTGGCCTTCTCAAGTTATGCCGTGTTTGTTTAAACAATCTTTGATGCTGTGTTGCTCTTAATACTGAGGACCTGATTTAAGAGGGGGGAAAAAAAAAAGGCAAAGGAAAAAAAAAAGGCCAAAAATGTGCATTTGAAATTAGTAGCGATGACGCATCTAGGTGGGAGCGCTGCACAAAAACAAGCTAGCAAAACTCTTTCTTACCAATCCAGATCACGTCATGGGTTTTGGTCACTCACAACTTGGTTTCACCGCAGCGCCCTTTGCTGTGGGAGCAAACAAAACAAAAACAAATTTAATGAGACGGAAGGGAATCCTAGAATTCTGTGCTAAAGGCATATTTTACATTTTGCTGTATTAACGGATGATAAAAACTAATGGCAGAAAAAGAGAAGCAAACAATTTCTATGTAATGTACAGATACTAGCATTGCACATATAGTCTGCTTTCTGTTCCTCCAGAATTTGCGTCCCTGTTAATGTAGTGGAAAAAAAAAAAGAACTTTTTTCTGTTGTGCTGGTCTTGTAAGTTTGTCTACCAGTAGGAGCAAGGTTTTTCATAACTCCTCCTTTTTTTCTTTTTTTCTTTTTTTTTTTAATTTCGTTTAACTCTTCCACTGCCTCTCCCCTCCATCCCCTCACCATTCTGGTAAAAAAATCTCACTGGGCAAAAAAAGAACAAACATCACTTTCTAAGAACCATTTTTAATAAAACCATGACCATTTCTTTTCAGCCAAGGCAGTCTTTTTATTTCCTCGCTGTATAACTTTCTTCAGCCAGCATATTGCCGGCAGACCTTTTGGCAGACAAGAGCAGGGCAAACTTCCCCATTGAGAGTGCACAACTGATAGTGAAGATAATCCTGTGAAGCATCTTTGGTGAGCAGCCCCTCAGCCAGGCCGTAGGGTCACATCCAGGAGCCAAGAGGGGTTTTTTCTGTAGTTGTAGTGGGGCTTCTACAGGAGACAGCCATTTCCCTGGAGGAGCGAAGGGCCTTCACGGCTCCGGCTGGTCCCTGGTTTAGGCCCTTGTACTGCAGTTGTTAAGAAGAAAATCGATTGACGCATAGTGAGCTATAAAGTACTTTGCAGTGATTTAAAACAAAAAAAAAATCTTCTGTTCATTATTTTTCCTAACAGGAAATTTATTTATTTGACAGGATTTTTAAGTAACATAGGCTTTCTGGAGGTAAATTAGCAGCACGGAGTATGAATTCTTTTCTTGGTTTTGTTTTTTTTTTTTTTAATTTATGATCCATTTTGTACGGTCTCAACAGTTGAATGACCTCATTACTAATATTTGATGTAAAAGTGAAGCTTGTTTGCCAACCAATAAACAACTGATCACGATTTAGAAGATACTGTATGTATGTACTGTACGATTAATCTCTCTTTTTTTGTTGTTGTTGTTGTTCCTCTCTCCATTACTGTCTTCAGTACAAGTCTCCACTCCTTTATGGCATGGGTGAGCAATGCCAAAGAAAGGAGGCCTAAGATGAGCAATTTAAGCACAAAGGTTATGCAGCTACGGCTGACTAGAAATATCAGGCTAGCGGTACTTGTTTAGGGGCGAGAACAACGCCGGTCGACATTTGTTGCAGGTGATTCTAGGTCTGTTTTGTGCCTACTGTATAAACTAGCCGACGACACGCGGATGATTTGAGTATAGTATTTCATGTGTCGTACCTTTTAATCATTGTAATAATTTCTTTTTTTTCTTTTTTTTTTATTTTGGTTCTTCTGAGATTAAAAACTGCTGGTAGCATGTCAAAGAGTAAAACAAGTCCCCGTTAGGCCTCCTCAGTCGTTGTTTGCTGTCTCTTTATTTTCTTGCTCCGGGCGTATGCAAAGTGCCATCACCGTCCTCAGCCACATCATCCTTCCCGTCCCACCAGTGCCCGTGGCCCGCTGGTGTTTTGCCACTTTCCTCCAGTCTCCCCATTCAAATCACTTGGGAGCAATTCAGATTCATTGTCAGGATACAGAAAGCCACAAAACAGACTAGAAAGGTTGACAGCAAAAATAACTGCCTCTGGACATGCTCAGTACCGATTTTTTGGTATGTGATTTTTCACAAAGCCCTCCCATGCCTTGGGCTTTGGGGTCTGGTGCTGCCTCCGTCTAAGCTGTCTCCGTGCAACTCCCGTCAAGCTGGGTAAAAGCCAAAAGATTGGAGCAGGCAGGTGATGCTTCTGTTAGACAATATATTTCCAGTGATGGAGCATAAATGTATCAGCAGAGTAGCTTCGCTCCATCTCAGGGTTGTCCTCATGTGGGGCGATGCTACTTGGTGCTGCTCAGCAGGGGCTTTTCAGGGGGAGAGAACCAGGGGGTGGTGGTATTTGGTGGTATTCGTGGGCTACAGAAGAGTCTGGTTTGAGTTGTCTGAGTCCTTCCTGCAGCCATGCACTCAGGCCAAGACGTCTTGGGGGGAAGCTTCATTTATGACCAAGAAATGATCACAGATGTGCCTCTTGCCAGATCTAGGTTTCAGCAAGGGAGCATTTCCCATCGGGAGACAGGGAATCACCTGGCTTCAGATCAAAACAGCCACTGGCCAGTCGGGTCATGCTCTTGCTCTTCATGGTCCCTCCGTGTTTCGTTTTATTTTCCATGCCAGCAGCAAAGGAGCTGGGCAGCACATGGTAGACTTATGCCTACAAGCAAAGCAAGCATTTCAGACCCACGTGGTCATACCAATCCACATACCAGCCCAGTGGAGGCTGCTGAGGCTTGAAATAATTGAAGTACCTCTTATTTTGGAGAAAGTAAAAACTCTTTTACTGTATTAGACTCAAAAAAAATAGTTTTCCAGGGATATGGCAGGATTAAATTCATGCAGAGGGTGAGATACACCATACCAAATATTGTCATGATAAAATGGGAGGCAAGTGATCAACACGGCATTTACCAGTGTGCCTGAAACTATGCAAGAGCAAACCAGTGGTGGATTTGCTATGGGATGATTCTGTCCTACTGAAAAATCTTTGACTTTCTTTATTTCAAATGGTTGTTCTTCCCCAGCCTTTCCTTGTATTTATCAGTGGACAGGCTCGTTTTCCCCTTTTCTCCATCCCTTTTCACTCGAGCTTCTCTCTGCCAGCCTACCATGCCGATTAGCACTTTGATTGCAAAAAACCTCTGTTTATTTGCAAGCTGATTATTTCCGTCCCCAGGCTTTTCTGGCACCACAGGATTCACTGTTGGTGCTTCTTATAGCTTTGGAAATAGCTGAATCACAAAACAGAGGGGAAATAGATATTATTAATTAAGCCAAAAATGGTTTAAGACAGTAATTTAGTTGGGGGGGGCAGGTTGGGGATTATTTTTGTAATTTTTTTTCCCCTTGAAAACAGGCTTTTGTTGTGTCAATTGATTATGGGCATGGTGAAGGTTTCTGCTTGTTGATAAGTAGCTGGGTAGATACAATTCTTATGCGACTGGCAATGTAGCGGTATCTTCTGTGCAGACTGCAGCATGCGAAACTCAAATCAATGTTAAGTCCTCGGTGCCTAAAATGCTCCTGGGGTAGGAGGGAGAGCTACAAAACTTCTAAGGCATTTCTTAATGCTGAGCCAAGGCAGAGATGTGAGAAAACTAACAGCTTGATGGAGGGGCGGTAGCGATTATGGTATTAAATCCATAACTGTGCTTGGGGCACATAACTTTGCAAGCTGGGTTGAAGGGGATAATCAGCCCTGTACTGGAGGGATCTTCTTTTTTAGAGGTTTGTTTAATAAAAAAAAAAAAAAAAAAACCACAGCCAAACATATTTGCCTTATAGGGAGAAGATTAAAGCTTCATTGTTGAACTGCAATGATCATCCTGCTTTCAGTGAAAACCAAACAGAATAGGGGCAAACACGCAGTGCTTTATGTGATGAAAACATCACCCTGATACATAGACCCCCCACTTTGTGAAACATGGGACCACCTTTGGGAGATACGGCTTGCCAGGCATGTTTGGAGTGAGGATTGTCAATGTCAGTCTCTTGCTTGAGGCATCCTTTCAGAAGTCTTGCTTGCAGGAGAGAAGGTGGCGACGGAGAATAGTGATGCTCCGTGCCTTCAATTTTCCTGGAAATCACCTTGGGATGCTTTGCAAGTTGTGAATCCCTTTCTTCCCTTGCCCCTTCTAATTTGTGCAGGACTGGGTTATTTTTGCTGCGTAATCCCATCACAGACTGCCCCATAACAAGCTGACATACCAGCTTACTGTGCCATTGCTATTGTTTTCTACTGCTTAAGGACACTTTGGCTCCAATGGGCAATGCCTGTCCATTTTCTGCAAGAGCCATAAGAGATTATAAAGATCTCACCGAAATATGTGAAGGAGAGGCACAAGGGGAAAGACATGCCAAGAAAGACTATGTAGGCTGTAGGGTTGCTGGGGATGGGGGGTATTTTTCACAGCTTTGGAGGCCCTGTGTAGGCAATATTACTTACCACGGTGCTGGTCCTTTCCACCTGTTGACTGCATTTAATTCCCTGAAATCTGTGGTTGTTAACCAATCTTTTCCCTTCCTCCCTGCCCCCAGGTAATGAGCAGTGAGATGCTTCAGAGGGAAATTATGGTGGCTGTGGGAGGCACTGAGCTGCGGAGGCTCCTTGTGTGTCTCTGTGTGTCCCCCGATTGCCTGTATCCCCCTTCCCTCTTCTCTGGCAAGCTGACCTCTCCCTTGCACACCTCCATATGCTCTTGATCTTGCTAGTTTATAAAGAATATAATACGCCGCAGACTTGCCGAGACAATAGGGATAAAAAAATAGCTCATCTTGTTAAAAAGCTATCTCAGGAAAGCCTGAGAGCAGCAGCTTGGTCATCTGTCACACCCTGATCTCCTCCCTCCATTTAGAAAGAAAAGTACTTTAGTTTCAGCTACCTGCTGCATTCAGATAGACTCTATGCAAATTTTATTTAATGACTATTTTAGGGTTTAAATAGTCTGTGCTCATGAACATTATATATATCATGTCATCGCAGGGTCTCCAGTAACGGCATGGAGAACTTTCTGCAACGTAAAGCTGAAACCAGATCAAATCGGTGATTGATGCTCCCAGGGAAGGCACTGGTGGTTGTGTTAGCAGTGGTAGTCCTCAGCAGGGACATGAGCAGCGTGGCTGGGGGAGAGCACCCAAAGGGGTACCCCTGGGAGAGCAGCACCCCCTGCTCTGCAGTGAGAGTAATTTTTTTCAGCACAGGCATCTGGTATAGGGCCAGTTTTGCTCTTCCAAGGGCTTTGGCAAGCCCTAGGGATGCATGGATAACACACCAGATCATACATCATCCCAGTTCAGGAGGGATGGTCTGTTTAATTGAAATATTGAGACTAGCCAGGGTATCTTGGAAATCTTCCCTTTTCACATCAGAATAGCTTTTTACAGGTGCTTACTGTTCCTTGTATTTGGTATGCCAGACAGATGGTGATAGTCTTCTCCAGCAAAATGCCAACAAGAAAAAAAATCATCCTAACTATTTGCTGTCTTTTTATTTCTTCATCCTCCATGTTTTCTCTTTTCTTATATTTCTACTCCTTAAATACACTGTACATGTGTAAAACATAAAGCTAAAACCTCAATAAATAAAAAAAATATTGGTATACAGAGCAGTTATTATGTGCTGGAAGCAAATGCTTGATATTTTGACAGCATTGCTTAAAAGCCCAAACAACAACTTAAAAGGCACAAACATAGCTGCTGTGCAACCTTCTCAGCTGGTGTGCATGGGAATACTTGTTCGGATGACCCAATATCTCCAACTGCCACTTATAATCGACTGCATCTTATGTTACAACTTTGGAAAGGTTATTTCCCGCAGCAGGATGCTCAATGGGTAAATTATGGCTATAATAAAACTGTTTTCAGCCTGTCTTCTCCCACTTCTCTCTGAGGCATCTCAGGCAGAGTTTAATTTGGGTGCCCATGGCAGGAACGCTCAGTGCGGGTGTGAGCCCTGCAGCCTTTGTGTCCCACTGGCAGCAAAAGCTTTGCCTTTCAGTGGGCACAAGCCTGCGGTAGCATCCACTGATAAATGTTTTTGGGGGATGGATACTGAAAACCAAGTGGTCACCGTACTGGGTGGAGGATTTCTGGGTATTGCACTCAGGAAGCAGCAGCACCTCGCCCTGGGCATCTCTTAGCACTTGTTTGCACAAAAGCTGCAAAGGGGGTGGGAAAATGGACTTCGGGCGGGGGGAAATAAAAGAAAAAGACCCTAATTTCTGGCAAGGCTTCATCCTTTGGCAGAAATGTCACAAGAGCAGTTTCTCACGTGCTTTCTGTAGGCAGCCGGAGAGAAGCACATGGTTGTACGGGATTAACCCACGTGTGATGGGAGGCTGATTTGAGGCAGGCTGAAGCCTTGCGGCAGCTGTCAGGTGCCTGCTCTGGCCAGCCCCTGGTTTCCTCACCTTAAAAAAAAAGGAAAGAAGGTTTTATGGTCTGCCACCAAGGACTTCAGCAGCCCTTTTTTGGGAGGGTCCTTCCCTCATAAACAGATGAGCTGCTTTCAGTGGAAGCGCCTCAGCTCTGTCCTTTCATCACCTCCACCTCACCCTCCTCCTTGCTCGCATTGCTACATACAGAGAATGCACCTCATTGCTTAAGCTGCTGTTGATATCAGCCAGAAAGAGTGCTTCATATTAAATAGTTGGGATTTCTGATTATTTTTTTTTTTTCCGAGATACACTGTGCACCCAGGCATTTTCAGCTGCTAGCAGTTTGCACTGCGATGCAAAGCAGCCCGCCAAGCTAGCAGCAGCGGAAACGAAAGGAGAAAATGCATCCTACTGCTTGGGGGGAAAAAAAAAAAAGATATGAGCAATAAGGAAAGGATGAAAGTCCCTCCTCTTCAGAGAAACCACAAAAGAACAGCCAAAATAGCCAAGCTGGGAGATGCCCGCAAAGTTGCTGGCCCTGCCCCCTGCACTTTCCCTGTGACATTTGCTTCGCTGCCATGCAGAGCAACACAGATTTGCTGACCCTTGGGTGGATGGGAGATGGGTTGAAGTGATTTGCGCTTAGAAATTGGCTCCAGGACACCGTCTTAATTCTTCTTGAATATGTCTAGCTTATCTTAACCTCTCCATGAAATATTATTTATAGAAAAGCCTGCATGTGTTCACCCCAAATTGCACATGGCTGCCTCTTCCCAACCTGCATGTGTAAAAGGAGGCGTTTTCCTCCCTGGGGCTGCAGTGATTATAGAGGCAGCTGTAAAGCAGAGCACTCAGGATGTGAAGTGCCCTTCAGATAATGTCTGATAGCAAAACAAATCTGTTTACTCTGCAGTCATTTATACTGATTATTTATTATTAAGGGGTGGGGGGGAACCACAAAAAATGCAGTGTGCTCAAACAACCCCTGTTGGGCTGGTACAAGCTGGTGGTTGCAGCTTGGCTCTGGCCTCTCCTTGCTTGAGCTGTGCTAAACCCAGGAGAGCAGAGGCACCTTGGCATAGCCCTTCATCCAGAGAGTGTACCTACCAGTGTACCTACCTACCTACCCATCAGCAGTGGCTGATGCTGCTGGTCCTCACGCCGTTTAACAAATAACTGGCTCATGGGGGGACAAAGCCAGGCAAATCTGTACCACTGGCTTCAGCAAAAAGGGTGGAAGGAAGTTCCTGATGGGATGCTGACCCATAAAAACAGTCACCTGCTCTGAGCAAGCCTTCCCTTTCAAGGCAGGCCCAGGCATCCTGTGCTTTGTTTGAGGGTGGAAATGGTCTTAAAAATAGCTGGTGGCTGCTGCAGGGTCCTGCTTTGGGTCTTCACCTGCTCTCCCCTTGTTTTCCACAGAAAGCGGAAGGACGCCCAAGCAGGAGCCAGTCTTCAGGCGAGTCACCATGGAAGACAGTGTCATCTAGCGCCCAGGGCACCTGACGAGCCTGTCCCGGCGGGCCCACGCTGGTGTGCCGCCTCAGCTCCTCTGTGCCTCGGTTTACCCATCCCTCACTTGGGATCGCACAACGGGAGAGGCCAGAGAAACTAGCCTCAACCAAAACCCTTAGCAAAGCCTTGCGTCCCCAAGGAGAAGACAGCCCGGCTGAGATTCCCACTGCCCCGTGCATGGCAGCGCCCTGGGAAGTGCCCTCACCACTTGGTCGGTCCCATTTTTTTTTAAGATGAGCAGAATGGGTGAAAAATGTCTTTTGTAATATGAACTGAGTTTTGTCTGCTCCAAACATTGGCTTTGCAACTTGAAAACACTTAAAGACGGCTGAGCATGTACAACCCCCCGTCCTGAGTCCCTCTCCGTGCTTGCAAGCTGGGCTGTATAAAGGTGACCTTGCCGGATCCAGGTCCCTGTTGTAAATATATAGACCTGGCTGTGCGGAGAGGTAATGAGGGAAAGAAAACAGGGACAAAGAAATAGTCCTTACAGAAGAAGCTGAACTTGCCGGCAGAGTACTGTCAAGCGAAGCTGTCGCTTGTAAATAGGGACCAACGCACATGTCCAGCAGCGGCTCCACTTGGCAAAAGCTTCTGGGGGGAAAGCTGCTCAGATTTTATTGTCTTGTGTAAATAGAGATATTTTTTTGCAAAAAAATGAGCCTTAGTATCTTGAAGATTGCGTTTCTCAATCAGCTCAGCTGGGGATGGATATATGGGAAACCACGGCATCTGCCCGGTGGAGGCTGGCATGGAGTCTCGCAGCCGAGCTGTGCCACCGCGGCGGGTGCAGGAGGCACCTGAAAGATGACAGATGTGTCCAACAGAGGACTCAGCAGACATTTCTCCTTCACTCCTGTAAACAGGGTGGACTCACTGGGCCCATGGTCTCCACTGGTGTAAATACTCAGCTATGGCCCACAGAGGACTTGGGCTGCATGGTGCAGGTGTAGGGAGGGGTGGGATGGGCAGAAATCGCTAGAGGGATGCAAACCCCATTGGTGTGGTTCACCCAGGGCTTTTAGCATTAATTAAAAAAGAGAAAAAAAGGAAAAAAAAAAAGAAAAGAAACCCTGACAATTTGTTAATGGTGTTGGGCCAACTGTTGGGCTGGGTAAATGGAGGCATGCATAGACATCTGTGTTCATGTCAGCCGGCGCCTGTACGTGCAAGTCTCCTCAGCGTGTGTGCAAATGTGTGTGCAAGACCATGCCCCGCGTGGGTGGCTGCCAGCCAGCGCTGGCCCCCATGTCTGTGTAGCTGTGTCCGTGAGAGAAGAGAGGATACGGATGTGTATGTTTTACTCACCTTTATATGCCTGAACACATTTGAGAAGTCGTAAGTAATGCTGCCGGGTCCAGCTTTATTAGCATGAGCGCAGAGTAGTGTCTGCATCTCTCTGGGGAACAAGGCATGGCACGCCGGGGGGGGCGACGTTAGCTGAGTGAAAGCATTGAGTCATCTGCTCCACATTGAGTCATCATCTGCTGTCCCACGCTGTGACATAACAGCAGCCATCTGCAAATGCTCCCACCAGAGCAGGTCTACACTCGGGCATGGGTGTTTGCAGGATGTGGGCTGCTGCAGCGTGGTACCTGATGGAAGCAGGAGAGGAGCTTTGGGGTTTCACCTTTGTCCTTCACAACTCAAAGCTTGCTTATTTACTCTGAGTTCGATCATGTGGATTCATGCAGCGGAGGGAAATTATAAAAAAAAGAAAAGGAATTAGAAATTGAAATTAGAAAAAAATAGACTTAAGAAAAAAAGATATATTTTTGAAAATGACCCAGAATAACTTTCTCTAGACATAAGAGTCTCTCTTCAGGCTGGCATTTTGCAGGGAAGCAGGGCCAAGGTGGAAGTATCGCCTCCCCATTAAAAAGCCAGGTAGTATAAACCAACTATTGCACATATTAGCATAATACTGGGGGCAAAGCCCCTATACCCTTGCAAGGAAAGGCCAGTGGGTGATCAACAGAAATTGGAAGCTGCCTCTAAGCACCAAGGGGTTTGGGCATCCGGAGTGGTAATTCGCTTGCAGTGGTTCAAGGTGAGCTGCAGGGATGGTCTTCTCCATGTTATCCAGTTCTGTGGGGCTGCTGTTACCATTAACACCTAACAACTGCCAGTGCCGAGTGATTTATTTATTTATCAAACTGGTGCACAGGAGACAATGTGCTTTCCACTGCCACATGTGGACACCTCTTTCTTTGCCCACTTCTCCAGCCTTGTATGGTGTCCCCAGGCAAGGTGGCCATCATCTCAGGGAGGCTTAGGTTTCCCCCACAGTGAAGGCTGTCAGCCTCTTTTTCCAGGGGGAAAAATAATGAAAAATATGAACAATGCACCCGTGTCTTCATGCCAGAAATGTTCTGAAAATCAGAGAAATTAAGCAAAATTATTACCCCCAGAAAGTTTAAAAGCTCATGATCTTTCACAGTCATGAGGGGACCATCCTTATGGTTTCTAGAATGCCAAAGGGCAGTGCTAAATCCTGAGCCTGGGGCTGCCTGACCCTGGGGAGGTCTGGGGTGCTGCATGGGATGAAAGGGGGGCTGCAATTGCAGAAAAGCAGAAAATCCATTTTTTCACTAGATTGCAGGAAAGCAGAAAATCCCTAGATGAGTGGGTGGGGTTTTTTTTCATTAGAGCCCTCACTATTAGTTTCTCTCCTCGGACAATCCCATTATCCCACACCTTAAACCCTAACCATTATGTCTAGAAGAGTTATTCTCAGAGGCATTTATGACAACCCTCAATATTTCTCTCTCTCTCCAACCCCAAAGAGGCTGACACCCAGTAACTAGTGGTGACAGTTGTAAAGACGAGCCAGACCGACCGCAAGTCCTAATAAAAATGATAAATCCCGTCCTTTTCCTCGTATTGATGGCACACAGGTTACACGCGGAGGTGAGCGAACAAGGAGGAGGAGGCAGATACTCACCGAAAAGCGGATCCGGGAGGTGCTGTTACCAAACCCACCCAGCTGCAGGGTTCCCTGGGCAGAGTTTTGATTTAGTCCAGCCCCGAGTCAATAGTGATTGACATTTCACCTGCTTCCCATATCTTAACTGGACTTCCTTACTCCTCAGGCATGGAATTAATCTTAATACATTGTAATTACTGTACTGCTGGTGATGAACCGGTATGAAAAGCTATCATGGAGAGCATTAATAAAATGTACGTTATGAAAAAGAACTCGGCATTGTCTGAAATTAATAACGCACCAGATTTTCTTCATCCATGCCTGCTCATTACAGGCCTGCCCTTGAGTTTTCTATTAAAATCACTTATTCAAACTACTTGTATAGCTGTGTTCGGCGTGAAGTTATGTGCTGTAGGTTTGCATCCCAGTTAGATATACCGCATGAGGACTTATTAATCTGTTATGTCTTTCAGGCATTGATTTTAGTGACATTTATATAACGCTGGTATGACTAAAATGAACTGATTGATTCATGCGTATGGATTAGTTTGCCTAAGACTTTGAGGCTAGGTAGCTTTATCATGCACTGTAACACCGGAATTCATCACTGTATTATTTACGAGAGACTGAACTGGCTGCATCTCAATAACTGAAGAGATCTTCACTGTTTTATTTATGTATAAATGTTTAGTTAATCAGCCACCAATTTTGTTTAGCAGAATTTGTTAGCAAACGGAAATTGTAAATGATAACGTGGTTTCTATTTTAAAATTTGTAGGCTTTCATCTATAGCAAAATCCAAGATTTCCAAAATGTCTTTGTCTACTGGCAATCAACAAGCTCTCTTGTATATGCTTTCTGATAATTGCAATTAGCTGCTGCAATATTTCACATAAAAAATAATACAACCCTAATACAGGAGATCTGAGTGGTAGTGTGTCAAAGTCAACATAAATATCCCAATACTTAGGAGCATTGCTGCAAGTTTAACAAAGCAACAAGGAGGCACCAGCCCCGCGGCTTGAGATGCAGCGGGTGTCATCGCCTGCCAGCTGCGGGTTTGCGCTGGATCAAGGGGCAGGAAGACTCCACCGTCCGATGCCTCGGGAGCAAGTAACATCAATCTGCAAGGCCTGGCCCATGGTCATGTCAGTATGGTGAGTTCTTCTGCCTTCTCTTATGAGAGAATCCCAGATAAAATGAAGTGAAGCTGTATCTTGATTGCACAGGCCGTATCCCCTGCAACAGCTTGAGGAAAACCTGGTCAAAGGGGACGAGGAAAGCATCTGCTCACCATGCGTTACAGCTAGGAAAGGAGCCAGCCTACAATGGGGGTTTAAGGGAATAACACTCTGAGGAGGCTTAATCCTAGGCTCCCAATCAATGGCACAGGTTTGGTTTGGACCACACTGCTTCTCCCAGGGACCAAGGAATAAAGAGACTGAAAGGATTTATTAAATGAAAAAGGAGATTTTTCTGTTAGGAGCCATTTAGAAATATTTTTAGTGGAGAGGCCCATAAGAAGTGACATGTTAGAGGCATATAAAATTATAACTAGTGTCCAGAGAAGGTGAATTGAGTGCTGCAGTTCACTGTAGGTAATACAGCAAGTGGCACTATCCGGGGAAATGAAGAGGTGAAGTCTTAAATGTAGTTAAAGGCAATGCTTCGTTACCCAGCACGGGGTTAACCCACAGACTGCCTGACACCAGTAAGATGATGTACAATGAGCTTCAGTAAAATATTATACCTCTTTACAGTTTAAAGAAAGAAAGAAAGAAAAAAAACAAGTAAAAATAAAAGCCTGGCATCTACAGGCTCTTGTTGCAGGGTCAGAAATAATTGCTAGCTCCCTGAGGAACCAAAGAAACACCCCTGCTGAGTCTTCCGCCATACTTCACACTGTTGTGATTTTTTAAACTTTTTTTTTTTTTTAGGTAAAAAATTACAATAATATGAGGTATACCTGGGAAATCACTTACCAGCTGGCAGTGCTAAAAGGGGAGTAAACCTTGCATGTCAGCACCCTGGGCTGTAGCTTCAAGAGCATGAGTTCATGAGAGAGGGATGCTAGTGGGTACATGTGCCTCACAACCATTGAACTGACCTCTGCAGAGCTGTTAAGAGTTAGCTCACAGCACGCGGGCAACATCACTGTTTCCATGGCCCATGCATGGCTTGTAAAAGCAAACCTCACCTCTCTCCCATCAGCAAACCAAGAAGGGCCACCACCATTCTGCCTTGAATCTACTTTGGGCTCCAGCTGGTTAATATTTAAAGCCAAGCGCATCCCCCCTGTTGCAAGTTTACACATTCAAAGTAAGGGGATTTATGGGTTGCTTGGTTGTTGTTTTTTTTTTTTCTTTTCAGATGAGACTTCTTAGGTAGGGCTGCAGGGCCAAATGATGCTGTCTTGGTCAGTGATGTGGAAACGTAGTGGGGGTAGCTGAGCCTCAGCAACCTCATTTCACCTAGAACTAGTGCTCGTCCTTTCTTGGGGCACAGAACTACGTTCTTAGTCACTTTTGTTGGACAACTTGTGATTAGGGGCCCTCAAGTAAGGGGCCCTAAATGGGGTTTTGTGGGCTTGGTTTTGTCTTTTTACACACAATGACACAAAATTAATCAAAAACATCAGTACAGGCTAAAAAGTCAGTGATGTTTTATGAGCTATTTATATATTATATATTTATATATTTATATGCCCCAGTTTTGTGGCTTTCAGACTTGAGGACAAATGTTAAAACTCACCATCCTAAACTATGCCATGCGCTGATTTTGACCTGAGGCCACAGTGATGTACCAAACCACAGCCCTGGAGCTGAGAGGCTTTACACCCCTCTGAGGAGGACTATAGCTGTTGGGTTAGACATGACTTTGGGATGCTCACAGCCAGGCTCCCATCATTTCTTATCACCTAGCTTCTGGCTCTTAACTGTGACTTCTATAATCTGCAGGTTTGTTCATTGTTCATTTAGGGCAATTAGGAGACACACCTGACAAGGACTAAAAAAAAAAAAAAGCAACAACAACATAAGTATGTTGTATGAAGGCTAGGAGCTGCTTTAATCATCTCTGTGCCCACTTGGATATTAACTCTGGTCCCTAATTGGAGGCGTGACAGTGGCATGTCTGGGTGTTGCTTAGAGGCCACTTTAGCAAACCCAGATGGATGCTGAGGATAGTTTCCTCTACGCAGACCAAAGCGATGAAGCTAATAGTGCCTGCAGCAAATTTATAGCTCCTGGCTGAGCTGGAGACTAACCTTTAGGAAAATGTGTCAAAGCTGACTGCAGTTTTTGAGGAGTGAGGAACCTGTTAGACCCCCTTGGTAAGCCACCCCACATGCTAACTGTTTCTGCTGACGTGCAAGTACTGCAGTTTGCCTTGTGTCTCAGCAATTAGATTTTATTTCCTGTCTTATGCCCTGTTTATCTATGCTAATATCTCTCCTAGATCTTTTTGGATAACACCTGCTGTGTAGGAAGGTATAAAATTGTAGGAAAGGCTGAAAATTTGTCACCTTAATGTCACCAAAATGGTCTCGACTAAAAGGTGTTGATGCAGGAATCTGATTTTTTTCTCAGGCTTCCCTCCGTGCATATGAGCTTTTAGTTAGTCATATTTCAAATGAAAATGAAGACATGCCTTATTTTTTTAAGCTGTAAAGCTAAAAATGAAGCTGTTGTGTGTACGCTTCTTTCTGCTTGGATGCACTTGCTGGCATCTGCTGCTGTGGGAAGCCAAAGTCACTGACGACGAGGCTAAATTCAACCTCTCCAGTGTGTGTGTTGAGGGGGTATAAATCAACATGTGCTAGGTGGTGTGTGGTGTAAGGGTAGCTGACCCTCATGCTGACGTGCTCTGCTTAGAGCTTTGCTGTCCAGGGAATGCAGCAGCTGTACTAAAAGGTCTTAGAAAACCTAGTTTTCCTTGCAAGATCCTTTATTACCCTTACATATGTGTTAGTGTATGGATTCGCCGGGGTTAAAAGCTCCAGTGTGCACCCCCGCTAAGCACCACCCAAGAGGCTGCCGCTGCTCTGTATCTACGCTGAATATTAAGCGGTTTCCTAAATGCGATGAGGCTGTTATGGCTGAACAGCTTCACCATGTGCTGGCTGCATAGACATCCAGCAAAGAAATCAAAGGCATGATGTCACCAGCATTTCTTATCTAAAATTAAATATCTGTCTTAGGTCCCCAGACACGCAGAAACTTTGTATTAGAAACATATACTGAGAGTTCAAACTCTGAGTCATCTCATATATATTTCACTCAAGCCAAGGGAATAGCAGAGAGAATAGACCTGCAAAAGCGCAATTCTCTATTCTAGCAAGACGAGGGAGGAAAAACTGTTCAGGGAAAATACTAATGGGTTCACAAGCAAAAAAATCTTGCCAATGAAATTGTGTCTCTAATATTCTATACCTTTGCAGTAAAGCCATGATTTGCTGCAGAAAGTGCAGCAAAGAATAAATGGGTCAACTCGTGCTCATTAACAGTGGAGACAGCACAAGTGGCATTTAAAACAAGCCCACTTGGAGGGAAAGAGAAATAATGATTTGTTCTGAAGTCGTAAAATGTTTGTTGTCACAATTAGCCTTTCAAGAACAAGCTGCAGCACTGTGCGGTGCCGTCGGCTGGGCAGGGTTAAGCCAAGCTTTGGCTGTGCTGAGGGCTACGTTTCTGCTGCAGCTTTCCCCTGCGTTGCTGGACATGCGAGCTGGCCAATGCTGTCCCCTTTTCCAGTGTGTGCCACAAGTATTTCAGTGTGGTCATCAGGGGCATCATCATAGGAGACATGATGCTAGAAATTATTTGTCCCCATCTATGCTAGGGGATAAATTGTGCCAGGCTCTGTGGCACCTGACTTGCATGTCAGCAGCTGCTCACAAGTGCAGTGAATGTCTCTGGATCAGGAGTGCAGTTCCTCTAGGGGGTGGTCAAAGAGGACTTTTAAGATCCCTCTCCCTTTTGCTTTGTTAGTATCTCCTTACTGGCCCCTATTTAGCCCCTGGCTCCATGGTGGCTTATCTTCCCTCCCTGATCCCATGCTGTGCTGCTCATTTGCTTCCCATCTGGACAAGTTCATGTGTTGTGGGCACATCCTAGTTCCTAAATAGTTTTCTCCAAGGGAGCTAGAGATGTTCCCTACTCAACAAAGGGTTTTCTCCTCCTACGTGCACTTCAGGCTGTTTAGGTGCAGGGAGGAGCTGTGCACTGGGCTCCCTTGGGATCTGGTGATGTGGCCCGTGTAGGAAGGCATAGGGCAGGAGGCAGCACAGGGGCATCTCTGGAGCCACAGGGATAAGATCCCTGCCATAGGCTATTCTCCAGCTCTTACTGCGTTGTAGCCCAGGCCTGAGGCCCAACAGATGCACTGTCAGGTGTGAAGTATTGGTGCAAGATTTGTGCTGGCTCCATAATGGGAACCAATTCCCTTCCCTAATGCGCAGTCATTGCGTTGCATAAAAATCATTATTACACATTGTGAAATCTAATTACATTATTGCACACTGTGTATACACTTTATTAAAGTCGGTGGATGCAATAACAGTGCTAGTAATACACCATTCCACCAAAATTATTATTGCTGTCAATTTTACTTTCTTTTTTTTCTTGATTTACCCTGAAGAGCATGGATTTCAGCTTGCTTGCTTTGGCAGTAATGAGACCTTAGAAGGTTCACAGCACCCCACAGCTCCTATCACAGTTGGGAACATGTGAAGAGGGGACTACCATGCCCACACTCTGATACCCAGTGGTGAGATATGCCCCTCATGAGGGTTACCAATGCTGTCCTGAGATGGTTTCAAAACCAGCTGGGATCAATTGCCTTTGAAAGTGGCCCTTATCTCTGCTGATTGTAGACCCTTGGACACCAATGTTCTGAGATGTCTGAAACCAGATCAGCTCAAATGCTTCCACCCCTCTGGTGTTGTGGTGTGCAGGAGGAGAATAGATGGTCCTTAGGCTTATTTCACAGATATATATTTGCATGTGACAGTGTGAATTTGATTGCATCGAGGTGGTCCTAACCAGCACTAGAGCCTAGGCAATGGGACCTGGACTCAGCTGAGGACACAAGGTAACTTCCCAATTAGACCAGTATTGAGAACAAAAGCAGGAGGAAAAGCAGCAGAACTGGCATCTGAAGTGTTGAGCTGAGAGGGGTTTCGCTCTCAAAGAGTATTTTCAGTTCTCTGCTTCCCCACCATTAACTTCTCATTGTAAAGCTTGTCTGATGACTACAAGCTGCTGGTGCTAACCTGCTGGTCTTTTGTCCTCTGCTCTCCTTGCAAGCTGTCACACAAATGTGATATAAGTTCTTTTTAGTAGTGGAAGAGATGAAGGGCGGCTACTTAAACACCTCAACATCTCCAAGGGGGTAGATGCACAGTTACAAGCCATTGCAATGCTGTTTGTGATGTGCCCTGAATCCATCAGCTGAAGAAATCACATTGGGAGCTGAGGAGAGACAGCTATAGGGGTCTTGATGATCTTTTGAAGATCCCCTTTTTTTTTCCCCCAAGTGTGGCAAATGAGCCCAGGGCTTGGCCACTGGAGAAAATGAAATGAAAAGGGAAAGTGTCAGACCATGGACTGAGGAAAAAGTATTACTTTGTATTTCCTTTCCTAGATGATTTAGACTCTGGAAGATGCTTTCCCGCTGTTCCCCATCACAACCTCTTCAGAAGGAAAGGGCATGACCCTGCAGTGTTTCAGTATGTCTTTACTTCTAAATGAAATGAGATGCCAAAAGTTAGCCCCTGAACAACACCTAAGCATTTAAAGGAGAAAACTTGGTACTGCTTGAGTCTCCTGAAATGCAACATTTGCTGAGCCAAAGGTTGTTTAGGGTCCTGGTGCTGGAAGCCAAGCATAGCTGGTTCATTGCTTCTCTTAATGTGCCAAGGCAGCTTCATATGAGGTTGGTCCCTGGGATGGGGTGGGCACAGTTTTGACTTTTTCACAGCATAGATCTTATTATACATTGGGTAGTACACTGCTCCAGGAAGCCGCCTCCATAGGATCATCTCTCTCCTAGTCCAGCAGACAAAGCATCAAATGCACCATGCCAAGTCTCAGCCACTATGCTGCCACTCCTCCAGATGCATCCATCCACGTTTACCACTGAAGCATCTTGTAAAACAACACTGATTCATCTTGTCTGATCACAGCCTGCCTGGAAGTGGCCCACGTATTAGCTTTTGCCTGTCTGACTTGTTCAGAGAAAATCTGCTTGGAGACACGTATGTCTGTGGAGCACCTGTGGATCAAAATGTGTAATTCCCACCATGGTGTTCAGACAGTAAAGGACCTCCCTCTCTTTAATACCGCAAATGGTGCCTACAGGTGTGTTGGGAAAATTTTCTTTGTGGTAGCCAGTGGGGTATAAAATGCATTCTGGCTATGGATATTATATTTCTAGGCTTTCTACCCTGCCACAGGCTCCTTGCAGAGATAGCTTTGGGGGAGCAGCGGCAGATGAAGAGAAGGTGCCGAGATGAAGGAAATTATGAGGGGATACCAAGGGATTCCTCTACTGTAGGAATCCCACCAGTTATCAGACTGCATCAGGAAAAAGAGATGTGGGCAGGTAAGCTTTAATTCTTCCAGCCACTGAATATTTTATTTTAATCACTATGAGCTTGTAATAAGATAATTAAAATCTTGGTTAACTATTCAGTAGTCCTCCAGTGGGAAGGTGTGCGTGAACTTAATTGTGTCTACTTGGCCCCCTGAATTCCTGTTCTGCATACACGTTTCACATTAAAGATGCCACCACTCATTTTTCTGTTTCCTGCCAGTCTCAGAAAACACAGATCTCTATCTCTGGTAACTGTCTGGCAATCCTTCCTTCAGGAGGTGTTTGTCCTCTGGTTTTGGTTTTCCCTTCCTTCTCTTGGACAAAAGTCCAGAGAAAAGAGAAGTGCCAAAAACTGTATATGTAAAATCAAAGGGAAATGGGGAGGCAATGAGGAGGGAGGTGACAGATGAGAAATAGGAGGAGAACACCATAAGCAATTCTATCTTCCTTTCCTGTGGGGTAAGAAGGTCAAGCTTCCTCAGCACACAGCTGAGTGCTAGTTATAGCTGTCAAGTTTGTATTGAACCTACTACCTGATTTTTCCCTGTAGTAAATTACTGTGGAAGTCAACAATATTTCTGCCTTTATCATGGCTATCGGATACAGAACAGACAAAAGGGTTGCCTTGATAAAGGCCTCTCCCCCGCTGGAATGATTTATGAGCAGTGCTGTGTTTCCAGGTCCTGTTGTAGCAGGTATTGCGGGAAGAAGTCTGGTCTCAGTCTCCCCTGGCCTGAAACAGAGGTGAGAATATTATTTGTGGACAAACAAGGGCTTCCCGAGCTTGTTTAACTTCATACATCATCTGGACTGGGACGTGGCAGCCAACACCGGTCGGTCCAAGCTGCAGATGCGCAGAGCACAGAGGCTGCTAAACTCCTGGGGTCTGGGAAGGGTCAGGAGAGCTGGAGTCACTGCCTTGGCATATGGCTGGTGTGCAATGGTAATACCTTACAGACAGGTGTCTTTTTTTGTTGATCATCTGTTGATTAATCTTGCTCCACCCTAAGGGGTAATAATGCACTATTAGTGGAGATAAACTGCCTTGCTAATGAACTAGATTGGAGTTTGTACACACCATAACCTTGCCATATACCTTGTGCCTTCTCCTGCCTTCACTGCTACATCCTTTAGTGATCGTTAACTTTTTCATATTAGTTTCTAGCCTTTTCTTTTTTTTTTTTCTTTTTCATGGATAATTCCAATTAGTCTCCCATCCTGCAGGTGCAATTCAACCCTCATAGAAAGTTTGGTATCCTGCCAGTCCCAAAATTCAGCAGCTTTCTTCACTTATGTTCTGATACTGAGGAACAGTGATGTATCAAAACTTTGCAAAATGCCCTAGCTGCTGAGGAATGCTGCAATGTGGCATGAGTGGCAATCCTCCTCCATTGGTATCTGTTACACTGTTTGGAGAAAAACAAGAAAAATTCAGGTCCCCGCTAGAAATGTGAGCCTATTGAGGAATTAAGGAAATCTTGCCATTTGGAGATTCACAGATGCCATTCTGTTGGGAGTGCACCAAGGCTGCCATAAAATCCCTTTGGATAAGACTCAGTAAACATCTGGTATATTTTTTTAAACATAAAAGCTGTAATTGTTTTAGGTCTTGTTGTCTGCCCATGCTGGTAATGTGCCTGCAAGGTCTAATTAGTTGACAAGTGACAAAAGTGGCTGCTGTAGCGAAGGGGAGGCTGGATGCCAGGATTGTTAGATAGGTTGGGCAAGAGCCACGAAAGCTGGCAGGTGATGGATGCAAGAAAGGTGTATTATCCCCTGCTTTGTTACAGATGCAGGGACATGAGGAAACAAGGCAAATTGATAAACCAAAGGCTCAATGTTTTATTATTCATCTTATGTAAAATTGGATCTGCAGTCTTCTGTGAGTATGATGGTTAGGTTCTTTAACAGCTGTTCAGTGCAAAAAAAAACCCCTGACCTTCAGCCTTTATTGAGTACCTCTCAATGCTTGTGAAAATAAGATGGAGAGGACTTGCACCTGAGTTTAGCATGAGTAAGATTTGTAAAAACTCGTGGTGCTGATGTAGCTGAATTGTTGTTTGCCATCAGTGATAAAATCCCCACTGACAGTCAGCAAAAGCTGAATTGGGTCAAGGCAAAGGGGATTCCCCTCTACTTTAATAAGCAAGTCTATGGGATAGGATCATTAGCTGTGGACAGCAAAAGCCGACTACTGCTTTGCTTGGGTCTTTTCCTTGAATTGTTGCTTATTCCTAAATTAATACATTTATTATCCATATATTTGTGTAGATTTAATATATTAAAGATGTTGCCGCATCCTTTCAGACAAAGACGAGATCTGGGCACCTCAGAAAGCTTTCCAGAGCTGGGTGGACTGGTTCAGCTGGTACCTACCTCTCCATTAGTGTGATGACTACAGTCTATCTACACCAGGGCAGAGCTGGCCTTGTCGGCTACACAGGGATGCCCAACACACGTGAAGCTGTGGGTTCAGGTGCTGTATGCCATCTCTTTTGACTGTGACAGTCCCAATGTTTGATTTTTCAGTACTGGATCTATGGCTTGGCTGAGCCCTGCTTGACCTTTAGCTTAGTTATGACACTGGAGGTAGATAGTGTTTGTGTATGGATTTGAAAAAGCATTTTTAAGAAGTGTTTTAGCACTGCTTAGCACATTACTGTAGATTTGTTTCAAGGAAGTTGATCCTCTTCATTTGTCTTGGTTCCTCTTGAACAGTTAATATGAAGGGGGTAACAAGATGAGTCTTTGAGACAGAGTAATGGTGGGTAATGTGCATATCTCTTGGTCTGTGTTTCCTAGTGCTCATGCCGAGATTGCAATACTTTTTCCTGGTGTTCCTGTGCAAATCCACTGGTAGATTCAGAGCTTTCACATCCATTGGTCTCATACCTACAGCAACATCTGGCTCATCATTGCTAGACTCCCCAGACCATGCTGTAGAATTGGATTTGATTTGTGTTGAAGTCAATCTGAATGACAATTACTGATGGGAAGGAGCAGGTGTATAAAAATAGTTGCAAATAAAGTTGCGTAAAGGGGATCATCAGAAGTGAAGATGAGATCACCACGATATCTGCCAACTAACTCAAAGTCAATAGCTACACTTGTTTCCCCGTATAGTCAATAGTTATCTCCCATCTCCCCATTGTTCCATAGGGAGGCCATGCTGTGGACAGTAAGGAAAATCCCATAAGGGACAGGGAAACAGCACCTCCCTCTCCTCCTGTAAATCAGGAATAACCTCACTAAAATCAAACGGAGTTCTCCAGGATAGAACTTTGTAAATGAAAAAAGGAAAGGTTTTGCTCTCATTATCTCCTGTCCGGGGCACCATGAAATGAACATTTTTGAATTTAAAATGCTGCTAACCTTAAAACTGTGTCCAATATTTAAAAAAAATAAATATATATATATAGACTCCCAAGTTCATGTTTTGGCAGCCAGTTCAGTGGCCTGATTTGGTTTTGGTTTAATAAATGGGGGCAAAAGAAGCAATTGAATCTCCACAACCAGAAACCCCATGCATTACTCCAGGTCTTGGTTTAGTTTATGCCTTCTGAAAAAAATGAATGACATTTAGTGAAGCTCTCTCTGCCTAAGATATCACTCTGAAATTACAGGGCAGCCAGAGGAGCAGGAGAGAGGGAGATGGATGGAAGTGGGTAAAACACATTAAAATCTCTTAAAAGAAAAGCTTTGTTCCTTGAGAACAACAACAATAATACCTTTCCCTGATACTCAGCTGTCTTTAATGCTTCATTCCCTTTATTCCTTTGGAAGCGGGGGAAATCCAAAACCCAAACAAGGCAATAACACTACACTCTTTGTCTTTGTCTTCTTACAACACAACACAATTCAATGACAGAACACTTAAATTTTGATTTTAAGATCACAGGAAATGAGGTGCCATCATCTTTACATTCCTGGCATGATCTGCTTCTCAAATGAAAAGCTGGGATAATGATTATTATTTAAAAACAACAAGGATAACAAAGGCAAAGTAAATGCAGAAAAAAAATTATCCTGGCACCACCTGCGTGTTTATACATGTATATGTGTACATAAAAAAGAAAAACCTACTGAGTTGCTGAATATAAATGAGACTGGCAAGAAGTGTTTTTCCCTAAGCCGTTGCATATTCCACAATCCTGTCACGAAAATGTCTTTCCTCCCACCTCTGACTTTCTATTGTTGCTTTTCAACCAAAACAAAGTGAAAGGAGATGAAAAGATTGAAGAGGAAATGGTAAGTTATTTCCAAAGGTAATTTCTGCCTTTTTTTTTTTTTTTTTTTTAAATCTTGTACTGGCATGGTGACAAAAGTTACCAGTGTGTGCCTAGAATGCTATTTGGTCATTTGTTTTACTATTTCTTTTTTAGTTAGATAAGAACAACGTTCATAACACAAGAATGCCTCTTTCCCAATTTCAGGAGGGAAAAGAACAGAACAGAACAGAAAAGAAGCATCCATTTTGGATGTCCTAGCAGCTACAAAGTGTCCAGCCTTCTTGAGCAGCCCTGCATGCCTCGGAAACAGGACAAACAGCAGAAACGATGCCGTAATATTGATACAGGCATGAGATGAGCAACCCCAAAATGAATCAAGCTGCTCAGCCTAGTTGTGCTTGTGAGTGCACATGGGATACCTGGCTAAAACTCTGATCAGGGCAGGATTAATCTCTGTAACAGAGCTTTCCAGTTTCTTATCCAGTAGCTTTTGCAAAAAGCACCTAAAAGAGCTAGCTGCTGGTATGCACATCATTTGTGGGCACACTAGTTTTAGTTCCATTTGTCCCAGTGTGTATTTTATAAGCTTATCTTATTTTGAAAATTTTGCCCTAAGTGGTGCTATTTGGTTTCACGCATGTTGCAGCTACAAATGCAGGCAGTGTTGTGCTGTGGAAGAAATGTTCTGCATAATATTTTTATTTTTTTTTTTTACACAAGGAATACTTTCTCCCAGCTTTTTATTCTTTTTCCTCATCTCTTCTAAGCAAATGCTTGCTTACTAAGAACTACCACAGCCTGATACTTACATAGACAATTGTGCCAAAGAGAAATACAGTTATACTTTCTTCTGCTTTGGTGTATGGTTTTTCAAAGCAGGCGTATCCTCCCCCACAGGCTTGAGGTTTTTATGTGCAAATAGAGGTCTTGGTTGACTGCCCCAAAGCCTAAATTCCCACAGAAATCAAAATAACGGAAGAGAGTCCTTGAAGCGAGGCATGCTAAAGCAATTTCCTTAATGGCAGCTGCAGTTTCCAAGCTTCCTCAGCTATAAGCACCTATAAATTCACCCCTGGGACTTCACAGGTTTGGCCATTTGTTGTTTGAAATCTCACCTTGGAAAGCTGTGGTCTTCTGTATGCGAACAGAAGGTGCAAGAGGCAATGACGTTGCTTTGGGGTGACGATGTGACCCCACCATACACCCTTTAGTGTTTGCTCATGACAGAAGAACTGCACTCATGTGGAGCCTCCTGTAGCCACAACAGTCTCCATATCTCCACTGCCACGCTCCAAATCAAGCTCTTGCCCTTCCAGCAGAGATATGCCAGCAGAGAGCCCATCCCCTTCTCTGGTTTCAAGCCTGGGTTGCAGTGCTGAAGTAGCAAAGCTGGAAATGTCCTCATGGGACATAGAGCCTGGTTTGCTAGCACACCAGCAAGCACATCAATACCACTGGGCTCACCCCAAAATTACCCACACTAATGAAAAAGGACCTTGCAGGTTTGGAGCTGAGCTGCTAGAAATGCTTGCCTTAAAGACCAGGTGATGATGAATCACTTGGATATGAAACCAAATGCAAGGCTCTGATGATGGTGATCACCTTTATAAAGCTCACCTTTATAATGAGAAGCCACCTCACTTTCTGCTTGTGTTGATCATGGGAACCCTACTTGCCCACAGCTTTTCTCAAAGAAATACAGCACGTTCAATTAACAGCTTCAGTCCATCTAAGTGTTACACATGTTCATGCCTTAAAGAATGTAACAGCATTTTATAACAATATCTAATAGAGATTAGGCATAGGAAAGAACTCAGTGTAATCCTGTTATATAAGAGCAAGGATATTCTGCAGGCTATAAATCAAATGCTCCCCACAATAGAAAACTGCTTCATTACCTTGTAAGCCAGATAAACACTCCAAAAAAAGCTTAACTATAAGGTATATATTATGATAAATAATACATAAATCAAAATTTAATTGCTAGCAGCCTACCAGTTTACTTACTACAGGTCATGCAACCTCCCTTTCTTCCACGACAGAGCATATGCAAATCTTTTAGAAACTCCATGCATTAAAAGTGCAATTATGGAAACAATTTATAATCAATACATGGTTATTTGGGTAGCCTGCATATATGGGATATTTTATAGCAATTATAATCCCAGCAGTCCTTTCTGAGAGCAAAATTTGCATCTTTCAGGTTTCAGTCCCAGCAGTGCCACCTACTGCTGAAATAACTTTGAAAGCTTAATTTATTATTTCCTTGGGGGAAAATTTTCAGAGACCATTATCTGCAGGTGGAGGACAAGCTCATAGGAAAAAAAATGATTGTAAAAGCTCAGCAATCTGAGACTAAAATTTCCCCACCTATACATGGCTGAAACCAAAAGGGAAAAAAAAAAAAGAAAGAAAATAAATAACTCCAGAAATCCCTCATTTGTAATTTTACATTGCTGAATTCAAGTGTTACCCTGATCACTGCTCATTCACTCATGATAATTCATTACTCTGCTCATGGGCATTGTCCCAGCTCCAGCGGATATCATGGAGTTATACCAGCTGCTATGAGCTGAACTTCTGGCCCAGAATTGTTAAGAAAAAGGTATGCAGATTTACTTTTTTATTTTGGAAACAAAAATAAATTACTTCTGCTGACAAAACTTACAGCCTTGCTTATTTCTTAGTGATGGGAGGTTAGTTCACTCTTCTAAGAATAATTCAGTAATTTGTTTAGCGAAGGATGTGAAGGACGGCTGAGGTAGGATCTCAGCGTCTCTGATATAAATGCAAGGGATGTGCAGGTTCTCGCATGGTTTTACCAGACCACTGCTAGCAAGGGAAGAGGTACCAAGGCTAGACTTTAAGATCCTGAAAACCGGGGAAAAATACCAAAATGGTGTTTGTTTGGAAACAATCTGAGATTTTTTTTCATGTAAAAATGCATCCTCCTCGGGTGGTATCTTGGAGGTGTTTGTGTCTTGTTCTTCTCCAGCACCACATCTCCGTCCTATGAAAATAGCCTATGGGTTGGACTACCTCCCCCAAGATGCCTATTTCCAAGCCAAAAGGGACATTTGGCTCTGCTCCAAGAAGTTCAGTCTGGCCAAGGAGCTTCA
Source organism: Anarhynchus alexandrinus (assembly GCA_008711295.1). NCBI lineage: Eukaryota > Metazoa > Chordata > Aves > Charadriiformes > Charadriidae > Anarhynchus > Anarhynchus alexandrinus. The sequence continues at coordinate 855,007 of VUYV01000022.1, forward strand.
GCTGTGGGGAAGAAAGGTACAAAATGCTGTGCTGTACCTAAGGCTGAGGTTTAGGATTGCTTCCAGCAGGGCATTTATTACAGAGTAAGGAGTGAAGGGAACAAGCATTTCTTGGCTGAGAATGTCTATTTTACAAACTGTTTTGCTATTAAAATAAACTTTGAAATAGCACCATTCTGGAATTTATTTATATCTTTATTCAAGTGAAGAGAGATGTTTCTCTAGTGCTATCTTCACAGCATGCTACAGGTGAGGTGAACCTGGCAGACGCTCCTTGTTTAGGAAGGAGGAGGTGAGCTGTATTTTGCAATAACATTCCTGTAAGAACAAGGCTGTCGTCCAAAACAGGGTCACTTGAAGGGCTGGAGAGACAGTAAGTGATCTGGGTGAAGAAGGTTAGCTGGGATCTGGTGGCAAATGCTGGGGTGTGGATAGTATTTGGCAGGGCGGCATTATTTATAAGTGGACAGAGACTGAGAAGAGAGCAAAAAAACCATGGAAGCAGTAAGAGAAGCACAGATAGCCTGACTGCAAGATGAAATCCAGAGAGAGGATGCTGTGGGGTGAAGGGCTCAGTGAAGAAAATCTTGAAAGCTTTCAGACTCCTGGTTTTCCTCCCTGATGTATCCTTACTGCTTGTCACAGCCAGAAAAGCACGAGAAGGGATGGAGATGGCCAGGCACCACCAGCAAAGCCCTAGCCTTTTGCAGAGACTGTTGTGGGCAGGCAGAAACCACAAGTGAGCAGGACTGGAGGTAATTGCCCAGCGGATGTGCATGCAGCAGAGGGAGGTATCTGCTTGGAGGTAAGGGTTGTGAAGAGAAGAGACACTGTTGTTTCTGTAAGACGAGTAGTGCAAACCTTAGGATGGGGATAGGAGCTATTATTGTCATTAGATACAGCTAAACACTGCTAAGGCACCCTGCCTACCTTAATCCAACCAAGCCATGATGCTGAGGGCTGAGCCATGCCTTACTGCACATGGGTGACGCTGGGAAGGTCCAGTGTAGAGCCTGTTGCGTGCTCCCTTCCCTCTAGCTGTTGGCCTGTTCATTGGTGTTCCTAGTACAACCCCACGGATCATTGCTCTGGGATCTCCCTAGACTGGCACATCACCTGGTGGCTTTCTTAGTGAAGTCTTTTCTAGAGGAAGATGTATGACTCAGTAGAGTTGCAGGTTACTGCAGCTCACTGGGGTTATTGCCACTATCTCTGGCTGGTTTTGTTTTGTTGTTGTGTTTTTTTGTTTGGTTGGTTTTTGGTTGGTTTTTTTAATGTGATGTGGCAGTACAATTTACAGATCATCCCTAATGCTGTGTGTATTGTCTCCTGGAAACGTGCCTGAAACAGGCTATATTCTCATCTGACTTTAATTACATTTGATTTCTACTGGAAGTAAATTTTCCTAGCCCTCTCTTCCATTTTTATTCAGCACCTAAATTTCCCAAGACCTAGAAGCCTGGTCATGATAGGGTTGGTTTGTTTTTCTTTTTAGGTTGCCTGTCCTTAACTCTAAGTACTCAATGTTTTCCTACACACAGGTCTCCAATTTGACATCTGGGACTTGTTTACTACCACTTTTCCATGCAGATTTTATAATTTTTATTTAACCTTTCCCCCAAAGTGACAGGACAGAACAAGAAGATAGGAACAGGGAGAACATGTGTCCTGTAGGATAAACTTTTGGTTATATATATATATATACATATGACTTCATGCAAATCTCTATGAACCACTTGCTTCTTCCCATCTTAGCAAACACCCTCCCTCACAAGCCAAAAAACAACCTTATGAAGAACAGTTAACAGTCGGTTGTTGTTTTGAATTACTTTGGTGTCAGTATGACCTTTTTTTGTAGGCAGGCAGAGAAGGATGAGGTAGAACAGGAGAGACCTGGAGGGTTCCCACCATCACTGGAAGCACTCAACTTAGGAGCCTGGGACCGCACTGGGTGCATTGACCATTTTCAGAGCATCCCCCAGTAGGGACCACAACGCGTGGGGTGGTGAGGCTGCTGTTTTACACAACCTAGTGCAATGGGAAGAGTCTGTCTCCTGGGAAATTCATTGATGTTCCAGACTGATGTCCCCTCACCCACCCTGACAGGAACTGGTGATGTGCACCCCAAACATGCCTTTGCTTGACTTTCTGGGTATCAGCTAGACTGTGCATCCTTCCAGTCAAATTAGTACTTTTCATTGCATTTCTCAAACACACATCCAACACCCTGCATTTGCCAAATGAAAAAAAAAAGAAAAGAAAAAAAAGGGTTGATGGGGGAATTATTTTCTGGGCTTCTGAAAAGAGTGATCCCAGCACTGAGTGAAAAATAAACTTTAAAGCATAATTTGCCACTGTCCTTTCAGATCTGCTCATTTGTCCCTGGCTAAATGTTTCAACCTCGAATATCTCCAGCTGCTCCCTTGCCTGTGAGAGAACTTGAATTTCAAAACACCCCCTCCATACACCCTGTGTCTTTGCTGGGAGCCCAGCTCCAGTATGTGGGATTAAATGTGGACGTTATTAAATTCTGCTGATCGGTGACAAAAGCGCCTTCAGAAAGCAATGCTTAATATTGTTTTTGTGGTGATAGGGANTGCCTTCAGAAAGCACCGCTGAGCAGCTGCTTAATATTGTTTTTGTGGTGATAGGGAGGCAAATGTCTTTTGCATTGGCTAGAAAAAGCAGTTTGTGTCATTCCTAGAAGCACTTTATTGTGGAAACACAGCTCAGAGTCATTCTTTACAGGCTGGTTGCTAAAACTTCAGCAGAAACAGAAAAGCTTGCAAATAATTAGCTAGGCTGTCTCTAGCAGGTGTCACTTTGGAATTAATCGTTGATGATAATCCTCAAAGAATACAGAGAGGTGATCTGACTAGACAAAACGTGTCCACTATTCACATATTTCTTTGCAAGCAACTACTCTTCTTGCTAATGCACCAGCTCTGATAGCAAGAAGCTTGACAAAAACATCTGCAATTTCAACTACAGGGTAAAGAAAGAATAAATTGCTCTTTTTAACTTAGGGGGGGAAGAATCCCCCCTACCCCCAAACAAATCAATACAATGTATTGAATCAGGAAAGGATGCTGCGTAATTGGAATACAGATCCTGCATGAAACCCTGATTCTAGCATGATGTATTTAATACTTTCTGCCACAATAAAAGAAGAAAATTAATGGACTCAGTGGGAAATCTAAATGGCATTTAGCTCTGAATCAGACTATTATTTTACACTTGGCATTGATAGGAGTCAAAATGAGGCGACAAGCCCAAGACTTTCTCAGCTCCTTGTGAGTGCCAATTCCCTTTATATTCCCGCGTTCCCTACTTGGAGGCTTCCCTTTCTCCAGCTCTCAATCATAGTAGCACCAAACTGAAGTAATAAATTATGAAGCCACTTCAGGCTAACTGTGGGTTAAAAATGCATGCATTTTCTTTCTTTTTAAATATGTGGCTATTGCACATACATGTAAGATGTAGCTGACATTACAAAATATACGGTAAAAAGGTAGATGTTTATTACAGAAAATTTATTCTATGAATGCACGCTTTATCAAAATGTACTGCTTGGCCTATAAAGGAGGGACTTGTTTTTCACTGCCCTGATTTTTAAGGCGTGCATATGTATTAGGGGTAAATTAAATGGGGACAAGACCTAAAAAAAATTTGGTACTTTCTGTGGACCAAAAGCTGGTAAATGTTTTGCAAACTTTTTTTTCTTCCTTTCCCCAATATTAAAAGAACCTGTAAGAAATGGGGCAGGTGAGGAAAGCTTATGAATAAAAAAAACATCGCAACTCTCCAAATCCATCCTAGAGTTTCTTTCCAGGGAGAGGATTTGTTTGGAAGGCGTCTTGATCATCAGCTGTCTCAGAAGCCATCACTGTCCTCAGAAATCCTTGGATGTATCAAAAGGGTTGTGTTGCTGTTGCTTTCCAAGCTTAGTGTCATGCTGACTGTAAACCACATAATACTGCATGTAGAAGCCATTATTTATAAATATATGTCTGATGAGTTCTCATGATACCTCCAAAAGTGGATGTATAAAGTTATGTATGTCTCGCTCCAAGCCAAATGGCAAGCAAGGAGCAGAAATGAGGCTGGGATTCAAGAGCTCTCAGTTCCCATGCCTTTCATACAAATCCTGTCTTACAAAGATGAGGTGTGAGAGCAACAGCACAATGAAAAAAATGCTGCTGATGATCACCAGGTGCTGTGCACTCATTCTGTTGCTATTCTGGATGCCTCCCTTCAAGCAATCTGGCTTCCCTGTTGTTTGAAATACCTAAGGGTTGACCTCGACATTTGCAAACCAATTGTAGAGCAAATCAACAGCAATGTTCTCGCCAGATCCTACAGAGCAAGGATGCTTGGTTCAGTACCGGGGGAAAAAGGTACACTCCAGCAAAACCAGATGATGGGCAGTAGGAAAACAAGTAGGAACCCTACTCGTGGAGGTCTTGTCAAATAAAGGGCTGTGGGTCTGCCCTGGGGAATGCAGTACCATATGAGCAGCTCCTTGGCTTTGCGCTTGCTGGACAGTTTCATTACAGCCACAATTTTCCCTTTCACTAACTTGAAAACAGATGTCGAGAGAGAGCGAGCTGAGAAAATCAGTTTGAGAAAGACTTAAGAGGGGTTTCTCTCTCCTTCCCCAGAGCAAATGCTCATAACAGGGGAGTGCTTTGTGATATTGTTGGAGCTGCCAAGACATTTCCAGGCTAGGGAAACCCCATCTGAGTACCAAGAGGAATGGCTCAGCTGTAGGGCTCATGTAACTCAGGGTGGGCTGGCTCCTTTCAGACCTGCGGTGTTTTATTTCAGAAGTCAATCATGCTCTGCAGAGGCTTGAGCTTAGCTTGGCAGAAGAAGAGTGCTTTTGTCCTCTCTATCTTCTCCACAAGATGACCTTTAGCTTTATAATCTGATAGGCTTGAGGGTTTGATAATCTCAGATTTGCTGGTAGTGGATATCATGTGTTGGCAATCCCCATTTTAAAAATAATTGTGCTGAAGCAAAGATAAGCTATTGTCTCCAACTATAGGGTTTTAATAAAGCCAGTGTATGAGAGGGCAAGAATCCAAGCCAATTATAACCTAATTGACCCTCCTAAGCCTTCTTTCTTATCTAAAAGCTCATTCTTTGCCAGTCAGGCTCATGATATCTGTGGCATGGAAAGTGTAATTTTTAATGACCTGTTATCTACAGCATTCCTGATCCAGATAAATAAATGCAGGCATCCACCTCTAGATGGATGATTGATTTAGTTACAGTGGTCATAATTGGTCAATTAGGGAGAAGCAGTCTGCTAAAGCCAGCAAAATGAACACGAGATGGAGGGAGGCTGAGCACAGGATTTACCTTGACAGAGGAAGCAATTTAAACCAAGGGAACTCAGTGCTGCCTATTTAATACTTCATGGAGTATGAAAAGGCTTTCCAGAAATAATTCTTCTCCATATATATTGTTGTAACAAGGTGTTATTGTTTGAGAAACCCACAACAGTTTATTGTCATTTAGACAATTATTCTATCACCCAATGACCCCTCCCCACCGGGGAAGGGGAATTGGGGAAAAACAAGGAAACACAAGTATTGAAATATAAACAGATTTAATAGAATAATACTAAATAATTAACATTAATAATACTGAAGAACCAGAATTGCTCCTGATACCAATATAAAATATACAAAGGTCATACTCAGCCAATTCTGTCAATAGGAAGCTGTGCACTCCCAGCAGTGAACAGTAAATGTCGGACACTGCGAGTGTGATGGCTTTGCGAGGAAAGGAAGGCCTCAGGGGTCCGGCACCAGGGCAAGAAGTTCTCTGGACTGCCACTGTCAGGGGGAGAGAGCAGTTCACAGCAAACTTTCTAATTTATATTGAATGTGACGTTCATAGTATGAAATGTTGAGTCAAGTGCCCAGGTCTCACTTGTCCTCATCCCTGCACCTGGTGAGCTTGAAATCACTGAGACATTGAAACCCGCATACCATAGCTGGCTATAAAGTAAATATTTTCACAAATTCAGACAGTAGAGTTTTCTAAAAGTGCAGTTTTCCCAAGCATTAGAAGAGAAAGTAGTCCTGCGTTGCCCAAACCAGGACACAAGGAAAAACTAAGTCACTGGCAAACTGAAATCACCATTTTTCTGTAAGTTTTGATGGCTCATTTGGCATTACATCTTGGAAGTCCGAGAGCAGAGAAGGAAGGAGCATGCCGTGCTGATCAGCTCAGGGGTGGGTGGCCTGCGAGCATGCTGCCAGCACATCTTGAAGGCCAAATCAGGGAAGAGGCAGCCAGCACCCACACAGCTCCTTGTATTTGTTGTCTTGTGTCCAGCAGTGCTAAGAAAGGATTCGGACAAGAAAGGAGACGGGAACATAGCTCCTGTGGCATGATGAGGAATACCATATAGCAGCTCAAGCAGAGAAGGAATTGGAGAGTGAAGCTAGGAGCAGGTAGATTAATCCATCCAAAGGGCATATAGTGGCTTGGCTGGATACATGTTGTGAATTCAGAAGAACAGATTTGCTTCTTGCTTCTGAGCAGGAATACAAATGAGAAAATCAACTCCTGCCACTTCCCTCTATTAAAGACTGGAGCAGGACCCAGTGTGCTGCTCCACCAAAAGCAGCCAGGCTTACTGGACACTTCAGAAACTCTACTCATTAGACTCGTTTGCTGGTTTCTTGTCATGGAGGTTTGCTCTGGTTTTGCCTTTCTTGCTCCCATGGACTGTGCTGGTGGTGGGCAGTTGTTTTGAATCACTGACCTGCAATTGGCTAGAGCACTTTTCTGCCTTTCCTCCAGACATGGCTGCCTTCAGGGTCAGGACTGCGTTGTAAGGAAGAGCCTTACCCTCAGCCAAACCTTGCACTGTTGCATTTAGGGGATGGAGTGGAAAGGGAACTTTAGCCTGTATTTAGTCCTTGTTATTCCCAGCTTCTGCTTGAAGCCTCCCTGCAGAGGAGAGACGGACTTTTACAGAGATTGAGTTAGGCATGTAGAGTTGGAAATGCAACTATCTTAGCTTGCTGTCAGCAAAGAAACCACCTTACACCACACACCAGTAGGCAACTGCCATAGCCATGCATTCACGTCCTATGCTTCTGCAGTGAGATCTGTCCTCTGAAGTCTTTAGGTGACCACAGCAAGTACATACAGGCCTCTGAATCTCCCCAAATTGCCTCTCTCCCCAGATGTAGATGTCCCTTAGTGTTGGTGCAGCAGGCTCCTGACCAGCACACGGCAGTGGCAGCACATTGGCAGGGCAACATCAGTCGTCTAGAAAAAGCCTGGGTGCTCGTGATCCCAACGCAATGTGCAAGAGGTCTGTGGCAAAGCAAGACCCCTTAGTGCTGCTGCAAAAGGACTGATCTGTCCCCTATGTCCCTCCCTGAGCACTTGCAGGGTGAACAGCTCTGTCTTTTTGGACAAATGGCTCATCCTGCTCATAGTGACACAAGGGGGTTCATGTGTGCATGTGCTCACATATATGCATGCATGTGTGCACCTACAGAAAAACTTGCAGGATTTCTTCTGCCAGCTTTCAGGTAGCATCCTGAGGGGTTGTGTCAGGTAGCACTTTCTCTTTCATTTGTTGGCTTGGGAGCCATAACCTTTTCCATTCCTGACTGGTTTCAACACCTGCATTTCCAAACGAGCTCCATGGTGTTTCACGCCCAGCGTTATTTGGGCCAGGCAAGCTATCACGTTTGGGTCACATTCAGGGAGACGATTTGGTGCCATCACCTGCAATATTTAGCAGAAACCAGCTGCAGCTTGCAATAAAAAACATCCCTTTCTCACTTCTTGCTCCTAGCCCCAGCCCTCAAAACACACTATTTCCGCAAAGCACGTGAAAGAACTCTACAGAGAGCAAACAAGAAAAGGGTGGAAGAAGTCACAGATTTGTGCCATTGAAAATGTCTTTGGGATTTTATTTTTTTTTTGTCTGTTTACCATTTGTATCCCATATCTGAGTCTAATTTCTGCAGGTGTGCTTTTGCCCATCCCTACACTCTCCGTGTTTGGCAGAGGGAAATGTGCTAACCCTCTCTGGCCATAAGAAAAATCAGAAGCAATGATTTTACTAAATGGAAATAATATGATTGTTGACAGGAGGAGCCACACACATTGCCCTAAGTGCCAGCCTTCAGCAAGGTGTGTGCTTTGGGACACTGGCAGAGCTCACCGACCCTGACAGCAAAGGGGGTCTCCAAGACCTCAGCAGTGACTTTGCTGCTCCATCCAGAAACTTTGGCTTCTGCAGCTTCTCCTGCCACATTTTGGCTTCAAAATGACATGACCAAGCTGTACCAAGCCCCTGCATCATGTGCAGAAAATTGTCAGGACTCCATGGCATTAATAACCCCTAACTGTCCATTCCAGCCTCACCTACGTCCCCACCTGTACCGCCCACCCTCAGCACCCATTTAGGTCCTGGCCCTAGGCCCAGCCCTGGCTGAGGGTGCTGGGAAACAGGTCTGTGTTGGAGAATGGTTTATGGTGCCAGCTGAGCCTGTGGAGGTAAATACTTGTTTTCCCCTCAGGCATTATGCAGGTTGAGTGACGCTTAATGTCAGTGAGTGGGGTAAAAGAGCAGCTGCATTTGCTCCTGCTTGTGGTGGGGTTAGAGTGTGCAAGTCAATGCTGATAGCCCAGTGCCTGAGCCTTTGGTCTGCTGCATGAGCAGTTGTTTCATTTGTGAGCACGATATGATGTATCGCGGTGTTTATGTGACTCATGAATCATTTGCAAGTGTTTGTTCATTGCTCCAGTANCTTGCTCCCTAGTTTGTCTCTGTTCCTCAAAACCCCTTGGAGGGAGACTTCTAAGACAATTCCCACAGTAAGAGAGGAAGGAGTTGGGGTGGCTCATTGCCCCGCTTGCATCTGCATTGCACTCCTCTACAAGGCTGAAAATGTGCACCCTCCTCTTCCAAGCCCACTCCCTGCCTTGCATTTGTTACTCTTACTGTCGCTGTACCTGATTTCTATCCTCCTGAAACAATGCTCGGTGCTTCCAGTCAGGGTAACTGGCTGCCAGGCTGCCTTCGGGTAATCATTTCCTGCATTGCTCAAGTCTGCAACACAATCTCAAGGGAGGACAAGATGTTTTTTACCATTCAGGGGCTGAGATGAGAGGAGTTAACTGCCTGTTGGGCAGTGGTGTAAGATTAGGGGTTGCCATCTAAAATATGACATTTGAATTTGTATCGCTATAACAAATAGTCTGGACTGAAGCAGATTCATTCCCAAAAGGTAGCAAAATGAGGTGGGTTTCCCAAGCCTTTTTATATTGACCTGGGTCTCTTGCCATGAGCACTGTGCAGCACTCCCTTGATACCCCTGCTTGTGCTGTCTGTGGGGCTGGAGGCTGCTGGCCTGAATCAGATTCCAACTCTTCCCATCCCATGCTTGTCCCTCTGACTAGCACCAGCTCGAGATGCTTCAAAGGAGCATGCGGTCAGCAGCTGGTGTTAATCAAAAGTAATCCTATCCTATGGGAAAGAGAGGGGAAAAAAAATCTACTTGAGAGAGGGTGAAATAGAGGAACTTCTGTAGGAGGTAGTCCCAGACCCAGTCCAGCCCAGAGGGAAAAGTGGCACGGCAGCCCAGAAATCAAAGTGCATGGAGCACAGCGAATGCAAATGTGTGTGTCAGGAGAGCCTTGGTGTTTCAAAAGTGTACAGCTAACTAATATAGATTTCCCCTGTATATATATATATTTACTTAGCTACAAAGATAGAAGAGGTGACATTCTCTTTTTCCACAGTGTGGCCCACCTATGGTATTCAATAATGTAATATTAGAGAAAAGCTTTTAGCATGCTCTTTAATAAAATACCCTGACCTGACAGGTAGGTTATTGACTATTACAAAGCTGTTAGATTTAATATGAATCTTCTTGGCAATCCCTGGTATTCATCACATTTTCATGAGTAGCGAACGGGTGTAGATATTGCCAGCTGTGGTCTCAGAGCGGAGAGCAACTGAGATAAAAACTGTAAAAGCAGATGCATGGGCTGAAATCCTGCTTCCAATCAGACCCAGGGCATGCCATGAAAAGATTTAGTAAGCTACCTCCCAGCAGTTTAAAAGTCTCCTGAATGCTTTACCCGACTGCCTTGGGAGAAAGAGGAGTGGGCAGAAACTGGATAATCTGATCTTTATATTAATTTTATCACAGAGATTACTTTAAATCCTGAAGCAGGAGATTATATAACCCGCTAGTATTTACTGTTGCAACTCCAGAGGGCCGCACAAGGGTCTGAGCCCAGGGCTCACTGATTTTGTTTTCAGTTAACATCTTACTGTAGCCAGCATCCTAACTTTTTGCATTGTATGACATGCTGCCTTCTTGTGCTGCCTTTGATTTTAGCATTTCCTAACCTTATTCTGTGCAATTTTGGAAAAAAATCAATTCTAACTTCCCTGGTACATAGTTTGGTTAATCCCAACTGCTCTTCAGTGGAGGAGTGTGAAGGGCTGCTGTGAACTTCTCTGTTCTCTTTTCTGTAACTCCACAGCTTCCAGCTTCAATGCTTAAATTTATTTTGCAGTTGTGCCCAGAGAAGTCCCCTGTGAAAGTATCATTGCTCTAGGTACTGTACAAACACAAACAGTAAACCCCATGTCTATGGAAACGGGAGCTGTGGGGCTCCTAAACAGAAGGGGCAAATTTTCAGAGAGGGGCTGTGCTAAAAGAGCTCCTGCTGGTGTCGGTAGGAGACATGTACTCTTGCACATCACAAAGCAAACACACATCGTCTGCTTCTCCTGTGCTGAGATCCTTTTTGTTTTTTCTAATAGAAGATACTAGTGCACAGCCTCCCTGATGAGCATTCCTGTTGTCCAGGCTTGTGCTGTTGAGTTTTGGCTTCACCAGTTGGCCCTGCACCCCATGTTTCCATACGTCTGCTGTGAGCTGTGGACACTGTTGTTGCCTGTTTCCATACTCCTGAATCAAATGAAAGGGTTATTTGAGCATTGAGGAGAATGAACACATTTGGAGTGAGAGATGATAAGTAAGTGGTGACTAAAACAGCTAAGGAGTTTTTTGGCAAATTTGTGGCATTTGCCAAAAAACTTTGGTAACCAGACTAAGCTACCCTCTGACAAATAACATCCTAAAGAAAGCGCCTAAATATGCTGTGTGGACAACTTTAGGCCAACTTGAAAGAGTTAACATCTAATCGCAGATTTGATTTCCTTGATTGACAGACAATTTTCAAAACGAGTGCGGTTTGTCAAGAAGTCATTCCCTTCTTCTTCCAGAAATCTCTCTTTGAAACCAGGGCAGGCAATTTCCTGCCTGTGATGGCATTCAAGACACAAGATACCCTTGTCTTTGACAGCAAAGGACATTGGTTTCATTTGAGCTTTTTCCCTTATCACTGACAACAATAAAATTGTCAAGTGTGTGATTTGAAACATCAAATTCAGTACGAACTTTTTGTGTAAGCAAGGGACATTGGACATAATAACTTTTTTTCTCCCATCTGTACTGATATATGGGACATACAAATTGACAAATGGTAAAGATTGGGTGATGTATGTCTATGGTAACTTATGTATAAACTATCAACAGACCAACAAGGTTATAGTGAAGTCATCTTTTGAATTTATTAATAAATTTCCCTTTGTCAGCATTGGTCCAAGGTAATGATGTGATGCTTCTTAGCAGCGTAGACAGAGGAAGACTTCACAGCTGAGGAAGTGCCCATTTTAATTGCAGCTTGGAAATACTGTTTGTCAAATCATGGTAACATTATTTGATTTTTATAGAGAAGCTGGATGCATTTGAACCTGACCCAAAACCCCAAAGCCATCTCTCTCGATTCTGAACAAATCAATCACATTGAACAACTGATGATTTTGAGTATTTTAGTTTCTGAGTGCTTAAACAATGAGACTTGAAAGTCACCTGGAATTTGCCAGTTTTAGATTTGCTAATTTGAATATAAAGTCTGTGTGTTATGTAGAAACAAACGGGATCTTTAGCTATCCTTCCAAATACTGGCTTCAAACTTCACTTTGTCGAAGTGTAAATGCTGCAAGGTGTGGATGAGCTGATTCATTGAGAGGAGAGTGGACTTTGCCTTGTGAGCCATGACTTCAGTGTGTCTTATGTCAAATTGCCAGCCTTTGTGTGACGCATATCGCTATACTACAGCTGTGGCTAGGTGAACTGCAACATTAGTTTTTAACACTGTGGTTGAGTCCTTAGAAGATTTTAGCTTGTCGTGAGTATGACATACTTTTCAAAGTTTTGGGATTGTTTCTTTTTAAAAGGAAATAGTCATTGTCACACAGCCACACCTCAATATCTTTTAAAGTGAGTCTTTATTATGGGAATTATCTTGAACTCCAAGTATTAGTCTGTAGACTGAGAGCATCCAAATCCTTAAGCCAAAGTCACTTGTCAGGAACAGGGACATGGCAAAAAGCAAATAAGGAGCAGAACTTATTTCAGTTACATGAGACCTTAAAAATCTCAGAGAAAAACTAAAAAGACACATGTTTAAATGTGATTGATAAACTCATGGCACTGCCTGGTATATAATAGTAGTCACTCTCCATGCTTGTGGTTTTACCCTCACCCAGGTACAATGCCCTGCATTTTACCTTTACCACTGGGGTCGAGTGCAGGTGTGTGCACGGTTTGTTATAGAGGTGGAGCTGGCTGATGGTAACTTGTATTCCTATAACCTAGTTGCATTCAACAGTGTGCCTACACCCAAAGCTTGACCAAAGGCAACCAGCAGCACCAGGAGGCAAGTGGATGGCACTGCCTGCTTATGCTGAGCTGCTCCAAAACCTGTGGGGTCCTACAGAGGTGACTCAGAAACATCGCTCATTTTTATGTTAGCAAGCAACAGCCCCCAGCCCAGAAAAATGTATTGGTTTTATCTTCAAGCCCTCTTTCCACTCTTCAGCTACTACTACCTCCAGCCCCCAAAGAGCAAAAATATATGGCAGTACCATTTCCTCGTAAGAGCAATTTAACTTTTGGAACTGAGTGGTAGCCCTTTCAGCTGAATTACGGGCAAAAGCCTGAATCTAACAGGGTATTTATTTTACTTAGCAAAAATTAACCAACAGTAAAAGTATAGTTGCTGCCATTGGAAATATGACTGTTTGAATAAAAGTTATGGCAACAGTAAGATTCATCTATGGTATGTTAATTTGAATCTGCAGTAAATCTGTCAGGATTGCAAGTAAGTTTAAGAGCTAAAATATAATTGTTGTAAAACACCGAACTGCAATTTATATATATTTTTCCAAATCACTTGTGGGCTAGCGATATTTCAATTTTGTAATCACAATTTGAACCTTTTAAAAGGTTTTTTTATACAAATCAGCAGAAGTAGTATTTTACTACTTTTCTTTCTGTGGGATTCTTTGAATGCAATACACTTTTGGGTAGGAAAATGGTCTGGGGATAAAAATCAGCAGAGACTACCTTACACTTGCTTCTCTTTTCTGAAAGATAGACATGTTCAAGTGTGCAATGAATAATTTCTCAATCAATCTGGAGCTCGATGAAAATGACTGTCAAAGTGGGTCTATGTTAGTTAGATTTCAGATGCCTTTTGACCCTGCAGACATGCTTTCTGTAATGGTATTCTGCGATAGCAGGTAGATATGATTTTTTAAAAAATAAAAATCCATTAGTAACCTAAATACCTTTTTACATATAAGCTTGCTTGCATTATTGTATAATTCTGTAAACTGGTTTCAACTTGGTTAAATAATTAAATTGGTGCTTTAGACTGTAAGCTTTCAGTCCCAAGCATCTTCAGGTGTGCTTTTCCATGACTTGGTTACTCAGAGTTTGCTACCTGTCTCCTTGAACGAGCTGTGATAGTCACTGAGAAAGCAATACATGAAGCAGGATACCTGCATTGTGCTTTGAACATCTGGCTAATATTACAGTTAGGAAGTGATCCTTATATTGTTATTTGAGAGTAGGCAACACATCTGAGGAGTTGTGTGTGAGCATCACCCCCCAGCAGAAACTCTAAGAGTGCATTCCTGGGGTGCATTCCCATCAAACCCATATTTGGCTGGGTTTCCAAAAGAAATGTATTTATATACTGCCTGGACCCTCAAAAAAACCAAAACAAAAGAAACGAAAACAAACTACCATCACCCTCAAAAAAAAACCCCAAACGAAACCACCAGAAGGTACTTTTTAAGTCCTGACTGTTGTTACCTTAGTAATACAAAGGACATTCTCTGACAGCTTTTAGAACTAAAGCATCGGCTTTGGGCAAAGAGATAAAGAATTGAATATTGTCCATTCACAGGCAGGAGTTTCTGGAGAGAAGTCCCCAGGGGCCAGGTGGCCTTTATAGGAGATAAACTGATCAGGCAAGCTTTATGGGGACTGATGATTTTGGGTGAGTCCTTATGGGTTAGGGATGAAATCTGGGTCCTTGGGATCTCATGTACTCTGTGGTCACACTTGGGCTGCAGTAGGCTTGCGAGAGAGGTTATTGCAGAGGACATGGTGTTGTATCGAGTTCAGACCAGCAGGAGCTCCGCTGGAGATGCCCTGGGAGCCACTTAAGGAAAAAGAAAAGGCAGCCTATTCATTTGTCCTTATTGAGAATTCTTTTTTGAAAGGTTGTAAGCTTTGCTGTTCCAGAGGAAAGTTAATCTGCTGATTGAGGAAAGGAGGGGAAACGATAATAAAAGTTACTTGGTTGAGGCTGAAGTAGTCTTTTGAGTTTTGCAGTCAGATGAGTTTGAGAGATTAAAAGGAGAGAGAAAAGGATGGTCCACGTGATTAAGAAAAGGGTAAATACCCCTTTGTATTCTTTATTTTGCTACATTTTTTGCATTTTACCTTTTAAATTTGGGGTTTTTTTAAAGCATTAAGGGAAAGGGGACTTGACAGTTCTTTGGCAGATATTAGACAAGGCTGAATTAGTGCAGTGAGACCATTGGCCATCTGCATAGTCTGGGCTGCTGTGACTTTTGAAGCTAACACTCTTCACATTAATAGGTTTTGATGGCCAGAGTCTGCACAAAAAATAATGAGAACCGGGGAGGATTTTGTTATTTATTTGTTACTTGTGTTGAAGTGTGGCATTTCCTGCTTCCTGCAAGGAAGGGGCCGGGTGCTGCTTGCACTAAAGTGACGGCCCTCTATCATCACCTCTGGGCAAAGATGATGCAGATATTAGCCTGTCCCAGAGCATTTACAGTTCAAGAAGATAGGGAAAAAATACCTCAGAGTCAAGAGGTATAGGGAAGCAGAGGCAGATCATGAGGAATAGAGTCCCAGTAGTGGTCCCTACTGGCCCCATATCCAAATGAAGGAGTTTCTGGAATCCCAACTGGGGATGACCTCACCTTGCCTTTAATACCACATTACTCTTTCCCTGATTGTGAAATTTCTCTTGCTTCAAGTCTAGTGCCCATAAACTTAGCAATTCACTCTCTACAGACATACATAAGACCCTGTCTCCAGGCCCTGATAGGGTAACAAGGGTGCATCATGGTCGTGCCCAGCGTGTCCCATCCACCAGCAGGAAGGGCAGGTACCTGCAAGGACATGGGCCACTGACCCTAGTTCAGCACCTGAACTGGTGCCTGCTGACAACTGCCTTTCTGATTGCATATCTTTTTCAAAGTAGAGAGATTGCTGCATATAATAGGAGAAAAAGCCTTTCAGATTCTGTTTGATGCGGTCTTTGGGTTTCAAAATCAAGACATCATCTAGCTGTCAGCAAAGACAGCACAAAACTTGCAGGAGAATCCTCTTCGGTTGCTATTTCCCTGTAACAAGAAGATGACAGGAAAGAAGAAAAGGCATTTTATTGTCAAGTCTCTCAGGCTTGCAAATGCACTCTGCCATCTACACGGTTTCTTTTGTTTGCATTGTGCTTGGCTTGGCAGGAGCCTGTTTCATTATCCTTCCCCATCCCGCTTCCTTTCCTGCTCCAAAGCAACACTGCAACCCCTGTTAAGAGTGAGGTGCAAGGGGTGCAGGTGTACAGAGCCTTCATCCTTGTGTGCTTGGACAGAGGAGGAAAAGCAAGTTGAGAGAGGCTGCAGTGATGTGCGCTCATACTGCATAGATTAAGAGGGAGATGGAGAGTGATGGGGCCCAAGAGCATTTAAGGGAAAGGAGAAACCTTCATAAGACAGACATGGGATGTGTAATGACACCATGAGGCACAGTCCCAGCAGGTAGCCACTGTTAAGAAAATACTTTGAATGAGCTGAGCTGCAGAGAGCAAGCAGGATGGTCTGCCTGTTAAAGACTGAGGTCTGCAGCAGGAGGCTGACCAGTTGCCTCTTCTCCTGAGCACTCTGGAAACGCATACAACAGCAGCTGCCCTTCCTTGCCATTTTTTCTACTTCTTATTACAGTTTGCTTTTACATCAGGTATCACACTGCTTTACATCCCATAACGAGGCATTGGCAGGGCTGGAGGTCACAGATGAAGCATGCCCAGCGGTAGGGTCAGCTCTGCTGTCCCTATGCCATCATGCAGGAGCAATGCCTCCAGAAACCCTTTCCCTGCCTGTTTGGTCGGACAGGGCTGAAGTAATTTCCCTCTAAATATAGCTCTGCTCATGTGGTGGATCCGAGCTCTGCTGGCATAGGAAAGCACAAGCAAAGGGAAAGCCAGATGGCTGATTCATGCTGAAAGGCAACATGAGGGAGTAGAGAAGACAGGCATTAACTTGGCACTGTTACCAATTTCTTGGATGCCTTGGAGAAGGCATTTTACCTTTCTGTGCCACCGTCTCCACTTACCCTTAGCTTTTCAAGTTTTTTTTCAGATGGTGATACGGACTTGTCAGGGACTGTATCTCCCAAAAGGCAACAATCACAGCACACAAACTTTAGGCATGTAATATGAGATATTTAATCAACAGAAGTAGATTCATCCTCCTGGAAATCCAAATCATCCACCTCTGACTATAGGAAGCCTTGGCAGATAAGTGTGGTGGTGACTTCACTCATTGGTACCAAATCTATGTACTGTAAGATCTCCTTGCCATATATAGGAGATATGGGGAACACAAGGCCATGTTTATGCTGGTTTTATGAGGACAGACAGCCCCTGATCCAGCAAATTGTTGCACAGGTCACCACTATACCTGTGTGGGTTTGTGGTTTTTGCAGGGGGAAGTTTGTTTTGGTTTTGTGAGCATGGACCAGCAAGTAGGCAGTTCATGACTCTGGGTTTGGAGCCATTTTAGACTGAGTAGTATATAAAGGTTTTCCCTCTTGTGGAGCCACAGGTCTGACACACAGATATTTCTCAGAGCAGATGCTGATATGGGTTTCCTGCTCCTAAACAGAATGAGTGGGTAGATTCGGTCTCTGGTTAAGATTCAAAATTTGTATATTTTATACTTTACTTTTCTCTGACCTTACCTAAGACCTCAGGCACTTCCCAGTCCTTCCTTTTTCCACCCACTCTGCCTGGAGATACGTTTCCAAGGTCCCTTCAGCCTGCCTGCCAGAAGAAGCAATAGCTTTCTCTGTCTCCTGCTCCCTGTCCTGCCTATGACTCCAGCTCCATTTTTAGAGCTGAAGCTTCCAAGGATTGCAGCCTAATGGTATAGCTCTAATTACTAATTTCTTGCACAATAAGCTAGACTGCTGCTCTGTCCATGGCTGGCTTAGATGTGTTGGGCACGGTGGACAAGAGAGGTGGAGGGGTGCAGTGACTCCTCACTGGATGTTCATATGATGGAAAGAGGGGGAGATAGCACTTAGACAAGAAAGTTTCTATCTCTGCACTTGAGATTTGCCCGGGCTGTTGTGTTCCTTGGGCCAAGTCCTCTCATCTGCTTTGGCACATGTTAGCTTTGAAGCTGCTGCAAGAAAAAGTAAAGGGCCAACTAGCTTCTAGTCTGAGTGCACTTAGGAAACTACACTGTGCCACCAAACTGTAGGAAATGGGTTGAATCGCAAAAGTAGGGGGTAGTCTCAAAACACTTTGAAGGTTATTTTTTTTTTTTAAACAGTGGAGTGTATTGGGGGAACCATTGAGAAAGCACGAGGAGGTTAACAAAGGGCTGAGATACTGTTTTCTGCTAAAACACACACAGGTATTCCTTCCATGTGATTCATATCTGCCATGAGCGGAGAAACTAGAGCCACACTGTGGCACAGGCTTCAGGTGACACAGACACCATTACAGGTGATGAATTAAGTGCAAACATTTCAAATTAACACCTTCTTTGCAGAGAAGACACAAGTCAGTTGGCAGAAGAACCAGGTGGCACTGTGATGCTGAACACCCAAAACCAAAGCAAGACAAAAGGTATGCCTAAAATCTCTGCTATTACTACATGGTAAGCTGAAGCTGACATTTGTCCTAGGCTGGGGAAAATTAGTGCAGTTAATTATTGGCTACTTACTGAACAGCCACTGGCACCATAGGCGGGACATCAAAGTATCTGCAGCTTCAGGGTTTGCTGGCTTGCTATTAAACCACAGCAGATGAGATGAATCCCCCCAAATTGGGGATAGATTTAAAAAAATAGAATTTCAAAGCTTTTTAAGCATCTAAATAGAAGCTGCCATCATGACCTGGAAACTTGATTTCGTAACAGGAGGAAAGGTATAGGGAAAAGTGACACAAACCTGAAGCTTACAATAGACAGTTTAATGTTACAGGGATTTCAGCTGTATTGCTACAAGTTTGTGTCAATGTGTTCAGCTCATCCCCGGTTAGATCCTTGTGGTCCCTTGGATCCTTCCCATGCCTCTGGGATGGTATGAATAGCAGCCATCTTGTATTTGCTTTGCCAACCTGCAACAGTCCAGATCTGGCTCACAAAAATATTGTGTTGGAAGAAGGCTGTCATGGCAATGAGTATGTGTTTGCTTTTTCTTAGCTGTGCATTAAGGAAGTCACGTGGGCAGAAACAGGGTGGTACTGCAATGAAGCCTCAAAAAAAGGTACCCAAACTCAAGCTGGGAGAGGGCCAGCACAGAGGTAGTTGTGTAGAACTGGAATGTGCTGTGGATACAGACAGAAAAACTGTCTTCAAGTGCTCTGGAGTAAGGAGCAATCTTGCTGGCTCACTAGCTGATTAAATGAAACATTGCTTTTCTGCAGGAAAATGGGGCCTTTGAGAGGTTCCTGTGCTAGCTGCTGTAGCTTAGTGGACTATATTTAAGCAGAGTCCAGAAGTACAGTTTGCTGGCTTGTCTGGCTGCTGAAGCTAGCCTTTCTGATGACCTCTGGGCATCTTGGACCTGCCTTCCATGCCCTTCTCCTAGCAGCAGGAAGCTCATTACACCACAGAGTATCTCTGCTATCCTCCTTGGAGTCTAAGGGAAATGTAAAAATCTCCTCTCAGGCTTGCATTCTCCTGCCTCCTGACCACAGAAAAATTAGTGGGATTTTAGACTCCTAAATCCCAAAGAGTTTGAAACCTTGTTTCCCTGTGTAAAAGATTGACTTGGTTATTTGAAGAGAGTCAGACTGCCAACCTCCTGCAATCCCTGCAGAAGGAAATAGCTTCAGTATCGCTTGCTTTATTCATCTGCCGTGCTGAGTTAGGAAGGGCTGAGCACAGGGCTTGCAAGGCAGGATCCAGGCTGTGCTCACGCATCCTGCTCCAGCTGCAGCTTTATGGATGAAGCCATTCACTCCCCCATCCTGGGCTCCCTCCTCTCCCTTCACCTCTTGCTGCCAGGCATCATTCTTTTCATACAGCCAACACAACCACGGTGTAATTGCACCCAGTCTGGTTTAGTAAAATAAACAGATCAAGATTAACCCATTTACCTGGTCAGTCTCTGCTACCCCAGCCCTGAACTGGTTTGGGGAATGATGATTTGAGATTGCTGGCAAAAACAACGGAGCTTGATGTCAAGCTATGTGTGGGGGTAACCCAATGCTGGCCAGGTCTGGACATGAGCAGAGCCTCCCTTCACTCTGGGCTGCTGAAGAGGAGTTTCAAACCAGGAGCTACTGTGGATTCACATCCTCCAGCAAGTTAGCATGGGGAAGACACATGAGGGACATGAACCATAAGATATACATGCTGTGGGTTAAAATGCTATCATCTTGCTGAGCAGGGCATGTAAAACATGCACATCTGGAACCTGTGGGAGCTGTGGAGGCTATAATTATAGGTATATGGCACACCGGGTTACTGTGCTGGCTACTGAGCCGTTGGAGTTGTTTGAACCTGGACTATCTTTGGTGTGATTCGTGGTGTAAATGATGCACTTTCTCTGCAGTGAAGGAAGAATTCTATTGCCCTTTCTTCTTTGTCTCAGTATGGTTTTGCTTTACATCTGTTGAATATTATTTTGTCTCCAGTTTGTATTAATTTTTGCAAATTGGTCCCTGTAGTGAGAGCCTGTATAAAGGTATTGTGCCACATCTTCTAAGCCTGTCTTAATGTCCCTGCATTTATCTTTTGAAGCTAGTAATTAAAAGGGAAAAAATGCTGTCATTGGATTTCTGTCATGATGCCATTAGAGTACATTTTCTCTCTTGTTGGTAACTATCTGATCTGACTTGCACCCACAACAGAGTGTGTTTGGGGGGAAAAAGTGTCGCTGCTTTTATTTCATGTCTGCCCTGATGAGAACAGTAATGAGAATGGCAAAGCAGTTGCATCCCCAGCTAGCCAGCTACAAAGCAGGCAGGCTGAGTCCTCGGTGTACTGTCAATGCCATGTGTTGTGTAGGCAATTAACACTGATGCTGAAATAATTAATAATGAGAAAACGTCAAAGAGTTCAGGTGCTTCAGTTCAGATCAGTGCCAGAAGCTCAGATTGTTATCCAGGCTTGTCTAGGAGTTGTCTGAGTAGATCTTATAACCAGCATTTTGATGCTGCAAACCATAAAAAGGATGGGGCTCCCACCCCAAGTTTCACATGTACAGACTTCTAAAAAGCTCTGGGATACCTTTTTATGGAGAATGAGGATATTTTGAGGGTAGATTGGCTCTGCAGAGGGATCTGGACAGGCTGGACAGATGGGCTGAGGCCAATGGTATGAGGTTCAACAAGGCCAAGTGTCGGGTCCTGCACTTGGGTCACAACAACCCCATGCAGCGCTACAGGACTGGGGGCAGAGTGGCTTGAAAGCTGCCCAGCAGAAAAGGACCTGGGGCTGTTGGTGGACAGCCGGCTGAGTACGAGCAAGCAGTGTGCCCAGGCGGCCAAGAAGACCAACACCATCCTGGCCTGCATCAGGAATAGTGTGGTGAGCCGGACAACGGAAATAATCATCCCCCTGTACTCGGCACTGGTGAGGCCTCACCTCGAGTACTGTGTTCAGTTTTGGGCCCCTCACTACAAGAAGGACATTGAGGTGTTGGAGCGTGTCCAGAGAAGGGCTACAAAGCTGGTAAGGGGTCTGGAGGACAAACCTTATGAGGAACGACTGAGGGATCTGGGGTTGTTTAGCCTGGAGAAGAGGAGGCTGAGGGAAGACCTTATCACCCTCTACAACTACCTGAAAGGAGGTTTTAGAGAGATGGGGGCTGACCTCTTCTCCCTGGTGACAAGTGATAGGACAAGAGGAAACGGGTTCAAGTTATGTCAGGGCAGGTTTAGATTGGATAGTAGGAAGCATTTTTTCACTGAAAGGGTTATTAAACATTGGAATAGGCTGCCCAGAGACGTGGTGGATTCACCATCCCTGGAGGTGTTTAAGAAAAGGGTAGATGAGGTGCTTAGGGACATGGTTTAGAAGTGGGTTGGGTTTTTTTTGTTTGTTTGTTTTGTTTGTTTGTTTTTTTTTATCAGGGTAGGTTAACGGTTGGACTTGATGATCTTAAAGGTCCCTTCCAACCTCACTAATTCTATGATTCTATGATTCTATGATTCTCTTCCATCTATTGTTCTATTTTAGACATGTTATATGGGTTTATTTACAATAGGTTATCAGTCACAAGTTCTGCATTTTTAAGGAAATGATTGAATTCTTTTTAGGGTGATCTCTGGAGCAGGCAAAAATGCAGGGGAGGAGGTTGGCAGTGATGCCACAAGTAGAACTTGCCATCCAAGACAGCACCTTGATTCCCCTATTTCATACTTTGAGGAGTGAATTAGCCTATATATTTTATGGAATTATTTCTATTGAGCCTGCCTTGATAGCAACTGCATTTCTTTGGATGGATCAGAGAAACACCTGCAACTAAAATGTCCAAAGAAAACAAGCATGTATCACTTAAAAAAAACCAAATCAAAAGAAAACCAAACCACCCCCAAAAAACCCAAAACAAAAAAAAACCCACCAAAACAAAATAAAAAAAAACAACTTCAGTTACAAATCTGGCCTGGCTTGATCCCACCAGCTGTTTGGTCCTTCTGGAGTCAAATATGGAGTTGTCATGGTCAGTTCTGGAACCAGATGCATTGATTGCCACTTTGCTACCTCCGGCTACAGGGCTTAGAGAACTGCTTGCCCTTGTAAAGTCCCATCTGCCACAGACTCACATGGCTTGCGGGACTCACATGGTGGAGGACTCGGGTATTTCTAAAACTGGAGAACAAAATTGTGTGCATCTACTTATACTTAGCCTGACAAGTGTGTTTAGTTGCTTCAAATTGGAGATACTAAAGCTAAGTGGGATGTCTAATATAATTCTTCAGCACTGCTCCTTTGCATCTTGCCTCATTGGACTAGATCTGATTATATGTGCAGCACTGGTTTAGGTCCTGTCCTACAGTCATAAACATCTATTTTTCCTGTAAAGGAACACAAGTCACTGTGTTAATGACTGAACTGTCTGTCAAGTGTAAAAAGGGGTGAAAAGCAGAAATGAGCAGCATGAGACTCATTTAAAGGAAAGCATGTCACAGTGTTTGGAGTGTGGCACAGAAATGCTGCTGGTGGGCCACGATGCAGATTTTCTTCCTGCACGTCTGTCCTTAGATGTGTACTACCACATGTGTGCTTTAAAGAGTTTGTTACTGACAAGAATAGTTAAGTCTTAAAATAAAAAAATATGAACCAAAGAGAATGAAAGTAGTCAATGTTTTATTATCTAAAGAGAACTTTGATGTAGAAAACTCTCATAAAACCCATATCATTTATTAAATTTACTTCATCTGCGGCCTGCTTGATTTCAAAGGCCTTTGAGTAGACTTTTACAACAAAAATTTTAAAAGTTCTTGCATTATAGGTAGCATTTAAAAAATCATGACTTATTTATTTTTTAATAACTATGCATACCCCTTGCCTCTTTCCAAGGTAGCAAACCAAACATCTGGCTTTTAGGTTCAATGATGCTTGGATCATGATCAAAGGGAAAGGTTGCCAATTAACCCCCCATGATCTCTCCACCATGTGTGTTTGATGCCATCTTTTTTCCATTTGATTTATTTCATCTGAGCTTGATATTAAATCCCTTACCAAATTCAGGTTTGCCATGGCTTTCCCATTGCTCTGACAGCATATCAAAGCTCTAGAGGACCCAGAAGGTTGAATTAGCCACTGTTTGAGTCTTCACCAAGCTGCTCTGAGAGATGTATCTGTGTAAGGAATAAAGGGAATAGATGATATCTCTGCTCTGAAACTTTCAGAAAAAATTAAATGGGTATAAGGTAAGACTGAGCTAAATTTAAACAAGAAGTATTGTGCAGACAGTAAGTTACATACAATAAAGGGGTTTATAGAAAAATTGCTAGAAAATAAGTAGCAACAAAGATCTAGAATAACTTGGAATAATTTCAGTATATATTTCAGCAAAATGGGATGCATTATGTTACTAATGGTAATATACTTGCTATTTGTATTAAAATAACAACTTTAGAAAAGTAGGGAGGACCCACAAGGCACTGTAAAAACTACACTCTATTATCATTGCTATTATGATCATTGGTTACCTTTAAAGCAAAGGGGCAAGCATTGTCTTAAGTCTGTGTCAGGCAGCTAAGCTACTGCCAAGAGCATGCAGCAGTGTGGAAACCATGCAGCTGATGCTTGAGGGGAAGAGGGGAACAGTTTACATAGAAAGAAAAAAGAGGAATGTGAATTTAGACCTTGTGGACTCAAAGTTAAAAGGCTTTGTCTGTGTACGAGACTGGCTTGACCTCACTAGCCCAACAGAACTGTACCACGATGGTGCCCTTTCAGACAACCTCATTCCCAAGGACAAGTTATTTGCTGTTATGAGGCTACACAGACTGCTCACTGAGGTGTGAGGAGCACAAGTCATAGATAAGAGAGTTTGATTTGGTCCCATGCCATTCTCATTACAATCATGACAATAGCCAGTGGGCTCAGCAGGGCTTTGCTGTCGCTCTTTAGGGCAACTCTCCACGTCCTCTGTGAAAACATAGGTAGTGTCAGATGCTCTGACGCCTATTTTCATCTAGTCTACTTCATGTGATAAGGGGTGATTTGGTACAAAATCTTGGGTCTAGTAGTTGAAATTAGGATTATATCCCAAGGGTTGATCAGCAGTCAAGGAAGACTGGTACAAATCTTTGGACCTGTGCCACACATGGTTAGATGCTTTTTCAGTTTCTCCTTCAAATACAACTGTCGCCTCCTGGTGAGCCAATTCATAATTTTTCCATTCAGGAGATCTCAGAACCATTTCAGAAACGGAGCGCAGTCTCAACATGACAAGAAAAGAGTAAAGGGAGGGAGCTGTGGTTTGCTGAAAGGATGAGCCAAGTTGTGGGGGTGAGAAAATCCTTTGGGACCTTGAGTAGGAGCTATATAGGATGGGAAGAATTATCTATAACAGCAGTGTAGATTTAATAACTGTTCCTTACAAAGGCAATTGTACAAAATAATAAAGCATGGTACAGTGGCATTGGAAGGACATCTCTTAAAAAGAAAAAAAAAAGGACTCATATTTGAAAAGGAAGGAGAAGGTCAGAAAAGAATAATATAAAATATAGAGCCAAATGTGGTCACTCTCAGCAATGGTCTGATGGAGAAAGACCCTCTACTGTAAAAAATGTAGCATGTGTTAGGTGATAGTTTTGTTGCTTAAGGAGGTGATTGAGATCAGAGTTTGGACCCATGTTTCATTTTCTTGCCTTGCACTTGAGTTGTGCCATGTGAAGAGGGAGAAGATCAACTGCCTCTGTATGGTAGATGGGACAAAGAGTGACAGTTTTAAACTGCAACAAGAGGAATTCAGGTTAGGCACAAAGAAAACGCTTCTAACAGCTGGCTAGCACTGCCTTGGACTTGAGTCATCTGCAGAGATCTTGGATTCTGCAGCCTGAGGTCTTGCTCACTCAGGTATGTTTAAGTGCGTGTGTAAATCTAAGTGTGTAAATCTAAGTATGTGAATTACACCATTTGTTTTTGGTGTGTAATGAATCTAAGAATGTTTATTATCTACGACCTTTGAAGTCTGGGCGTTTACTGACATAGTTGCTGTCAAACTTAGGTGTATGTATGTGGGTGGAAAGGCAAATGTTGACATAGAACCATATTGTTTTTCAGCAGCTGATTGGCATTATGAGACAGCAATGGCCAATATTATATCAGTACTTAGTTAAAACAAAACAAAACAAAACAAAACCCACAACTCCTAAAACACACTTGTGATACTCATCAACATCCAAACCAAAAGTCTGGTGTAGGAACGTGTGGAGAAGATGCACAGGGAATTTTGAACTCGCATCTCTGGCGTTTGGAGTTTAGTTTTCCCCTAATGTGCTTATTCAATGCCAGCAAAACTGGTTTTGTTCCTTTCCTTGAAAAAGATATTGAAAAAACCACTTTTTCTCTGTACCCTGAGACTACGTTCAGCTGTACAGCTGTTATAGCACACTAACTCTTACCTACATCACCATCTGTTGTATTTTTGTTGTAGCACACTAACTCTTACCTACATTGCCATCTTCCTCTCTAAAAACTTCCTTCCTTTCCCCTGCTTTATTTATACTGGCTCTTGCGTCACATGAATGGATGTTTCTCAAAACTTCCTGTTAACAATAAGTGTCTCCAGACAGTTTATCTTTGGACAAACCAACTTCCATAGTTGGATCATCAAGTTTTGTTTCAGAGAGACATCAGAAATCTTGTGCTATTTAATGGTGAAGTAATGGGCTTTGCTCTTTATTAACCATTTTTGGGCCAGATTCATTTGTCCTTTACAAGGCCAGGCTGGATGGGGCTTTGAGCAACCTGGTCTAGTGGGACATGTCCCTGCCTATGATGGGGTGTGGGGTTGGAACTCGATGATCTTCAAGGTCCCTTCCAACCTAAACTATTCTATGATTCTATGATTCTATAAAACATATTTTCCATGAAGATCAATAGTCCTGATTATATGAATTTAAAAGGAGAGAAGTCACAGTATTTTCTGGCATGTCTGCTGCTTACTGGTTCTCGCCATCATTAATCTTGAGCTTTACTCTTAGTTGACCTCTTCCAGCTTTGATTTCAACCATGAGTACTCTTACAGCTTTGCCTTTGAACTAAGAAAAAAAAAAAAAGTTGATTGCTCAAATGCCATTTCCAGTCTTTCAACAAAACCAAGCC
Source organism: Anarhynchus alexandrinus (assembly GCA_008711295.1). Taxonomy (NCBI): domain Eukaryota; kingdom Metazoa; phylum Chordata; class Aves; order Charadriiformes; family Charadriidae; genus Anarhynchus; species Anarhynchus alexandrinus. The sequence continues at coordinate 881,483 of VUYV01000022.1, forward strand.
ACTCAGAGAAGGTGAAAAGCCACCCTGAAATGTTAACAGAGGTATGAACCCCAGTTAGTCACCTGCAGCACCTCCAGTGCCTATCTCCTGCAATTTTCGCATAGGCTGGGAAGCACAGGAACACATGGGAAGGATTTCAGGAGCAGAAGTTATGAGAGGTTTAAGTTGCTCTTGGTTATTCCCTTTGTTGTTTTCACCTCTGGATCCAAGCAGGCAGAAAGGAGGGCACCTGGGGAAAACGGCAAGGGAATTTGGTGCTAGGTAGAGGCACAGCAATGGGGGTGAGCACTTAAAAAGTGTGGAACCTGTCCTGCATAGCCAGACAGACTATTTTCCCATGGTAAAACTCTGAAGGCAGTATTAAAGTTGGTTACAGAAATACAGACACTTAGAGCTCAGTTTTCAAAATCAGGTTCTTAATTCAGCAATTAAACACCTGCACACTGATTAGTTATTCAGAAAGCTTGTTGGCACTTACCTCTTTCAGTGGGTGTCAAGTGCCAATTTTAGGTCTAAGTGCAGATGTAGGTGCATGAACAGAGGGTTTCAAGATTGGAAACCAGGCTCTTAACAACAACAGGTTCACCTGCCTGTGACTCCTCTGCACTGCACAGCAAAATCAGCTGAGCATAAATGGGGAGAAGGCAAGGAATAAGGAGCATGAACCAGCTAATAGCTGCTGTTATGAAACTGTCAGACGATGACTTGCTGTCTGACAGGGAAAATACTGTTCTGCTGAACAGGGCAGCAGGCTCTTCAGCTCCAAATTTATGACGTTTCTTTGCTTTGATTCCATTTGGTTTCTGAACTCTTTTCCAGTGCCTTCACCTGAAGAGCGAGCATGTAATTTAACAGAATATGGCACCTTCTGAACCCAAAGAAGCTGGCCACTATTTGACACCCTTCTTCTCCCATGGGGTAGAGGCAGTGTGTTAAGAGGCACCAATGTACTCTACCTACCAAAGGAGGAGTGAACAAAAAGCCTGAACGCTGCAGTGTGAAGGAACAGAGGAAAAGAGCGTAAGAAAAGACAGGCTGCAAAATGAGACGTTGAAGGCAGCAGGGCAAACACAGCTCCTGTCATCAGGTTTCTTCCTGATCTGGGGACAGATGGCCTACCATTTCTAGCTTGTGCTTCAAGATCCCCTAGGAGATGTGATCATGCATTTTCTTTAAATCCAGGCTTGGATTTAACGTGGATTTATCCACGTTGATAGTCTGAGCTACATATATCACAGAATTGAGGTATGGATTTCTGCCTTATTCAATGTAAACCCAAAAAGAAAGGCAGCTTTGTCAGCCTTGCACTGATATCTGCTGGAACGTTTCTTGGGCGAAGGAAAGAAATCAGTTTTAGGTTGAGAAGGGCGGGGGCGGGGGGGAATAGCTGTATTTCTGCACATACCCAGCCAGACGCTGACTGAGAAAAAGCAGCAATATTTACAGTATGTAAGGCTCAGGGCAGGGACAAAATGCCATAAACATATTTGTGCAGGACCTCTTAGAGGAGGCAAAAGAAAAAACAACAAACAAAAGAGTTCAACCTGCTATAAAGACCTTTGGAAAAGCCAGTAAATTATGACAGCTCCTCTTCACAGAAAATTCAGCTCTTTTTTAAAATGAAAGGCCCTTCTCAACTGGAGCAGGGCTGCTCATTGGGATGAACGAAAGGCTGGTGTTTGTACGTGAAAAAGTCAAATTTCCTGTGGTCTTGAAGGGGAAAGGAAGCACTCTGGCAGCTCACTGTCAAAAGTGGCAAGACCCCAGCCTCTCATTCCCCATGGGTGGGAGAAGGATGGGGAGAGCTAACGGGCTTTCCACTATCAAAGGGAGCGACGCTGCCTCCCAAATAACAGAGCGTCGCAGGCTGAAGTGGCATTTTGGAAAGCTGCTTGAGTTAGCCCTGGCCTCAGCAGAGCTGGTTCAGCAGTGGTGTGCTAGGAAGACTGGAGCATTACAAAGAAAATGCTGCTTGGGCGCTGCGGTGGCTGCAGCTCCAGCAGCGTGGAGCCTTGCTACCTCTTCTGAGGATTACAAAGGTGAAGACTGTTGTCCTGTAGCATTAAGATTTAGAGTTTTAATAGCGGATATTCATCAGTCTGTCATCAGCATTTATCAAAGCAACATCTACCATGCAGAACCAGTCCATGCCAGAGCTATCAGACCTTTGTTTTTGTTTGGCAATCCTTTTCTCCTGCAGCAGGGGGAAAATTAAACAGGAAGACCTCTTTACTTCTCCTTTGCTGTTCATTTGCTTACTCTTCCTTGCCCTCTCATCTGTTTCTCAACTCTGCTTTGAGTCTTGGCACTAGCTGCTCGGAAGAAGGCTGCGTGACATGGACAACAGGCAGCCAAAGCTGAAGGGAACCAAAATCCTGTTCTCGGCAAATATATGGGGAGCAACCACACCCAATTGGATTAGTGAAAAGAGTTCTATGATTATCAGTATCTTAGCAATGCCAAAAATGACATTGCCAACAGTAGAGCCCCAATGTGCCTGACTGCTATGTATCTGTTGTGGGAGCACTCTCTCTATTCAGAGTTTGTGCTCAAAGCAGGAAAGAGTGGGAGAGGAGATGCATTGACTTCTGAGGATTCACTGCAGAGTTAGAACATTTGTTTCTATTTGAACTCAGGTCTCCTTTCTCCAAATCACACGACTGATCCTGAAAAAGCATCACCTCCTTGTCCTGTGTCATACTGCTGCTGCTGAGCCTTGAGTAGATGTCCTTTCGTTTGAGGCTGTTGGTGCAACAAAACTTTAATGATTTAGTTGCTGGGAATTTAAAAAAAAAAAAAAACAACAAAAGAAGTCCTTCGTTCTTAGACTGCTTGTTAAATCCCACCATAGCTAAATAACATCTGGCTTTCTATAAATACGGCAAGTCAGCCATTAACAGTGGGACTATTCACTGTTTACAGAGCTGCATTTGAAAAGAACTGAAATGCAAAGTATTCATTGAAGTCTGCAGAGCATCTGCCTGCAATAGACTTTTGATAAACCCAGCCTTACACTCCAGTCATCTTTATATTCCAGTATTTGGATATCTTATGTATGACTAGCTGTCTTATTTTCCAGAGTCACAGACGTGTTACTGATAAAGGCAACATGGGAGTTTCCAACATGCACAGAAATATCTTGTGTGCAGAACAACCACCTTGGACCCCCGCTATTTAGATATGTGCAGGCAGACCATCAGATCCAGTCAGCCTTTTATCCAGGTAAAGCCCTTTGCTGGATCAGGACAAATAAACACAAGTAGTGCATTACATCAGGGATTTCTTAGAAACATCTTAGTTGTCATCACACCGCAAATCCCAGCTTCTCAGTTCTGCATGGAGAAAGTCAGGACAAGGTCCGCCTGCAAAAGCAGGGATCTCCATCCGCTGAGGCAGACCTTCTTTATAATCCACAGGACTTCCGACACACACTGACACTGCAGTCCCTCCAGGAGTGGGCTGCCCAGCCAGACCATTGCAAATAAGTATTTCAAACCAGGCTTTTTTGCACATGCTGGAAGTAATGAAGCCTGGTTTCCACTGCCTTTTTCCTGTACAGATAGGCTGATGCTTAATAAAGCTCATTAGATGTTTCCCCAGGGGCTAAAGAGAGAGAGAGAGAGAGGAATTTTTCCCTACCTACAACTCAAGTCTGTCACACATGCATAGGATCTAAGTGCCTGTGAGAGATCCATCTGTTGTGTTTAGATTAAAATTGCCAGAGAGGTTAAAAAGTGGCCTTTGGGCATAAAAGTAGGGGTATGCAGAGCGAGATCCCGTAACTGTCCCTTACAGAGAAAAATCAGACTGGAAGGGGATGTTTGCAGCCTGCGACAGAAATGTCTGTCACCGAGGCACTGTTCCTGTGTGGTGAATCGGCACTGGTTTCTCTCTCAGAGGGGCTCCCATGCTAATGGTATTTCCCAGCATGGTGCTCCACAGGAGGCGGCACAGGAGGGCCGGAGCAATCATTTTTTGCTGTGAGAAACACCAGAGAGCTGGAGAGGCTCCTTGCTGCTCTTGCAAAGGTACATTCACCTGTGTAAAGCTGGGCAGCCTCCGGCACGTGTTGTAATTATGCTTAGAAAATATCATTTAAGGCACTTGAAAAGCTGTTTCTAGCCATTGTGAATAGACACAGGGATGGATCCTTGCACCTGTTTCTGCCTGCTTCATGTTGCTCCCACCAGCCTGACCACCCTTGCTGTGGCATCAGTGGCAGGAGTAAGGGCAGGTGCCTCCCAGGAGGAGGGAGCCTCTCTGAAGGAGCATGAATTGCTTTGCAAGGCATCAGAGAATGGATGGGCATGAGGCTCTGGGTTTTGGGTTTGGGGTTGTTTTTTTTGAGTCTTGTACTGCCATCCATGGTTTCTGAGCATCTTCCATATGACAACAATTAGGGATTCTAATTAGTAATTGTACGGAGTTTGTTAATTAAATATCCTTCAGGACTGTTCTGTCTCAGGGCCATAGTTTTCAGTATCACAATGGTTGTGCAAGGCAGAAAATGCCTCTCTTCCGGTGGGTGCTGCTGGTGATGTGTTTTCTGATGGTATGGACTGGCCACGTTGGGGAAACTGGGAAGAATACCATCATGAAGTATGTCTCTCAGGTGGTATTGTGGCAGCATTGCCAGTCTATCCACACACACTCCAATACATAGATCCTGAAAACTTCTCAAGCTTTCAAGAAAAAGATACTTAGAAACTCTCCTCAGCAGAAATAAAAACAAACAAAAATTCAAAATGAAAAAATATCATGGATTATACCCATCCACATAATCTGCACAGCAGATCTCCTGGGTGCAGTACATTCATGGGGTCAGAGCTGTAGAGATTATGCCACATGAATAGCTGCTTTTGCTACTTTTCCTTAATCAGCGCCTCTCTTCTGTATTGTATCTTGATGGAAGCATCACTGAAGATGATAAGAAACATCCTAGTGACTTCAGAAATCTGTGGATTAGGTCAGCAGCCTCCAAAGTGCCTACAGGTTGGAAGTCCCATCTCAGGTAACTCTCAGCAGGGTTTACTTCCAGGAAGCAAGTAGCAGGTAGCAGGAAGATCCCATACGTTGCTTTCTTCCTGGGACACCTAGTGCAGCAGTGTAAAGGGAGTACAGCCTCCTGCTTCGTGTCAGTCCAGCAAGGAAGAAGCGGGGTAACTCTGAGCGGCCCTGGTCAGAGATAGGTCAACTTATTTTTTAATCTGTACTTGCCCTTGGCTATATCATGGACCATGATATGGTGGAAAATGTGCCCACGAACCAGGCTTGTATAGGCTGTGCTCTCCTCTCACACTGTGTTCAACCAGGCAGATGCAGTTTGGGCTGAACGCTTTGAAACTCAGCTCAGTAGCAGCAAGTGCTATAAAATATGCACTACTTAAATATTGTCAGTGGATCAAGGAAAGCTGTCAAAAATCAGTGCAACTTTTGATGTTTAAAACAGTAATGGTAGAAGTTATTGCAGTTTTATGCATTTGCAAGGATGTTTTGCCTTTATTTTAATTTATTTATTGGTTTATTTTACTGCCAGCATGCTCTATTATAGGAATTTTATGTCAACTTTAAAGTAAAACACGCTAAGGAAGATATATTTTAAATTAAACAGGAAATCGGCATATAGTGACAAAAAACAGTAACTGAGGGTGTTTATGAAGAGCTGCCTTCAGCCTGCGGGTTATGTACATACAGAACACAATCAAAATATCTTGAAATCTTCATGCCATACATCTAACCCAGAGGGCAAGAGATAAGAAATCACCAAATTGGGAAGGAGGCAGTTTGCTTCCTCAAATTAGAAGAAAGAACAATCTTGATTTGAGATCTACATGCCATTTTCTTTAAGGAAAGGGAGGATATAAGCACAAGGGGAGTTTAACATGCCTTTTCAGGGCTGGAAGAGACCCTCACACCCCATCCCAAGTCTGACCTTCAACCTAAGACAGCTTGGGAAGACTTTGGTGTTGAGTACATCTTATGGTTTTCAGAAGTCATTGAAGGATTTAAGGAGCACAGGTCCCACCTGAAGAGAACGATACCCTGCGGCAGCAGCTGAGATGTAAATGTGCACAGAGAGCAAAAGCCACAACCCCGGGGTCTGTCATCTCCACCAGCAAAAACACACTGTTAAAATCAAAGCAGCAGCTGCAACTCACTCCTCTCCATGGACCTACACTCAACACCAGCTGAAATACACTCCCCAAAGCACCTGCATTTTAAATCCCCAGGAAAGCATGGCTGAATTATTTCTTTCCCAGAGATCAGTGGGACACTCCCAGCCCCGGCTGATTTAAATCTTTGGCTGAGGTACTAACACAGAAGAGGGGAGGAATTAAATTAAACATGCAGGGGAGAGAAGTGCACGCCGGGTCTCCTCTGCATCGAGGCAGCATATGCTGTGGGCTCTTGGGGGGACATCCCAGTGTTGCACAGTCTACTGTGGCCAGTTGGTGTGCAAAAGTTGCACACACTTGCAGGACAAAACAAAAACTTTTCTTTCCTTTTCTGAGAGCTCCCTCCCCTCCACGAAGCGTGCCACTGCTGTGTCACCCCTGCAGAGAGACATAGCCACGCCACGGGGATGCGGATCTGCAAACCACTCTGAGCATTAGCTATACGTAACCAATCTGGGATAAAACTGACTAAATGCTGGACATCTTTCTGAGCTTAATCAATCCCTTTAAAACAGGGAAGCCCAAAAATACATATGGTATAGTAATATATTGCAGGAAATACCCTTCAGTCTGAATCTAAAACATGGTCCGGAAGAAAGGCTTTTATTTTACTGCTGGCATAAGCTCTGGAACAACTTTAAAGTGCATTTTATCTGGTCTTTCTATGATATAAACGTTTAATTAGTCATAATCAATGTAAGTGGGGAGAAGTGTGTCAGAACACCACCATATAAAATGAGAGTTGCATCCCTGACCTATGCTAGCCTTTGGGAGGAGATGACAGTGGCTGGTAAATGCAGGTCTTGTAATATGAAATAGCAAATTAAGTGATTAGCAATAATTGTTGCTAATAAAATACACCCTGAAACTGGTGCTTTATTGTGTTAATAAATTTTTGTCTAGCTTTCCTCTGTAAATATTATAGCCTTACCATGTTGAGAGGCTTTTCCAGCTATAAAAAAGCATGCTCAACATGACATTGGGTCCCAACCTAGAAGGAGGAGAGCACTTTTGCCCAGGCAATAAGTTCCCCTATTAAAGCCCGACTCCATTGTTTCATTCCTCACATAAACACTTGCTGGAACGCAAAGCTGATACTAAACTGACAGCACTGCACTACATTACTGGTGTGAGCCCAAACTGCCAGAGAAAAGACTCCTTTTAGCTTCAGGAGTCCTTGGACCTGGCCAAACCAGTAGGAGCTATGTAGTAATACTCTAGGCCCTGGGCATTTAAGCTCCCTCCATGGTTAATGCAAAGCGCAAAGCACCTCTACAAAGCAATTACTGTACAGCCAAAGGTATGTTATATATCAACAGGGGCACAAGTTGGACTTGAAAATAAATGGCTTTGGGTAGTAATATGCGGAGTGTGACTGGCCCGTTCAGGTCCCTCTTCCCTTGTTTGCTGACTTGTTTTTCATTTGCAGCAGGAATCAGAGGTGATCCGTCCATAGCACAGTTATCATACAATGGACAGACTCCTTTTGGGCCAAGTACTGAGAGAAAATGCTCAAAGGAGCATGAGAAGGTATTTCTATTTTATTCCTGCAGAGCTGTGCCTCATCAAAACCCTCAGATCCTCCTTCAGAAAACCAGGATCCTGGGGACAGATATACTAGCCTAAACCACAAGCCTCTATATATGTGTGAGTGTGTATTTAAAACAGATTTTTGAGGAAAATGAGTCATCATTACATTTGCAGGTCTTGTTAACTTTGCAAAGAGAAAATGTAGGGCCTGCATTGTAGAGCCTCGGGAGCGATGCATCCCAACAAAGAGGAAGTCAGGCAAAAATGCTAGGATGCCTGCGTGGATGAACAAGTTGCTCCTGGACAATCTCAAACAGAAAAAGGAAGCCTACAGAGGGTGGAGGTGGGGGCAGGTAGGTTGGGAGGAATACAGAGAAATTTTCTGAACAGCCAGGGGTGAGGTTAAGAAAGCTAAAGCCCTGATAGAATTAAATCTGGATAGGGACATCAGAGGCAACAAGAAAGCCTTCTCTAGGTATGTCAGTGGTAAAAAGAAGATTAGGGAAAATGTGAGCCTTCTCTAGAAAGATACAGTAGACCTGGTCACCCAGGACATGGACAAGGCTGAGGTACTCAATGAGTTTTTTGCATCAGTCTACACCAGTAAGGGCTCCAGCTACACTGCCCAAGTCACAGAAGGCAAAGGCAGGGACTGGGAGAATGAGGAACAGCCCACTGTAGGAAAAGACCAGGTTCAAGACCAGCTTAGGAATCTGAAGGTGCACAAGTCCGTGGGACCTGGTGAGATTAATCTGCGGGTCCTGAGGGAACTAGCGGATGAAGTTGCCAAACCACTATTCATCATACTTGAGAAGCCATGGCAGTCTGGTGAAGTTCCCGCTGACTGGAAAAGGGGAAACATAACGCCCGTTTTTAAGAAAGGAAAATAGGAAGACCTGGGGAACTACAGGCCAGTCAGTCTCAGCTCTATGCCTGGGAAGATCATGGAGCAGATCCTCCTGGAAACTCTGCTAAGACACATGGAAAATAGAGAGGTGATTGCTGACAGCCAACATGGCTTCATTAAGAGCAATTCATGCCTGACGAATTTGGTGGCCTTCGACAATGGCGTTACAGTGTTGGTGGATAAGGGAAGAGCAACTAACATCATATACCTGGACTTGTTGAAAGCATTTGACACTTTCCTGCATGACATCCTGGTCTCTAAATTGGAGAGACATGGATTTGATGGATGGACCACTTGGTGGATAAGGAACTGGATGGTTGCACTCAAAGAGTTGCAGTCAATAGCTCAATGTCCAAGTGGTGAGCAGTGGTAAGTGGTGTTCCTCTGGGGTCAGTACTGGGACCGGTGCTGTTTTAACATCTTTGTTGGTGACAGGGATGTTGGGATTGAGTGCACCCTCAGCAAGTTTGCCAACGACACCAAGCTGTGTGGAGCCGTTGACACACTGGAGGAGGGAAGGGAAGCCATCCAGAGGGGCCTGGACAGGCTTGAGAAGTGGTCCTGTGCAAACCTCATGAGGCTCAACAAGGCCAAGTGCAAGGTCCTGCAGGTGGGTCAGGGCAATCTCAAGCACAAATACAGGCTGGGCAGAGAATGGATTGAGAGCAGCCCTGAGAAGAAGGGTGTTGGTGGATGAGAAATACAACAGAAGCTTGCAATGTGCGCCCATAGCCCAGAAGGCCAACCGTATCCTGGGCTGAATCAAAAGAAGCGTGACCAGCAGGTCAATGGAGGTGATTCTGTCCCTCTACTTCCCTCTTGTGAAACCCCACCTGGAGTACTGCGTCCAGCTCTGGGGCTCCCAGCATAAGAAGGACATGGACCTGTTGGAGCAGGTCCAGAGGAGGGCCATGAAGATGATCAGAGGGTTGGAGCACCTCTCCTGTGAGGACAGGCTGATAGACTTGGGGTTGTTCAGCCTGCAGAAGAGAAGACTCCAGGGAGACCTTATAGCAGCCTTCTAGTATCTGAAGGGTGCCTACAAGAAGGCTGGAGAGGGACTTTTTACAAGGGCATGTAGTGATAGGATGAGGGGTGATGGCTTCAAACTGGAAGACAATAGATTTAGAATAGATATTAGGAAGAATTTTTTCACTTTGAGGGTGGTGAGGCACTGGAACAGGTTGCCCAAGGAAGTTGTGGAGGCCGCATCCCTGGAAATGTTCAAGGCCAGGCTGGACAAGGCTTTGAGCAACCTGGTCTAGTGGGAGGTGTCCCTGCCCATTGCAGGGGGGTTGGAACTAGAAGTTCTTTATGGTCCCTTCCAACCTAAACCATTCTATGATTCTATGATTCTGCACTGAACAAACAAGGGATGGAGCATAAAGAGTGAAATTGGGTGTGAAGGCGCCTGCCCCAGCATTATGGAGCAAGGCACAGCAGAGCCGCGGGGAAAATTCAGTGGGGGTGTAGTGGAGGGAAAACAACTTGAAGGAAACTCAATGAGAAAATATTCCCCCTCCTTTATTTTTTTTTTCTAAAGTTAAAGCTACCTGGCATAGTGCTAGGCAGTTTTCCAAATGAGGATTATTATAAATAGTGCTCTGCATTGCAGCCTTCACATATGACTGACTGTGTCTGCTTGCAGACAGCAAAGTGTGTCTCCATTTATCGCCTCACTTTCTTACCTTGGTTCATCACCTTAATTTGCCACTGTTACCTGGGAGCTGACAGCTTCCAATTACAGTCACATTTGCAATGCCGATAGAAAACATCAGGGCCCGGTTTTCAAAGGTTTGGTCTATTCTTTCCGGAACAAGTGTTCTCCCTGCAGTCCACTCAACAGCTTGTTTCTGAGATTGTGATCTTTTTCACAGATGTGGTTTGAACTATTTAATGCTATAGTGTAGTGTAACCTGTGTGAAACCAATGCAGTTCCCCCTAGAAGTGTTTCATACAGTTACTGGAGATTCCAGGTGCTACTTTGAATGTTTTATGCATTTATACAAATAAAACTACCTTTAAAATTGGATCAAAGTTTTCTTTAATGCTTTTCTCTAAAACAAATTGATGAGAGATTTTTGCAGGTTTAAGCTACTGAATTGCTCATTGTAAAGTGGCTCAGTGAGTGCCACACTCATATGGAGACAGATGTGGAAAGAAATCTTGGAGAAGTCAAGGCTGGTGGTGAGTGAGGTGGATTGGAGAAAAGCATATGGGAGCTGCTGTTGCTGAGGAAGGCAAGTACAAAGCTTCCCATACACATGAGCTGCCCTTCTCCTGCCTGCCCCCTCCTATGCTGTCCAGATACTGCAGGACTTCAGACCAGGAAGCCAGATCTTCCAGTTCCTTGTTCCCAAACTCAGTCTTTCTGCCATCTCAACCAACTTCTAAACAGGAATGAGCGAGGGAAGAGAGAGATGTTGTTGACGGAGAGCAGCTCCTCAAACGGGCTCAGCATTATGGCTACAGGGAAGCTGGCAAAACATCTTGGAGGTGATCTGGAGAGCAAAGATGCCCCTGGTGAGGGCATTTGTGGGATGTCAAAGGCAGTTTGTATGGTTCAAGCTGGCTGAAGATGGATCTCAGAGCTAATCGTTAGCTTCCCAGTTGTTGAACCACTGTGTCACCTTTTGTGGCCCCAGGACATCAACCAAGCAGGGTAGCTCCAATAAACGAGCTTCTGAACCAGAATGATTGGTTTTTTTTCTTTTTCAAAGCACTAAGTAGAAGATGGAGCTAAAGGAGAGACCAAGGGACATGCAGATGCCAGCATGGAACATGTTAAATGAGCTGTCTCAAATTCATAGCCAGTACAACAGAAATTCTGCAGGTAATGGAGATGAGAGAAAAAGACTCAGTTTCCCATTTGTGCTGGTTTTGGCTGTGGCACAGTTCATTTTCTTTGGCGTAGCTAGTATGGGGCTATGTTTTGGATTTGTGCTAGAAACAGTGTTGATGATACAGGGATGTTTTAGTTATTGCTGAGCAGTGCTTACACAGAGTCAAGGACTTTTCTGCTCCTCATACTGTCCCACCAGTGAACAGGTTGGGGCTGCACAAAAAGTTGGGAGGATACACAGCTGGAACAGCCGACACCAGCTGACCAAAGGGATATTGCATGCCATGTGACGTCATGCTTAGTATATAAAGCTGGGGGAAGAAGAAGGAAGGGGAGGACATTCAGAGTGATGGCATTTTGTCTTCCCAAGTAACTGTTACGTGTGGTGGAGCCCTGTTTTCCTGGAGATGGCTGAACACCTGCCTGCCCATGGGACATAGTGAATGAATAACTTGTTTTGCTCTGCTTGCATGCACAGCTTTTGCTTTACTTATTAAACTGCCTTTATCTCAATCCATGAGTTTTCTTACTTTTACTATTCTGATTCTCTCCCCCATCCCACCAGGGGGAAGTGAGTGAGCAGCTGTGTGGTGCTTAGTTGCCAGGTGAGGTTGAACCATGACACCATTCAAATATATGGCAGTGGATAGAAATGAAGTCTCTCCCATGTTACTCCTCATCTCAGCTGCTGATACTGCCCGCTGACCACAGATGCCACAGTTAGAAGGGCACAGCCCAGGAAGGGAGGCTGGAGCATCTGCCGCTTCCTGCTTTGTGTCTTCGATTCAAGCTGCACCCACCCCTCCTTTTTGTAGTTAGTGGCCAGCAGAACAAAGCGCTGTCTCTTTACTCTGTGCTGGCACCTTCTTGCAGACTGAAAACCACTGGTGGTAGCTGGAAGGCAATTAAACCAACAGTGAAATCAATGCCTTCTCCCAGGAGCAGGCCTACTAGAGAGTGCTGGTCTCATCCTGAAGCGAGTGGAGCATCACTGGTCTGGTAGAAGTTGCATTGGCCGTGTCAGGGGCAGTCAGGAGTTTCTACTGGGTCTTGCTTCTTGCACCTTCATTTCCCCTATTAACAGCAGGTTTGAGAAGGAACCTCAGCTCACATCCTTGGATCAGAGGCCATGACCCATTACTTAGTACTGCTTCACAAGATTAAATAGAATTTCTTTGGGTATTTAAATAGTGACAAGTCACAGGAAGCTGTGTCGCATTCTATCCTGCTGGGATCTGAATGCAAATAAGTTCTGTTTTTTTTTTATCTCAGGATCACCTTTAAAATACAGTATAAAGGGCAATTCTGTCCTCTTTTCAAAGGTATTAAGGTTTTTGTGGTGTAAGAATTTGAGAAGAAAGGAGGAAGGGACTGGTGGGACTGTGTGGTCCAGAAGTCATCTACTCCAGGTAGCTCCCTGTCATTGTTAATGCAGTTTAAAACTAGTTTGTTTTTTTGCTCTGCTAGTCATCATAGAGAATTGCTCCCAGTCCAGAGGACCCACTGTTTTGGATGCAGTAAGGAGCTACAGTAGCATTCCTCCAGCCCCATGAGCAGAGTGACCAGTTATTCCCTAGCAAGGTGGGCTAGGCAGCAGTCACAGTGTAACCGCAGGATGGATTTCAGCATCGGCAGGACTATGTAAGCATGCCACAGCCCCATTGCACAGCATTGCCATCCCTGGAGTTTCATAGGCAGATGCTGGCAAGCACCCAAGACACTGTTTTTCAATATGCACAAAAGACTGGTCTTATCTGGTTTGTCTCCATTATGCAAAACAATGAGAGAAGCGGAGGTGCCTTCCTTGGGGCAGTGGATCCCTGAGACAGAAGAAAAGACCGTGCAGAGGGTGGGACCAACCCACCTCTGTGTGTTGTTTTTGAGAAGAATATTTTCCTTTGTGGTGAGGCTGGGGCTGTCACAGGCTGCACCACACACATTTGCTGTTTCCCATCTAAATGTCATGCAGCATTAGTAAATAACAAGCAGAGACACCTGTGCCTGCACTTCATTTGATCGTTTTCCTAATTATATGACATATTTAGGTGGGCCAAAACATACTAAAACAACCACTTAATGGGAAGCTGGTTAGACTTCTGTGACTGACTTGCTGATAAAATCACTGTGCACTTAGTACATTGTGGAAGATCCCAAAGAACCTATTGGATTTTTAGCCAGATCCTCTTTTTTCTTGCATCGATGCAAGTCAGGAATGACCCCCATCAGTCAGTGCCCATATATAGCCAGGCACATAAAGGCTAGGAGGAGGTAAGTCATTAGCGATGGATGGGGAGAAAAATTGTAGGTGAAATGCCCTAAGACGGCTTGGGTCACCTTATTGCTGTTGCACAGTGCCACAGGCTGCAAAAAGCAGGGAATAAGGAATGTAAATCTTGGGACTTCCTNGATATGTAATGGGATGTATATGTAATGAATAAGGAATGTAAATCTTGGGACTTCCTAGGGTGTTGCTGCCCAGTACTTGGATCTGCCTACGTATGAGCTGGAAACCAGTTTGGCAGTGGGATGAAGGGCACAGCACAAATAAAGAACAAAGCAGTTTTGAAGCAAAATGCCTTAAAAAAATGTTTCTGCGTTACCTGGCAGGTTGAGGTACTGTTCCTTTCTTTATGAGCCATGGAAACAAGATAAAAATAAACTATGAATGCAGCCCTCTGAAATTGTTGGAAGCTGCAAAATGCAAATAAACATGCAGAACTAGGAGAAATAAAATATCACAAAGTGTGTGAAAGAACAGTTTCCTAAGGCACCTTTGTTCTTGTCCGCACACAATAAATTGCTGTCCTTTCCAAGAGAGGCGATAAGGAAGGGAGAACACAGGAGAGACCATTACAGAGACTGCAAATAGGGAGGGAGGAACACAGATCTTGCAGAAGGATTTATTATACTTACCAGCAATATGGGGTGGGGGGTGGGGAACAGACAATTCTGGGAAGGTTTCAATATGTGCTTTCATCATGATTTCTACATGTACTTCTACCCATGATGCTGAGCATCCTGTTGTGCCAAGGTCTTGTGCATTGTCTTACAACTCTTCATGAATCACGTCTGTGTTACACAGGTTTTATGTTTTGAAGAGCCATGCAGTGTAATGAGAACTTTTCCCATCTCTGGCATGGTGTGATTACTGGATAGAAATGGTGCTTATATATTCATGTCACTGAGTTTTAGAGAGCTCCAGAATATGGAAGCCCACAAGATCAGTGTCAGGGTAAGATAAAAGATATAAAATGTATAATTATTTCACAGCGGAATTCCAGTATTGTTACCCTGGTGTCTTCTTTTTAAAATACTGCTGGCAAGAAACTTTTAGTGTCTTTGAGGGCACCATTGGTTTTATTGCAAGGGTCTGCAAACACAACATGCAAGTGCATATTTTAAGCACAGTGTTGCATGTTTTAAACAACTTCAAGGAAGTGAAAATCTGCAGAATTAAAAAGTGGGATAGAGCACCTCTGAATCGCTTGTGTTTGAACAGAGAAAAAGTCTAGCGCTTCCCTGATCTGCTGGTGATTTATTGTGTTCCTTCTCCTGGACCACTTGGAAATCGTAAGAGCTATTTCAGGATGTCCCAGACCTCCCATGGTCACAGACAATTGCTCCAGGCGTTCAACATCATCAGTTAAAATATGGAAGTGTGCTCTTTGTAGGCTCATTGCTGCAAGCAACAGGTGGAAGTGGGGAGATGTTAGCTCTTAGGACATAAGGCACAAACCAACTCCAAAATCTCAAGATTAAAAAAAAAAAAAAAAGGTAAAGCAAGGTAAAGGTAAAGCAATTTGCTGTTCCAGACTTTGCACCTCTTTCTCCACCAGTTTTATTTCACTGACCCCTGCACAGCTGCTCTTGATGCTTACCCTTGTAGGAAGAGTATTATTCTCTTTCTCCCTCCTTTGAGCTTTGCAATGCCTAAGGAGCAATTCAGAGGCTAAACTGGAAACTTTCGATATCACTTATACCTTTACTGCTGAAATACAGCTGCCTGTGAATGGTCATGGTTTTTTTTACTGCTAATAGGAAAAGAATGTCTTGCGGTTGTTAATTAACACTGCTCCAGATTTATCATTATTTCAACAGAATAGCCTCGAGATTAATTTAACCCCTTGCTCTTCTGGAAGCAGTTTAAATGACTTAGCCTTGTTCAAGTGCATAGGATGAATTGTTGGCTTGGATTTTTCAAAGGACAGGCCTGTTGGTGGAGGCTGCTGCCCCGGTGCCTCTGAAATCCAATAGGATTTTGGTATCACTTGTCCCTGAGGTCAGACTCTGATTATCGCAGTAATGGGTAGCAATTACCAGGCTTGCGGTAAGTTGCAGAGGTCTATCATCTGAGAGTTTTGATTGCCCAGAGCAAGAATGAATTGCATTTTTTGACCCATTAGTGATCTCCAATTTTATGCAATGTATTGCTGCTTAATTCACTTATTGAGGTTAATACTGAAAAGCTTTGCTTACTTTGAATACTTTTCCTCTTAACATTTGCAATTAACAACAGTGTAGTAGGGAGAAATGAAAGATCAATAAAGTCTTGCTTATCTTTTAATATCCACCTTGCAGGTGAATTTCTGTTCCCTAAAAGGGCCATGGTATTGGGTTCATTCTGGAGATGGATTTTTTTGAGGCTGCTTGGCAACTTTCCATCACTTGTATGTCAGATTTGATCACTAATTCCTACCTATGTCAAAGGTTAATGCAGGACTGTTAAGTGTGTAATTGTGCCTCATTGAGGAAAGGGGTCAAATAGGTTTATAGGGATGAATCTCTATTGATTGCGAGGAGTATTTAAAATAATTGGAGTTGAGCAATCAGTTATGATACAGTTATGATTATGAGATGGGGCTATATGGGGTAACTTACACGCTTGACATAGATTGCATCTGATCCAGGTTCCTTTTGCCTTTAATATGCTGAATTTTTACTCATTTCCTTATTAAAGCTGAGACTAATTAGAGCAAGTTTTAGCCACTGGTATATAAAATTGACTAGAAATTCATACAATAATATGCATCTCCCAGTGAATGCATGGAGAAATGTACCTTCATTTATGAATGAAGGAAGAAACAGGGTGTTACAAGCTATAACATACACATTGTATGACAAAAAGAACGTAGGTATCTCCTGTCCTCTTTACTATTTGCTGGAGGGCTAAAAAATGAAAAAAAAAAAAAAGGCAAACAACAAAACCAAAACCGTGGAATTATGAACCATCTAAGTCAAAGGAACCCAATGCAGAAACAACTTTATCACTTGGAGAGCAGAGTTCTACAGTAATACACACCAGAGGTAACCTTTAGAAACCTATATCCCCCACAGGGGTCCCCACATGTTTCTGCAGTCATTTAGGAATGGAACAAGTGTGGTCAGGAGCTAGGAAGACCCAAAGCTTTGGGGTCCTCCTAGCCAGGAAGCTGCTTTTACACTGTAGGAAGGAAACTCAAATACATAACTCAAATCTGTTTGCATTAAAAACCAATAAAGCAAAGAACCCAAAACGCAGTATTTTTGAAGCCATGTCATTCTTGCCCTCTTTTTCTGATTCCATGAAGACCAGGTTGATGTTTCAAACATGAGCCGTTCACAACCTCAAATTCCAGTTTAAAATGTACTGCTGCTGCTGGGAGATGTGCAGGGCTACAGTTCTGGGGAAGCAAGCAAAACCCTCTTGCTCTGCATGAACAAATAGCACAGAAATTCATCTTGCTAAGGCTTTCATGCAAGCGGTCAAGTTGTTTATTAACAAATCTGTTTGTTTAAATTGTTCTTAAGGATCCCAAGTTACCCCTACTTTGCAGGTTACTCCATGAGAAACATTTACATTTGTACACTTCTGGTAAGGTGCAGCCATTACCATATAGTAAAAAGTGAATGCACATGCCATAACCCAAGACATCACGAACTGGAAAATCTGCTCAGTTAGTTAAAGCAAGAGAAAAATAACACTTTGAGGCATTTTGGAAAATGCTTTGAGCCAAATCAGTGCTCCAGTGATTTTTGTCTGTATACCTCGAAGAGTGTAAGAATGGTCCTACTGGGACAGAGCATAGGTCCACTTGGCCCAATTTCCCAGTTTCAAAGGAGACAGGAAAAGAGGATGAAGACTTGCATACGGTGTGTCTTCCCAGCTAGTGCACTAACAGTTAAGATCAAAAGCAGAAGATCTCCAGGTTTAATAGCCATAATTTGATGGTAGTCAGTGCCATGTGACAAAAGCTGGGTTGTTGTACATGTGTATTTCAAGGACCTACTTTTATTACTGCTTGAAGTTTTCTAAAACAATATAGAAAACCTCACAAACCTGGCTGCGAGTCAGACTCCAAGTTTGTTGCTATTAAAAGAAAGACAGCGTGAAACAATGTGGACTTCTGGTTCAGGAAAGGGGAAGAACAAGCTTCCTGTTGTATTTTTAAATTGGCATTACCATAATCAACAGTTCTAGTATAATTTGGAGGTGAACAGTTCACTCATCCCTGCCACCCAAGCACTTCTTTTTGTAGTCCAGACCCACATAGTTAAATGTACCATGCCATCCTTTCAAATGCATGGCTCATTGAAGGAAACTGTGGCAAGCACAGGAGCGGGATGCTCTGCTTCAGCAAAAGGTACTGAAAAGGTTAAGGCTATTGACACCTTAATGTTATTAATCAGGTTTTAAAAACCTTGCAGGCCGTTAAACTGGAGGAGGGGTAGAAAGTTCCTATATCTCTTAAAGTTCCTGCATCTTTTGCCATGGTTATTTCAGCCCTGCTGTGGACTCGGAAAGTTTGCAATTTACAGAGTTATCTTCATAGGCAGAGACACTTTCCTTAAGTGAAAGTTTGGATGCTGCAACAACTGGGATGTCTGTGGGGAGATCTGAGCAATGTTCAGGCTTCCCACACACACAGCCCCCAGTTACCACCAGCCCTGTGCTCACCCTTAGAAACAATTGTAAAAGCTACAACAGGATAAAGAAAAATCACACTGTTTTATGTGCTTGTCTCTCCCTTCTGTGGCCTGCAAGATGTTTTACCAACATTTGCAAGTTACCTTGTTCATATACTAAAAGTTTAAGTGCCGGTTTTAGAGCTGGGTGAATAAAGGAGAAGGATGGAAGGAGGGACTCTTCCCATCATCTTGCAGATCTACTTTACCCCTTTTCAGCCCTGCTGACCACGTGCTGCTGGGAAGAGCTGAAGTCCACTGGTAGTTTCTCAGTGAAAGCAGTTTTTCTTGCACAATACCTCAAGTTTTTGTCTGAGAAGCAATTGAGGTCACACCTGCACTGGCAATTAGAAATTGATCTTCAAATCATTCCTGAGCAGGGGCTTGACAACCCTCATTAATGCGGCCTTGCCCAGCACTGCTGAACTCCTGGGTTTCAGGGTTCATCCCCATGCCCCGCCACCATCCACTTGTATCGTCTTTGGAGCCAACAACGGAGAGGGGATTGAGGGTTACAGGACTCAAGCCCACTGAGTCAGCTGTTGGGCACCTTGCAATGCCCTTTTCTCCCTGCATTGCCTGTGCATAAAGGCAAACCTGTGGGAGAAGGTGTGCTGTGCAAAACTGGTTCCTTGAGGACCCCTACAAAAGAGCCCGGGACGTGACCCAGTGCTGCATTGAAGAGGAGCAGGGAAAGCCAAACTCGTACAGTGCAATTAGCTTTGGGGAGAGTCACAGCAGGGGTTGAAGGGGTATAGGCTGCTTTGTGGGGATGCTGCAGCTGCAGGAGACCTCACTATGAGGCAAGGTGACCCAAAACCTGGTCTAGTGGGAGGTGTCCCTGCCTATAGCAGGGGGGTTGGAACTCGATGATCTTCAAGGTCCTTTCCAACCTAAACCATTCTATGATTCTATGAAAACTTTGCTGTGACACTATGGTTCTCTGTGTGCTCGCAAAGATGCCTCTGGCAAGCACCTGTGGCTTGGGTTAGCAGGCCAGTGAGTATTTTCTGATTAAGCAAGATATCTTTACTCCTTTCACAGAATGGCCCAGCAAGGAAGGATAGGGCCAAATTGCTGTTGAACTGAATAAGGACTGTGAGACACTTTTCTGTGCTTTGTATTAAGAGATTAGTGATTTATAATGCATATTAGATCATGCCATGGCCATTTGCTTTATTACTTCAGAGCTGGTCAAAGATATCTTCTCTGGAAGCCAGTTTTCTCTCTTCTTCTTCCCTCGGAAATAATGAAGGTTTAAAAAAGAAAAATTGAAATTTATTCTGAACGTTATCCTATCAAAAGGCCTCAGTTCCTCTCAAACACCCACAAAGCTTTCTCATGGGCGTGTGTTACCCTTCATCCTTGGTGCCAGCGCTCGGAGCACCCGTTGTAGTGCAGGACCTCTGTCTGCTAAGTGTCGTTCAAAGGTAGAATAGAAGAATAGTGTCTGCTGCAGCGAGTTTAAATCCCACACTTTTAGTCTTAATCTTGCTTGGTATTTTGAGTCCTGCGGCAGATTTTGTGACACAGGCACTGTCGAGTTGCTGCCATTGAGAGGTTTCTGCAGCAAGTGAGCTTTCATTCACGATGCTGTATTAATTGCTATTATGTTTTGCTTTCTGGTTGCAGCATGTCAGTAATCTGCTACTTACAAATGTCTACTCCCTAGGGAGAAAATAAATCACATGTATTTTTTGGAACAAATGCTGATTCAATACTTAGGAAATGCATTTGGTAATAATATTGGCTGTAATCCTCCCGAGAGAAATTAATTATAAACATGTAGCTAGGTAATCAGGAAACCGCTCTTGCTGTGTCATTGAGCAAAGAACACCAAAGTGAGCAGAAAGGTTGGACTGAATTAAAACGGAAGCGTGCCATGTTTCCAGAGGCCAGGTGGTATACAATGCTGTTCTTGGAAACCCTCAATATGGGTGTGGGGGTGGATGGGGCTTGTACAAAAATAAGGAATTATAGCATGATGTTGTTATAACATGACCACTGATGTGCCAGTACAAAGATACAGACCACTTCTGATAAGGTGGTGGATGCTGCTCTTGAGTTAGGATGTACACATGTGCCTGTGCATGCTTATGAGGAAAAATTCCCCTGGGTAATGAGAAAGAGCAAAATGCCTTGAGAGTTAAAATAGTGTAATGATCAACAACAATGTGTTGTTGCACTGCCCCTATTGTACAGCTACCTCCTTGCTCTCATCTTTCCATTCATCCCTGGTACCTCACAAATCCCCATTCACTTCTCCCATCTTCTCTTTGCATCTCTCCTCTCCTCAAGATTTCCTTCCCAGGTAGTTGAAGGGCTGAGTTTTGTTTCTCTTTGATTCTTTTTGTTTCTCTTTGGCCTTCCTCGCTCAACATTTCCCAGCACTGTAATACCAATTTATTCACCAATAAACCACAAATGAATGTGGTTTTGTTGGAGCAATTTCACATGTGGGCACAGAAAAAAATCTTTTCTGCTTGTATCCCTGTTCTTTATTTTGTTTGGGCTTTTTATTAGAGGCTGGACTTGTTCAGATGTCTAGAATATTAGAAGTATATTCATATATACTGGATTAATGGGCTAAGCATAAGGGAGATGATTGGTAAAAGTATAGGAGAAATGCAAGTTATCCCATGACACATATTTACTCTACCCCCCAGCCACCCAAGTACAATGTATGGATCTCTGTCCTAAAAAGCACAACTGTTTAACTTATCACAGGAATGTATTATACCTACTTGGAGGAATCCCATGGGATAGGGCTCTAGAAGAAAGAGGGGTGCAAGAAAGCTGGTTAATATTCAAGCACCGCTTCCTCCAATCCTATAAGTTAGAAATGAGGCAAAGGAGACAGGAAACCTGCATGGATAAGCAAGGAGCTTCTGAAAAAAACTCTGATGGAAGAAGGAAGTTTACAAAATGTGGAAAAGGGACTGGCCACTTGGGAGAAGTATAGGAAGGTTGTCAGAGTATGCAGGGATGCAATGAGGAAGGCTAAGGCCCACTTGGAATTAAATCTGGCAAGGGGTGTCAAAGACAGTAAGAAGGGTTTCTTCAAGTACATCTGTAGCAAAAGGCATCCAACTAGACTCTGCACTGCTGATCACAACCCTCCGAGCTCTGCCATTCAGCCAGTTCTCAATCCACCTCACTGTCCACTCATCTAACCCACACACCGGAAGGCTGTGTTGCCATTCAGTGAGACCTGGACAAGCTAGAGAGCCGGGCAGAGAGGAACCTAATGAAATTCATCAAGGGCAAGTGTAGGGTCCTGCACCTAGGGAGGCATAACCCCATGCATCAGTACAGGTTGGGGGCTGACCTCCAGGAGAGCAGCTCTGTGGAAAGGGACCTGGGAGTCCTGGTGGACAACAAGTTGACCGTGAGCCAGTAATGTGCCCTCATGGCCAAGAAGGCCAATGGTACCCTGGGTTGCATTAAAAAGAATGTGGCCAGCAGGTCCAGGGAGGTCATTCTCCCCCTCTACTCTGCACTGGTGAGGCCACATTTGGAGTATTGTGTTCAGTTCTGGGCTCCCCAGTTCAAGAAGGACAGGGAACTACTGGAAACAGTCCAGCAGAGGGCTACGAAGATGATCAGGGGAATGGAGCACCTGACTTATGAGGAAAGGCTGAGAAACCTGGGTCTGTTTAGCCTGGAGAAGAGAAGACTGAGAGGGGATCTTGTCTACGTGTATAAATATCTAAAGGGCGGGTGTCAAGAGGATGGGGCCAGACTCTTTTCAGTGGTGCCCAGTGACAGGACAAGGGGCAATGGGCACAAACTGGAACACAGGAAATTCCATTTGAACGTAACGAAAAACTTCTTTACTTTGAGGGTGCCAGAGCACTGGAACAGGCTGCCTGGAGAGGTTGTGGAGTCTCCTTCTCTGGAGATAATCAAAACCTGCCTGCGTGCACTCCTGTCCAACCTGCTTTGGCAGGGGTGTTGGACTAGATGATATCCAAAGGTCCCTTCCAACACCTACTGTTCTGTGATAGCCTGAGAAAGTGAGAGATACAAAAGAGATGAAAATATAGGGGGGGAATCAGAGCAGCAGGTCTGTGCTAGAGCAGTTTTTCCACCCTGGAAAACCCCTGCTCCCCAGTGGGGCAAAGTTGGGTGAACAGCGGCTCCAGCCAGCTTCAGCTGAGCCCCCACATAGCTCCAAATATTGTCTGTGCTCACCAAACCTCTTGCAAATTACTGTAATGTTCACCTTCAGGTAGTTACTGCAAGTGACCTAAATTGCTTTCAGCAACATTTAAGCCCTTTCTTAAAGCTTCCAACTCTGTTTTTTTGGGGGGGAACCAGGTGGTTTTTATAGATGTTGTCCAGCTATTCTTGCCCTCAGTCTTTATATAACTCTTCTTTTGCTTCTTTCTTTTCTACCTCACCTTTGGGCAATTACACCTATTTCTTAAAAATATCTTTTGTGAGATTAGAAGTATGTAGGAGAAAGAAAAACAGTTCAAAGAGAAGCAAAGAATAACAAAATCAAGATACTGTCTTTCAAGCAATGACAACATTGCCATTTTTTCCCTTTATTTTTAAGAGATTAGAGCTGAAAGCACTGATGATGCAAAGACTTGTGCGCATTTAGATTTTCTAAGTAGTCACATCAACATAATTTGAATCATTTCCACTCAACGTATTTGTGTTGCTTTTAAATAGATCATTGTCCTTTGGAAAAATCATCACATCTTACATAGTTCATTCTTCCAGCTATCTGTACAGGAGGTCCCATTTTTCCTTTGAAATACGTTGCAGAATGAAAATTCAAGGCTGAAATCCTTCAAGAAATGTAATTTGCTATGGTTGAATGGCTGGCTTCTAATAAGATGACTTCTTTCATGTCTGAGGTCAGTAATTTGGTAACACATGCCATCCCTGATCTCCAGAAAGTACCTAATGAACATGCTCCTCAGAGGCTGGAAAAAAACTAAGGTCTGTGTTCAAGGCACAAGAGTAAAAATTTAACATTGGTGTTGCAAGATGCTAGTCTCTATCTTTTAATTTAGTGGAGTCCACAGAATGCCAGGTCTCCCTGAAGGTCTGATATTGACTACTCTTCTCTATTTAAAAAGGCCTGGATGTGAAGAAATCCCTTATACCATTGCACCCTCTTTTTTGTTTTAGCTCAAAGTGTTAGCAAAGGGCTGGAGACCACCAGGCAGCTTGGTTCAAGTCTGGGCTGCTGGGCTGACAGGCATCTGGCATGCAAGAGGGGAGGCAACGGTGTTGGAAGGGGGAACCGGAACATGCCAGGATGCTGGAGGTGCTGGGATGCTGGTGGGTTCATTATTATTAGCTTTGTATCCCCATGAGCCTGCTTCCCATGAATATTTGAGAAAGCCAGAGAAGGTCACTACAGCTTGTTTACTCTCCATATGGCATTTCTGCATGTCCCTGCTCCCTCTCTTTGTGCATGTGATTCTGTTGGGTATTTTATCCTTTAGCCCATGGCACTCAGCCAGATCACCCTTTTNATGGGGGAAGAAAATAAAAGGAAGATGTTTTTATTCTTTGTCACAGGTGAAAAGCTGTATGTACTTTGAGCAAATCTGAGGGGGAAGCTTTCCCATATTTTGTGCTTGTGTGTGTGAGTCATTACAGAAACCAATTACCCAGGAATGGGTTTCTGAACACCCTAGATGGCCTGTTTACACTTCAGTGGGTTTTGCCGGTTTAGGCACATGAGTTGAGTTAGGCTGGCAACCCCCTCAAGGAGAAGTAAACTTATTCAGCTGGGAGTCACTAGCCAGTACAGATTAAAGCCTTCTCCTAGATGGAGTGCGTCAAGCTTGCAAAAGGAGTTTTGCAGGGGTAGTTGTCTCTATGCTTGTTTTTGGATGGAAGAACCTGGCTATGCTCAACTTTTTCCTATGCCTCTGTCCCATGCAAACCAAGCTCTAATAACTTGTGCATAAGGTGAAACAGCTCTGGGCTGTGGTCCGTGGTGGACAAAACCTGGTGGCTTGGGACATTGCAGCCCACAGAAGTTACTGGCCTTGGAGAAAAGTGGGCAGAAAGGGCCATGCACCTGCACCACCCTTTTTCCAACCCAGGGTCTGGTGCAGCACCTGATGTCCCCGTAAGGTGGATTTCTGTTACCAGTGTGACTGATGGGCTAGCACAGCTCCTCTTCTGACATCTTGTGTGAGTTTGATAGGCTTAAACAAAGCACTGGCAGTGGTGGTAACTTCAGTGCAGAAGTTGTTCACCCATTGAACCTGTGTCCAAGCCCTGGCTTGGATTTTGTAGTCTTGTTCAGTCTTTGGGTGTGGCTTGACAGTCCTTTATACACATTAATTAACTCCATTATTGATTAAGGAAGAAATATTTTGGTATTCCTTATGTAAGTGAGGAAGGTGAGGCAGAGAGCGATAATTCAGACCAGACAAATGAGTCATTCTTCTGTCATTAAAAGTCCACTGGGTTTTGTGCAGCTGGAGAACACAACACGAACTTGATGTAAACTGTTTCAGTATTTTCTTGTGCTCCTGTCAGACTAATATCCTAAACTCCTGGACTACAAAGTCCTGCTACCATGTGGTGCATCAGGTGCTTCCTGGCTCCTCGTGGTGCCAGCCTTGTTCTCTGCCTCCTTCTGTTCATCTGCACAGGGTAATGAAAGCAGAAAATCTTTTCTGCTCTCTTGGGAGATGTAGTTTGGAGATGACCAAGTGGCTGACACCTACCTAGGCTGGTATGCTAAAAATTAGGAACAGGCTTATGTACTTTAGCTAATGGGAGAGCAGCTGACAACTTTCGTGGACGTTGTTCTTCTCTTACTTATATCCTTGTTCTTCTTAAGCTGTAACCACTACTGCATTTCTTCTTAATCTTTTGACACCATGTGCTGGCACAGTGCTTGGCGTACTGCAGTGGACATGCATGAGATGTCACTGTGACACCAGTACCCACTACTGCCCTGAATAACACTGGGAGGTATAGAGATGAGAGAAACCATTTTGCAGTTACTACTGTTTTTCTCTCCCCATCATCAGGTTTGAAAGGCAGAAGACGCTGGGTATGGATTCTTAATAAACTGTGATAGTTTTAATAAATTTAAACATGCTCAGTAGATTTTCCCTAAGGGAATTACTCACAAGGAGTAAAGATGATTAATATGAGAATTTAGCCGGACAGAACAGATGGTGCAGCAAAAGGCTCAAAGTGTTTCATGTGTTTCAAAACTGCTCTTATTTGGTGCTAATGAAGAGACTGCAATCTCCTTGTGTGTTAGCTCTCAACTGATTCTGCAGCATTCTGTTGTGCCCTGCTCTCCCCCTTCCTTCCCCTCACTAGGAAAAGTGCTGTCCCCAGAGCACGCTAGCTACTGTATGATAACCAGTGGAGTAAAATAAGATAGTCTGTAGTTTTTAATAGACACAATGATCTGCTGCTGTGCAGAAATCATGACCTGCCTTGTCTTCGCTAACCTGGTTTTAGCATTTGGCCAAAGCCATGCCTTTCTTCTAAAAGCACATTTGTAGGCGTGTGTGCTGTCAGGGTTTTTTCCAGCTGGGACAGTCTCACATGTATGACTTCCCTTCAATCATCTTTGCCTGCAGGTCATCACTGATGCGGGAGCAGGGATAGGGATCAGCATCCTTGTGCCAGATCTGTGCAAGACAGTTGCAAGGGGAGGATGGGGACAGCATCCACTCTCTAAAATCAAGTTCTCAGCCTGTTGGGATGCCTGAGATGATCTTTGTCCTTTATCCCCTGCTTCATGTGTCTTCCTAATGCACCAGGCATGTATTAAGCCCTCTGTTCCTGGTGTCAATACAAGTCTTGTTATCACTTTTCAACAAATCTGGCTCATGCCCATGCCTGCTGTCTCAAAAAAAGTGCAATGATGGCACCATGGGCCAGCCCCAAATGCCCTGCCAACTCCTGCAGCTGACTCCCAGCAGTTGCCTGGCTCAGCCCCAGTAGCTCTGCCAAGCCACTGGCATGGAAGTTGGTGCTGCTCTATGCACTGCAGCAGGCCAAAGCTATCCCACTGCTCCTTTCTCCTGCCTTGGGGAATCCTGGTTGTCCTCTTCCATAGCTGTCTAAATTGGAGCAAAGCTGAAAGGAGAAAAAGGCACCAGCAGTATCTCCTCTGCTTCCTGAGCAAATGGCACCATGAGAAGAGCTGTGCTGTGGGCTAAAGAGGCAACTTGAAGGGAGGAGTATCCCCAGTGGACTGGGCTGGTCAAAATGACCTTTGGGTCTCCATATCACTGACCTGACACAATCAAGATGAAACAAACAAGCATTTATTGGTATTTATTTTTTTAATGTATGTGGGGTGCTCAGATGCGCTTGGCATGCCCTGGTATCTGGGAAGGGAGTAAAGATTTTTACCAGTGGTTTCAATGGGAATCAAGAGAGGGCATCAAGAAGTAAGCGCCTTTGAAAATCCTACCTTCAGTTTGCTTTTCAATGCTAACATAGAAAAGATGTACCTCCTGTGTCAGCTAGAGTTTTGTAAAGGATGATAGATGATACCGAGATCAGATGTTGGGCTTTACAAAGTCTTGGGGTTGTTTTCTTTCTTTCTGCACAATTACTCATTGCGAGCTGTCCACACTGGAGAGCAATGAATTAATTTTTTCCTCAAAGTTCGTGCTTTAATACTGAACTAAATAAAAAACCAATTAAGTACCAGATGACTGTGACAAGGCTAGATTTTTTTTTGACCAATATTTGAACACTAGAAAGAATTGTTGGAGAAAAGAATTATTCAATTCCAAAGTGTCCTCATTTCGAGTATTTAATTAAGTGATGTTCTAAATGATATCATATCTTTACAGCAGAATAGGGCAGGGAAAAAAAATTTTCCTCTATTCACTGCTGTGAATATCTCTGCTAATTAGAGGAACCGTACTTTTATGTAGCAAGTATTATCTCGTGTTGTAGAAACTCTTCCCTGTCTTATGTCTGGTGAGAGGAGAAAGAAATGTCTGAGTAAATGGGCAGGAACAGGCACAGAGCATCCGCTGGCATTTATTTTTATTCACAAGGCATCAGTCCATTCTACAACTCAACGCAGATGCTCTGTCTCTGCATACTCATATGTAGGCACTGCAGTTTCCCAATGCCATGATGTCTGAGCAGTGTTGCTGTGTGGATGGATTTTTAGGTTTGTTTTTATTTGTTTTTTTAAGATCTACCAGATGGCAATAACACTGGGGAGAGATGGTAAAAGGTAGCTCAGGCTTCTCCAGGCTGCTGCAAACTAAAGGGCCAAAATTGTCCCCCTTGGTGCAAAAAAGCACACAAAGATGCACTGCTGAGGGCTGCCTCTTCATTCTTGCCCAATGATGCCTTGTGCTGGTGGGAAAAGCCATGTTGAGGTGTTGCTGAAGCCAATGTGAGTGTGTTGCAACTTGCGCAAGTTGCTGGGACCAGGCATGCTCCAGCACAAGCCAGGCTGTGCTCATGGTCACCTGAAGGGCCAGGAGAGATGAGCCGTGGAGTTGTGTGCCCTGCCGAGACCCCGCCATCCCGAGCCTCAGAAGGTGCAGCTTGGAGCAGATGCATTTTTCCAAACTCGTACCATTATCTATGTCACTAATAAATAAGATCTTAGTGCAGTCTGTGACTGCATCCTAGGGAGCAAATTGATTATGTTTTTATTACTTTAGAATACTAATAGTAACTCACCCCATACGCTTCTGCTTGGGGAAATCTCTAATGAGTTGTTGTTCAAAACTCCTTGAAAGCAGTGGATGCAGAATAAATAGATAAGCTGGAGGCTCAGGCTGAGCTGGGGCTGTAGTGTGTGTGATAGAGAGTCAGTTGTGATGGATTGCTGGCAATAGGATGACCTTTTAGACCTAAACTTGGACCTGGAGGCAAGTTGGACAGTTGCTGGAAAAGCTGACAGAGGTTCATCTGCTTGCCACTCAGTTTAATCACTCGTGCAAAACTCGCCAATGTTATCCTGAAACTTTGTGTGACTCGATTACATTAATGAATTGCTATTGCCTGCAGCCGTTAGTCAGCAAGAGGACACTCAGCCTCATGTCGCCCCCTTATGCGCTCTTGATATCTTTTCCCCAGATATTACATGTTTCTTTTAATCAACAAGATGGTTTCCTCTGTCAACTGGTCAGACAATATTCCTTAGCACAAATAACTGGTTAGAGCTGTGGTTGCTGTGCAGGTGGCGAGGCAGAGGGGTGCGGGGATGCTCTCCCCAACTCCCCTCCTGCCAGGCACTGACTCTGAGAGCCCCCAGCACCTGCTGGTCAAGAAAGAAGGGAAGAGAGGAGAATTTTGGCAAGTAGGGTAAGCTGGTGGAGGTGACAGTGATGCTGTGTTTCCCATGAGCACTGCACAAACTTGCCCATGTGAGCTTTCTGCAGAGGTTCCAGTTGGGTCACAGCTATCCAGGCTCATCCTGACTTGGGATTTCTGGTTAGCAGGGAAGACCCTAAACTTTTGCAGGCTATCCCCATCTCAAGACTGGTTTTGAAATGACTTGCAGAATGAAGGGAAAGACAATAGTCTTGTTTCCTTGATTTTCAGGGAATTCTTTTAGGTCACCATCCCTGCTTTTTTCCCCCAAAAAAGTTCATCATGGGCATCCAGAATTGTTGTCAAACTGGAGCCTAAACAAATAGTAATAACAAAAGGGATTATGCAGACAATAATCATTCTTCACTCATACTTTATGAAAACTTTCTGCTCCATGATATAAGATTATTTTTGATTGATTTTTTTAAGTGGTAAGCAGATGCTCCACTGTAATGACAAGAAACAGAAGTGGAAAATGAGGAGACTTATAGTTAAACAAATGAACAGATGCAGGGAGTGGAAAACAACAAGGTAAACAAATGAATACTTTGAGTAAACAACCTAAAACAAATAGAAAAAAAACCACAAACAGTCAGCCTGCACCAATCTGGAGCTGGGATTAATCACCTCCCCAAACTTTTTGCAGATTTTTTAAAATGGAATTTGAAAATAAACTTTTCTAGCAATTTTGCAGCTTACCTGCATGCAGAAACTGCTGCCACTGCCCCAGTGCTGGTTCTCATCTCAGACCCCCAGACAGAGTTGCAAGTGATGCTCACTGTCGCCTTCCCCCTCTACCCCTACCAAGGGAAACTGAGGGCTGGAGAAGGCAGGAGACGTGCTGAAGGTGTAACCCAGACTCCCTAGAAGAGCCAGAACAGGGAATCGATATCTTCTGGGTGCTCTGCTGGTTACTCCAAAAACGCAACTTCGCTCCTAAGCTCCGAAATGTGGACACCTTCTGTAAACTATCTTACCTTTCATCCTAGGAGTCACACATCATATACTCATTATAGATCATAGCAAATAACTCCCATACCTGCGTAGCTTTTTGAGCCTGTACCAGATGCAAGGATTTATACCATGGGCAGACACAGACATGGGCATAGGTACTGGTGCTTCTGCTGGGGAGTACATAGGAGCAGGAGAGGAGAGAGGGGGAGATCAGAAAGATGGAGGTGAACCTGGGCAACGCAATAGGCCAATGGGACCACCTCAAGCCTGGTCCCATGAAGGAAAGAGGGAGTGGGAGAGTGCCATTTCAAACTGGGCAGGAAAGTCCAGATGAAGCTGGAAAGCAGCCTGCCCTTTGATAGGTGTTAAAAGCCCTGGTTGGTGCAAAATACCAAGCTCGGGGGGGTTTCTGTTTCAGAGTCACTGGCGCGGGGATTGGGATGTGCAAGCCTTTCTCCCCACACTTGCACGTCAGCTAGTGCAAATTGTTTTTCTTTCTTCTCCAGCCTCTGCTTGGCCTTTCCTCCCATCTCTGCTTAAATGTGCATCTGCACGGAAAGGAGCTAGACCAAAGGCTTTTCCGGATCTGCTTTTCTGCAGAGCCACCCTCCTGGCTGACAGACGCTGCTCTGTTCTTCTCTATTAAGGGGCTTTGCGTAGCAGCACACAGACAGTATTTAGGGAAAACAAGCCCCAAACACAGCTGCTGGTGCATCTGAAAGGGTGATCAGTGTTGAGCATCACACCACTGACTCCGCTTTCTTCTTCCTCACTGCTGAGGGAAGTCACCACTGCCTGGCGTCTCCGTGCAGAGCCGGGGTCCAGCCCCGTCTGGGCAGGCTGAGCCTGGCGATGGTGCGTCCGCATCCTCTGCCTCGGTGGTAGCTGTGGTAACGGCAAGTAGAGAGAAAGAGAATGGTAAGCGTTAATCCATGCCACGGCAGGAGACCGGCTGTTGGTTAACCCAGGGATGCGTGGCCTTTTCTGCTAGAAAATCCTTGAGTAAAGAGCATGTGTTTTAAGTCGCTGATGAATTTTGCTCCCTGACATTTCTGCGATAAGAAAAGACAGGCAGCACCTGATTTCTGAAAAACATTTAGACATTTTTGCAAGTTCTTACATATTTTTAACTTGGTATCTCATTACCTGCTTTTGAACAAGGTTATTATTCATTCTTTATAATATCTCCTCCCCTCTGCCTGTCATCATTTATCCTTCTTAATTAACAAATGACATCAATTAAAATGTCAAATATACTCTGCATAGAACATGCCAAAGGCACGCTCTGTCGTATGTTGAAATGAGAACATCCCCTCACGGCTCAGCAGGGACAAGGATAGAAAAATCTTGTCTGAAATGCAATTACTTGCAAGCCCTGTCTGTAAGTAAGGGATGGCATTTGTCTTGCACAGAGGAGCAGACCTGACAGCTGCAAAGCTTTCTTCTGAAGATCTGCCCAATTTAGATGGTTGGCTGCTTGGGGTAGGAAAAAGCTCATTGCGTGGGATTTATCTTAAATTATTTTAGCCATGTGGCCCCGAGGTTGGTCAGTGCTGGGTATCTGGGCTCCCTTGAGAGTCATCAAGAGCTGAGGAGGAGAGAAGAGCATTACCAGAGCGTGATGCAAATCCCTGGTTTACGTGCCTATTTTAGGACACGATGAATCACCCTCTCCTGCATAGAGGCAGGTAGCTCTGGAAGGCAGTGAAGTCTGCCTGAGCCCTGAATCTCCCCTGAGCTCAGCGTAGCTGGGTGACTGCTGTGACTAGGTAGTTAATTTTTTGACAGCTGAAATTAGCTGAGATGTTCTTGCAGTGTTTAGTGCGGCATGAGGGCAGGCTGACTCTTCATCAGGGGGCTCTTCAGGATGCTTAATCAAAATATATCACAGCAAAGGGCATTTAGAGGACATGACCATCACTTTCTGGGAACAAACACTACTTATCCACTAGAGCCTAATGGCGTAAGCCCTTCACTGTGAACACTCTGCTTATTTCAGGTCCATTGTATGAGACAAACTGTAATTTCAGCTCATGCAGATGTAGGAGAAATGCAATTTGTATAGCCCAGAACAAGCAGGTAATGTTCTTCCCTCAAACATTAATTCACAATGTAACTCAAAGCAAGTCCCTTACCCCTGCTTACCTGTGCCCCTGCTTTCCCAAGCAGTTTGCAGAAAAGCTTTACCAGCTTGCCAGGGACCTGTTGACCATTAGGTCTTTGGATTGTGATTTTTACCTAAGAGCTGAGGTCAGGGACTCAAACCCTGTTATACTAGAGGCTGTAAAAAGACACAGTAAAAAAAGAGTTTGGAGAGGTTATTGGAAATGAAGGCACTGTGTAAAACTGGTAAGACAGGTTGATAGTTGTTCAAATATACATATGTGTAACCCAATGCAAGCTACCAGCTGGCAGTCACAGCAACACTTTCCTCCTTGGTAAGATTTTTGTGCTCTCTATGCCTATTGCTGTTGTACTGCGGTGCCAGCGCTCAGAAATCCTGCAGGAAGATCCTCTCCCTGCTCCATACTAGAGTTAGTCCCAAAGTGGGATGCAGTTTTCCATATCCTGGGCAGTGAAATAAGACCAGGGAGAAATACTTCCCCAGTAAAACACAAACTGTCAGATGAAGTGGCTCTTGCTTCTCCCAACCAAAGGGCAGGCAGAACTGCAGGGCAGTGTTTGGACTTTAATACCAACTTATCAGAGAAAATCTAAAACTCAATAATTACTTTTTTAAAACCTCAAGTGCAGTTAATCTAATGTGCACGCACCTCAAGGGGCTTCTGTGGCATTAAGCCAAGGTCAGCAAAGCTTTTTCAAGAGAGAGGCCGATGGTTTTATCTTGACTCAAATTTGGTAATGGCAATGTGTGCACCTTGTGGCCTGCTGTTACTGCCTTTGTCTTCAAGACCTCCCCTCAGTCTGCGTCTGTTGTTTTGTGAAGTTTCACTCGGGTGAGGCACTCGGGTCTTGAAAAGGTATAGGACAAATAAGGCAGCGTTTGCACTTGCTGGCATAAAATAACTCTGGGCAACTTCGGCATTTGTTCA
Organism: Anarhynchus alexandrinus; assembly: GCA_008711295.1. Taxonomy (NCBI): domain Eukaryota; kingdom Metazoa; phylum Chordata; class Aves; order Charadriiformes; family Charadriidae; genus Anarhynchus; species Anarhynchus alexandrinus. Next base: position 914,189 of record VUYV01000022.1, read on the forward strand.
TTTCTTAAGCCATGCACCCACACAACCCATTTCCATGAGGTGAAAGCTTAGGAATTAGGAAGCCTGGGTTTGTTTAGTTAATTCATTCAATAAAAGTTTTGTTCGAGAAGGCAAAATATTGAAGTTTATACTTAAAATCAAGCAAAAGCTGAAATCCTGCTGAAGATAAAAGGATTTGTTGGGTGTGTAATGGTAGCTTTGTGCTTAAATATTTAGCTAACAAGAGTGGTATTAAGTAGATGCTTATGTGACTTTCTTGAATGGAGACCTGAGAAGGTATTGCAATAGGGAAATATCCTGAATCCAGGATGATAAGACCTCTGGAGCACTGGGTGGATGTGGCTGGCTGGCTGTGAGCGGCTTCTGGTACATATTAGGCAGGGAAGTATATGCTGCAGATGATGCTTTGCCAATCGGGGTCACTCAAAGTCCCTTTTTTCTGCAGGATGTGAAAAACATATTGGAAACAACAGCCCTGCATAGGGTTAAAAAACCTTCAAACCTTGACACGTGTAGTTATGGGCTCTAAAGTGACTGCTGCCAGTAAGGAAAGAGGTCTTGGAGCTTCAACATCTGCTCAGTCCTTGTTAGTAGTTATGCTAAAAATTATTAGGGAAAGAGAACAGAAAATACCCCCAGGCTGCTGTTTAAATGCATAGTGTTTTTACATCTTGAGCGCTGCATGCAATTCCAGTTTGTCTAGCTCAAAAATGATCTAGCAGGGCTGGGCAACATCCAAAGCAAGGCAAAAAGGATTATCAGTGGTATGGAATGGTTTTTGATAAGGGGTGATTAAATGGCCTAAGGCTCTTTGGTGTGGAAAAAGAAGTGTCTGGGAGGACATATGAGGGAAATCTATAGAAATGTGAGTTTGGTGGAGAGGGGGAAGTTGATTGTTCCTGTAACTCAGGAGGCAGGAACATCAAATGAAATTATAGAGTGGTAGATTTGGTACAAACAACAGTAGCCTTTTTTTTTTTTTTTCTTCACAGTGGTGAATTATGCTGCCAAAGTCACTGCCAAAATGGAATCAGATCTTGAATTGCCTTTCAAGCTGGGGAGCAAACACAAAAGGTTTTCATAGGGGAGGAGCCTCTAATCCAACAGAAAAGGGCACAAAAACATCCTGAGGCTCCTAGGAAAGATCTTTCAGTTAGCGAATTGAGTCCTTGCTGTCACGGAAAGTGAGTCTTGTGATCTTTCCCATAGATTTATGGATACCCCTATTAAAACTAGTTAATGTTTTCCTAACTTACTCTTCTGGCTAGAAATNCTCGATGATCTTCAAGGTCCTTTCCAACCTAAACCATTCTATGATTCTATGATTCTATGTTTTCCTAACTTACTCTTCTGGCTAGAAATCTGTCTGACGGAAATAAACCATCTTCTAATTGTTAGCCTTAATTTATTCGTGACTTAGTTAAATACATTTGTTCTTGTACCAGCCTTAGCTCTCAGCTTGAGAGTCTTTTCTTTCTCCCTGGTGTTTATTACCCTCATATATTTTGTAAAATTGCAGAAAAACAGCATTTCAGGGAATCATTTATGCTTAACTAGTCCCTATCCTCGCCTCAAAGCCAACCCAGTCATCCTGATAAAATTCCTGATTGATATTTGTGTAAACCGTTTGTGAAGACATTGGGCAGTGGAAACCTCCACACTGCCCACATCGGATGCATGCTAGTGTTTTGCTTCTCCACTTTCTCATCCAGGAACAGAAAATGTGCTGCTTCATTTTTAATCTCAAAAGGGAGAATTAAAAAAGAATGCGGAAGAATGAAAAGGCTTACTCTCTAGCCTTCTAGGCAAAGCAAGCAGGAATAAATACCTAAAAAGAGCAGTCAAAAGGGTCAAATTCTTGGATTATAACATAAATGCTTTAAGTGGAAGCTCAGAGTAAATGTGTATTACCTGTCAGAAAAAAAAATTTAAAAGCATTACAGTCAAACAGTGTAGTAAAAGAAGCCACTAAGGAAAGACAGAAATGATGTTTCAACACATGTGCACACATGCAAAAAGACATGCCCAAATTCTGGAAAGTTAAATGCTAAACCCTAATAAGAACAGAGACAAAAAAGGGGGGAGGGGGGGAGGGAAAGGGTGCTTCAGAAGCAACTAAATTCCCTGGTATTTATATGCTATTTCAGAAACACAAAACTATAGTTGTCAGTGAAGTGTTGAAGAAGCTAAGTGACTGCCTGATAAAATAGCAGACAGAATTCAGTGTCAATAAATGCAAAGTAATACAATGGAAAACGGTGCTAAGTATGTGTACATAAGGGGTTTAAATGAACTCTTTTCCAGGAAAGAGATGCTGAAATCATTATGGTTAGTTCAACAAAAACAACAGCCAATGCTTTTCTCCCTCATTTCTCCTATTAAAAGAAATGTTGTAATTTCTTTCTTGAGAAGGTTATTGATCCTGCTAGGTCTTAAGCTCCTTTCTCCAATTTCCTCCCCTTCATAAGAGTGCAGACCTGTGTTCGTTTTAGTGCCTTTGTATCTAGGACAGCTTTTGCGTCTTCCTAATTCAAAACACCGAGCACTCCAATCCAGCTGACTTCCACAGTTATTTTCCCTGGTTTATCAAAATTTGCTGGTCCAGATCTGGAAACAGAAAGCTGTAGATGTCAAAGTGAAACACTCCATCTGGGCACTGTAAGTAATTAACCAAGGGAAGAGATTGGCCAAAGGTGACGGCAAATTGTCCTTCACATCAAGTTTTTCGAGTGAGATTGAACCTCTCGTGCTGTAAGGTCAGTGATGGTTCAGATGCAGGACATTGGGCTTGACATTGGCTGAACTCCTCTGCTCCACACTACTCACCTCAGCTCTCCTCGTGCCTCTTTCCTTACCATCATCTCTACTGTACATGCACTTGTCCCTGACAAAACACTGCACGAAACGTATTGCATTTACTAATTAGAATAGCAGTTACTAATTAAGTTTAAATTCCAATGTACCAATCAAATTTTATTTCCTAATTGTGCTACATTATCACTAATTAGAATAGCAGTTTTTACTTAATGGATTATATTTAAATTAAGATGTCTCCATCCAATGTTTTTCCTACTTACATTTTAACTAATTGGTACTGCAATTATTAAGTTATGTTTAAATTGAAATATATCAGACTGGTAGGGAGTCATATGATAGTTTGCTTATGTCTGTATGATACTAGAAGGAATGATTAAGATACAGTCCAGTTAATTAGTTCTGGAATCAAAATAATTTCATAAGTGTTTGAATAAGGAGTGGGTGTACGCTACTCCCTTGCCACATTGTTAAGGAGGAGCTTATTATGGGCTCAGCAGAAATTTAGCATGGTTATTGGTACTAATCAGCTCAGATTCAATCTGCAAATATTTAGGCCCAGGTTCAGGAAGGCATTTAAACATATACCTATATTTAAGCATGTTCTTAATGGTTGCCCCACATTTCTGAATAAAAGTCTTTTGATTCCTGCTTGTCAACATTTTAAATTTTTTTGTGATAGCTAATAGAAAAAGGCCTTTTAAGATGTATTGACCATGCTTTACCCTGTTCTGCAATGCCATCCAAACCAATCCTGGTGATGCTACACAGAGGCAATTGCCCAGTGCTGACAGTTAGCAAAGAAGTAGACAGCAGCCTTAAATCACAGATATGCATCAAGATCCTGCAGAGACGCTTACTACCAAGCTAGCCAGATCACAGAGAGGGAATCATTAGTGGCTAACGGCGTTGTGGTTCCTGCTTGCTGCTGATGGTGACCTTAGAGTAGCATGGCGGGGAGAGGATTTCAGATTGCAGCAAATACCATGACCTGGGGGTTTTAATGCCACAGCCCTTCAGAAGAGCGAGTGCAGCATTCAAGCTTCAGGCCATGATTGCCTGTCCTGAGTGCCCACTAACCCTTGCTGCTAACACCCCCTCTGCTTGCTGAGAGTGCAGGACTCTGCACTAGTAAGCAGTAGGCATGGGGATGAAGAAGGAGGAGGCTGAGGAGCTGAAGCCTTGCAAAATCCCTGTATATTTTTCTTTCTGTGCCATTATGAACTTAAAGAGGAGTGAGATGGCTTTTGATAGATACATATATACATACCTGTATTTGTAGACATGTGCCAGATCCCGTGTCTGTTCACACCTATACATGCTGTGGTGCATGCAAACAGAGGAGCATGAGAAGATGAGTCGTATCTGCTGTCTTTTACAAAATCAGATTTGCACAGATGGTAGGGAGATGTTCCCTTCGGCATCCTTCAGCCCAGGCTTGGTCACATTTAGGAGCTGCAGAATGTTCCTATGGAAACTCTGCCTTTTGTTTTTGTGGCCCAACATATAAACCAGGACTGCTTGAAAGCTGCCAGGCAGCGTTGTAACAGCAGCAAATATCTGGGAAAAGAAGTCTGTACTGATTTACTACCAATTCCAGAGTTGCAATATTACCAAGAGCAGGGCTTGGAGGGGGGCAGGTGTATAACAATCCAACTGATCTGTAACAGGTTAACAACCTTCCCTATAATAGGTGATATTTAAAATAAACCAGATGATAGATAAAATAAATAAATAAATGCAGGAGATAAAATGAGGGTTAAATTAAGAGGAAAGGTTACCAGTGCTTCACAGATAGAAGGGCCCATTCAAAATGAGAGTAAAGTGCAAAGTTTTGAATTGGTGAGATTTTAAAAATATTTTAGCAACATCACCTCACCTCTGTGTAAGTAAATGAATTTCAGACATGGTACATATTCGTAATGCCTTCCTCTCCCCCCCTGGCCCATACTTTCTGAGCTTTACAGGAACAGACTTGAACTCCATAGAAATCCACCTCCACTAAGGGGGTCTGATTCCTTTCAAAAAGCCTGCACAATTTAAGGGTAAGTGCAAAGGAAAAGATAACAGAAAATCAGATTGTCCCCATATTAAACAAGATCTGAGTTTTGGAAGTCCCATAACAGCCAATGTCATCAAAAGCTCCTACAGCATTGAAAAAGACCAGAAAATGTCATTGGCAAACTACTTGAGGCAGAAGGATCAGTCTGAGAGGTAGGAGATGATAAGCCATGCCAACAACGTATGTTTGAGAGACTAAGTGTGTCCTTCATTGTAATGCAACTATAGACAAGAAGGCAGATGCTGTATGATTATTCTTTAACAGTGAACTATGAAGGGATTTTATCCATTTTCTTTCTAATTTACTCTGACTTTATAAAACCATGTTCCTCCAAGCCCTGTTCTAGCATGTTAAAGAGTCCCGTCCATACAACATGAACAAAAAATGAAAATCCTGAGCTGTATTTTTCCTTCTGTGTAACTTACTGTAAGGCAGAATGTGGAGTCTTTTCCCAACAAACTGTGGCAGCTCTGAGAGTGTAATTGCTCTTGATGTGAAATGCTGAACCCAGCTGAGAGTCATGGCCAGGCAAATTCCTCAAAGTTGGGTCAGCTCCTGAATGAACACTACAAATCTGCCACCAAGTGAAGGCACAAGGGACACAAGTAAGCACTTATGGGCTACTCATACTTAATATAGGGTGTATACCCCATCGTCAAAATATCTGCATTTCATTCTCTGGCTTAATAAACAATAGAAACAAGCGGACACCTTGGGTTGGATACTCAATTGATATAAATGCATGGAGCTATGCTGATTTAGTGCAGCTGAGAAGCTGGTGCCTGCACTTTATCCTAGAAATTATTTCATGGTCTGCAATTCAATAACCACCCTCGATGCTTACAGGACATGCCTTCAGTTAAACCATATAGGGATCAGTAGGAACATTTCTGATTAAGTTGATCTCAGCCAGAATATGATGTCAAGTCACACCATAAGTTTTTTGAGCTGCGTATTGCTTTTAGTGATGTTTCAACATCTTTCTGTTTTCTTAAACTCATGGGGTTTAGCACACTAGCCTTAGATATAAAACGAAAGCAAAAAACAAAAACAAAAAAACCCCAACCAACCAACCAAACAAAAAAGGCAGGTTCAGACCCATGCCCTCTGAGCTGCAGTCATCCAGGGTGAAAAATTGCCCTGATTCAGACTAAGGAATAGAAAGAAGACTTTGTGCAGCTTAGATGAATGATGTAGCCATAAAACTGCATGCAGGAAAAGCTTAAATTTTGTTTGGGGTGGGGGAGGGGAACCCAAAACTGTGGGATTTAGATTTTGCAAAACATATCCAGTGGGGCTTGATTATGCTCCATACTATGGCTCAAAATTTTCAGAGATACCACGAAATATAAACAGGCTTGTTGTCTGGTCAGCTTTATATCCAAAGTGTTATCTAACCTAGTGTACAATAGTGCACATAGATTCTTTCATTCATTAATTACCTTCTTGGAAGGTACAATTGAGCGTTAACAGTATGAAATCAGTTGGGGGAAACATTACTGTAAAAGGGATCGATTGCAGAATCTGGACTTTAATGTACTATTTCTGTTCTCAGTAATTTAAAAAGTAAAAAAAATTATACAAAGCGCCATGTGTGTATACACATGTGTGTGTGTGCGTGTGTGTGTGTAACTACAGTAACTGTGACAAACTAGTTAACAAATACCAGTTTCTCAGTTTTGTTAAGTTAGACAGACTGAATTTATATGAAATTTTATTTAGCTGTAATTCTGGTGGGGAAATATCTTATTATCCCTCTCTGAAATTTCTCCAGCACTGCCCCCACCCCCCACAGATGGGAATTCATTTGCTAAAAGGAGAGTTGGCAGCAAAGACCATCCTGAGCTCTGTGGGCTGTGTCTCTTCAGGAGACAGGATTATTGCAGACACTCCCTCTGTGCTAAGATATTTAAACAGTCTTCCTGGCAATGTTAAAAATGTATTATAATTATGAAATATAACTACACAATGACTTTTAGATTTAAAAAGCAACAGAATGTTTTCCAGCTGCAGCCATCACAGTGTCACTATGATATCACTCTGAGCATTTATTCTGGAGGCAAAATATTACTGTCTCCCTCTGCACCCAATGGGCTCTGTTTGAGGCAAGTACCCTTCATTGCCGGTTAGCTCCTCAAATTTGCTGAGAAATCCAGACCAGGAGGCAGTTCAGCACGAGTGAAAATCCTCCCTTTGGCTTCATGGGGATGAGACATGTTCATAGGTGTCCCGCACACCTGCAGTACTGTTTTAACTACACTGTTATGTGGTGTGCACTGTTACTGTAATCTGGATTTCCTGGCTAAACTCAAATGATAGGTAAAACCATGCAAAAGGTCCAGTCTAGACAAAAATCTCCAGGACACTTTTGCTGAAGATAAGAGAAATATTCTTCATATAAACGCAGCAAACACCTGCCAACTTCCCAACTGAGCAGCAGGTCATAAAGCAAGCACAGCTCAGAAAAGCGGAGGTGTATATAAGCATCAGAATGAGAGGTGAGAGGTAAAAACAGCTTTTGTACATGTGGGGCTGGAAAACGGCTGAATAAAACAAACTCAACATGAGTGCCAGCATGGTTTTCTTCCCAACAAAATGCAAAGCCGTATGTGTAGAGTGAAAGAAAACGGTCTCACTGATTTCCAGAGCTGGAAGAAAAGCTAACAGGAGAAGGAAACGAAGGTGAGTTGGGAGCAGCAACTACTGGATGCTGCCAAGCTTTTTTAGACCAGAAAGGCTGTGAGAAGACATGGGACCAGAATAAGAGTGCATTGTGGTGTGTTTGCCTTCAGTCAAAACTCAGAGGAACAGCAACATAATTCCGTGGATTGAAATTCAACGAGAGCGACATAGTCTGGCCCTGATGGGTCAATTCCTTTGCTGTCATGAATAACAAATGTTCTGTCCAAAGTGGCCAGAAACCATCCGCTTATGGCCTGATACATAAAACTACAAGATTTGAGAAAACAAAGAACCTGGGAGCCTAAAATGTGGTCTTTCTTGTCCGTTAGAAGTCTGATGCAAATTCTCCTGTTAAGAGCCAAGAGTAATTTCTCTTGGCTGCTCAACCCACTTCTTGTTTGTAGCTGCATCTCTGTAGATCCCTCTTTATTCTTGCCACCTTCTGCTGGAAGGCTTGTTCTCTCTCATGACTGGCTTACCTGTTATTTTGGTCGCAGTAAAAATGTATTCTCCATGGTTTCTTTTCATCTAGAGTTGCTTCTGAGTGTGTGTGTGCCCTGCTCCTTTCTTGATGGTCTTTGAATGTCCCTGACCATTGGAATACCTTCAGGCTGTCCTTCTTGCTCAGACTCTTGGCCTCAGCTGCACCTTGGTCAAGGTACTGGGTTCTCTTCCAGGTTAAAAAGTCCTCACTTAGCTACAATCACTGGACTCTTCTCACTGTGTCTGCCTGACAATGATCCTTACCACAAAACTCCAGAAGCCATATTGACTAAAATTGGTCAAAACAAGAGAGGAGAAAAATGAGGGACACCTGAAGTAGTTAGGAATTAGATGAAAGGCCCATATGATTCAAGAAGATGCATGCCCATCTTCTAGATCTTAGTTCTGGCAAATATTTTGTATAACTGAGTCTCAGGAGTGAAAAACCTGAGCATTTTTCTGTGTCATCCTGTGCTCGTTAATGCAATCCGTGCGCTTTGAATGTTATGAGTATTTATTGTTAAACTAAGAAAAACATTGCCTGAGTCTGTCAGACTTTCAGGAATAGCTTGCACTCTTGCACATGCCTTTCCCTTATGTACAGTTCAGCACCTTTGAACGCATTGGTTTTTTCTGTGTTTATTTTAAACTGAGAAGCTTAAAGAAATGCACAAACAGTCATGGGGAACAAGGAAACCAGTTATTTATAGTATGAAGCAGCCAAGCTTTCAGAATAGTTATAAGTATGTTTTGTAGCAAGCAGCGCCCTAATTCTGCAAGCACTTAAGGGTGTCTTGCACTTGACACATTAGGTGAGGGATGCTCTTGGCCCAGTTTCAAGCATGTCATCAAGGTCACCTTTGAAAGGACACTTGTGCTCAGAACAGACATGGGAGCTATGAGCCTGGGCTTGGGCTTCACTGGATATACCTCCGGACCATCTAAGACCCATCTGTGTGCCTCAGCACAGCTGGCAACTTCATATGGTGCCATAGGGAGCCCATAGGGAGGAGAGAGCACCTTTTACATGATCTGGATAGATAAGACAGTCCACGGACTGCAGAAGGACTATCTGTGTTGCCTAAATGTGTCTATGTGGGGACATTTGCAGAAATGAGACTTAGCTGTTGGGGTACAGGGCTACATCATGCTGCCAAAAAGGAAAACATTATAGGTAACTTCTGAGTTTTGAAAAGACGGTATTTGTTATAAGAAAAAAATCTAAAGAGACTTTATAGAAAGTGCTCATTAATTATGCCAGGTTAGTTAGGTTCTAGCCACCAGGGTTTTTTTCATATTTTTTTCTGTGTTATTCCCCCTTCCTGCACAAATTTGTCTTTTTGGGTGAGAAATGATTTGCTAGGATGATTTCCAGCAGCTCTACACATGTGTGGGAGTTACTGTTGAACTGATCCTGTTAGCACTATGAAGAAATACTGATGCTGACAGGCACTTTGATATGCTAAACTAAATCCCAGCAGGCACAGGTACCAAGAAGAGCCCTGCAAAAACACGACAGGCCGATATTCGTAACTGGCCAGACTATTTATTGTAATAAATCAATATTTGATTAGCAACAAATATTTCTTCTGATCTCTTTCTTGCTTCATAAGACTGAAAACAAAGGTAAGATGGGGTTCATCAAAGCTCACTGCACTAGTCTCATTAATCTCTTTTTGGACTCAATGGTAAGTGCCCTGTAACACTGGTGGGAAGTGAGTGATGCCAACAGTAAGCACTTTTTAAAGCCTATGTAGGACAATGTAGGACTTGGATCTGGGTTCTACCAGAGGGCATTGGTTGTAGCACTGTGTTTCACAGTGCCACGAAAGTTGGGTTGATAAAATATTTGAGAAAAATGCCAAATCAGCATTAGGAAGCACATTTACCAGGATGGTAGAATGAAAGATGTTTTCAGCTTTTCACAACATGTAATTATGCATTTGTGGCACATTTTGGTCCATGCTAAGACCTAGAAATGTTCATTGTTACATGAGATAGCCATAGCAAAGTTTCATACTTGCCAAGTGAGCATATCACAAGCCTGTTATTGGTCCCATGATGGATTCATCCTTAAGATGGGGTTTCCTGCAGTGTGGCTTTAAAGGAGCAGATCCCAGAGACATCTTAGGGCTTTTATTCTCATCATTTAGGCTTTGTTAGACATGAAGCTGCAACTGTGACATTTTAAAACAGAAAATTCAATAAACTAGGCTTATAAAACTATTTCTGCCCTGTATATGGTGTCCTTGCAGAGGGTTTCCTTTCTGACCAACAACTTTTTGTTGCTTTCTGGTTGCAAAAAGAACTAGAGTCCCTTTCTGTGTCTTCAAATATTTTTTTTTTCTTTATCACTTCGGTGTCTCCTGGACTCTCCTTGTCACCCAGGACTCAACCTGCCAATACCTCTTTGCCCTGTGACAGCAAGTCCTCACTGGCCACGCTCAGTCCTTTTCAGACTGGGAGGAAAGGCTCAGCAGCTGTCTCTGAGCGAAAGTGCATGTCCCTCTCTGCTTCCCAGTATCAGCTTTTTCGAAGATTGAAGGTAATGAAAATAATCCTAACCAATGTTACCCATTGCAGACCCAGTCACGGTGACCAACAGGTTTAACTGCCTTGGCTGCTGTTTGTTCATCAGTTATCTAGGAGAGATTATGACTGCTCAAGAACTAATGGTTATCATATATACGTGAAGTTATTTCAGTCTGACTTCTGCCTTATAACTAATGGTTCAAATATCCATTATACAGCTAGATGTTTCATAGTTTGTGATAAATTGTATGGTGTCTCTTTTCTTCCCTCTCTAGACAGATGCAATTTTTTGAATTAAGAAAAGGATGCAAATAAAACCCATGTAATCACACAATGCTTCTGCCACAAATACTCATGGTTGCAAAAACGTTCCCAGCATTTTTATTTCTTATGTCCTGCTGAGCAACTTACCTTTTGAATTAATAAACACCGGACACAAAAGTTTTGGAAACAAATTCAGAGATTTATTCCAGCAAATATTAGCCCATTGTCTCTTTTTCTTTTTCTTAAACTCTCTCCCTGTCAAGTCCTAACCACAGCTCCACAAGATGAAGCAGGCTATTTTAAAATAATTAAAAGTTTCTGCCTTTACATGACTTCTATTGACACCACATCTGCTTGAATGTGGTAGGAACCAGCTCCAAGCCAATTAAAAGCAGATGGGTGCACCGTACAGCTCTCTTCTCTCTTAGTGAACTTTTGACCAAGAGGGCACTATATTGATGAATTTCATTTCTTCCTAATCTGCTTGTACTCGGCTTGATAGCTTGGAGCTTTGCTCTCTTCTGTTTCAGTACAATGACCCTGCTCTTGAGAAAGCTGCAAGTTTGAAGCAAAGCAAAGATTTCAAGTTATTACAAGATGTTGAACACACGGATCTCTTCTTGCCTGTCTGCAAGATGTTGCCTGAAAGTTGAGGAGGGCTCTCACCCCGTAAAAGAAGAAATAGCAAGGCATTATTTCACAGCTTTTAAGGCAGTAACAAAGAAATGGAGTTTCACTCAGCACTACGTAGCTAAATAGAGTCAGTCCTTCAGGGTGAGTATATGGAAAGGAACGAACCAGCTACAACCAGGGGTTGTGGTAGTGAAAAAAGATTTGTGAAAAAGATTGTCTTTTAAGAGCTGGCCTTCAGGCAGGTGGTCACCCACTGGTTAGTCAAGTCAGAGGTCCCTTTATGAGTAACTCTAAGCATATGAAGATTAAAAGGACTTTTCCATAGGACTGCTCCTTTTTCTGTTTCTAGGATAGAGCCATAAGTATTTTTGCAGAGATCTTGAGCTGCCAATATGCCAGCCTTTATGCCTGTTCTGTAATGGCTTATCTTGAGCAAAGTCTAGTGAACAGGGTCAAGGGTGCAGTGTTGCAGGATCCACACTCTGGCCTGCTTCCTATTATGCTAGCCAGGCAAAATTGATTTGTTTTTTGGCCTTGACAGATAATGAGCTTTGGTCAACAGTGTTGGCCTCAAGTAGACGTCCCTTGGGCAACAGGGAAATGTTTCTTGCTTATTTTTGCTAGCACTTGGGTGCTAGATGTTAATTAAGATATGCAACAACAGAACAGGGCCCCAGACCTCTGCCTTATCAGCAGATGATGCTGAGAGGAAAGCAGTTTACATGTCTTTCAGGAGAAAACTAGAGCAATAAAAATTGATCTTCTTATGCAGAGCTACCAGGAAAATCCTGACACCTATGTCTTCATATTGGAAAAGTCCTTTGCCATTCAGAGACTGTACATTCAGGATCTAAGTGACAGGTGGAAGTAACGTTCCAAAACTAGTGCACCACGAATTTCCATTTCCTTAGGAATTTAATATTTATAAAGTGGCTTAGCTTTGAATTGCTATGACAGTATCACAGCATTAAAGACTTGGCTGTCCTGATAATATAAACGCAACTACTTTCCCCAAGAGGTTCTTTGACTAGTACCTGTTCCAGTCTATTTTAATTTTTGTTTAATCATGACACACTCTGCACATAGAGAATGTGTCTTTGTGGCATGGAAAGGAAGTAAGCATGACCTTTATAAAATAAAAAACTGTGGATTGCTACTGCAACAAAGAGTAAGTGTAGATGAAATACAGATACTTGTATTTACACGACATCTGGAAGACAAATACTGACCAAATCTTTTTATCACTACTGCACCACTCCAAGTTAATTGGAAAGACAGAAGGACATCACAGAATCTCATCAAAGGGATTTAGAGATGTCAGTCTGAGTTTCCAAACTTACAGTGAATTTGGCACCTAATTTTTTTTACCTAGTCTTTTGGAGTTTCATGATAATAGAAAAGAAATAATGGAATGGATAGGATAATTTAGGAAGAAATTGTGTTTGAAATCGTATTATCAAATAAATCACCCTCTGTGGGAGAAAACAATAGAGTGGGACCTTGACTTTAGCGGTTGGATAAAGATAAGTATTCAGACTGAGACAACTAAAGCTTAGGAAGATAATAGCTTGTCCATCAGGGGCAATGTTGCCAATTAATGTTAATAGCAGCATATAGATCTCAGTATTTCCATGGGGTATGCTGGGAATATTGTTAACACCAGTGTGGCCATCTGTTATTAAGGAATTGGAGGGGCAAAAGGAAATAAGAAAGAGCACAAGAGAGGGAGGATCAACCTCTCACTGGAGATGAAATGGTTTACAATTATTTAAGCAAGCAGCATTTTTTCAGGTCTGAAGCAGAACAACTGTGTTTGCATTTACTTACTATATGCCTCCTCCACAAGCATGCCACATTTTGAAACCCAAGATCAGAAGAGACATTTTGCTGACAGCAAAGCATCATTTATGTTCCTTACTACACACAGCTTGAATAGCTTGTTAATGTTGCTACTTTTTCCTTGTAACTCCGTTTGCATTTCAGATAAAGACAACCATCTTTTCCTCACCTGGACATCTCCACAAAAGGAAAAAACATGGATTATGACATGGAGGCTGTGATTTGAGGAAAGCTTATAATTATCTTAGCTCAGCTCAGCTTAGTTTGTCTGTTTGAAAGTAAAGGAAAAAGACTTTCCATAATATCATTCACTCTAGGTAAGGGAAAGTTATGCCCAGACCTAGTTACTAGGACTGATTGAAAAAGTGGTTTGGTTTTGGTTTGTTGGGTTTTTTTATCTTTTTTTATTTTTTCCAGCAGAGATTATTTTTCCTCCTGTGGAAATCTGAGTACTAGAATATTCTAGTGGAAAAGAGAAATATTTTGGCTTAAACCCATAAAGACATTAATTTAGAAATACTTCTATTTTGCCTTATGGAAATTGCAATTCTGGGCTAAATGGGAATAATCAGGCACACAAATTACCTGGCTCGATCCACTTAGCCACCCTTGATGACTCTTGAGGGGTGGGGGGGCAATGGTATCATGAGAGTCCTGACCTTGGTGCATGATAAAATCTTAGAGCCTTTTTTGCGGATGAAAATGACAACCCACAGCATCCAGACCATGGGGTATCAAAAAACAAACCAAAATCATTGCCAAATACACATATTTTCTGATTTGATTAAAACACCTACTTTTCACTACTTGATTTCTCCATGAAAAAGAAAAAAAAAAGAAAGAAAAAATCAGGGGGAACTAGGTACTATTTCTGAGCAATAACAACTATTTTATTTATTCAAGGGATGCATGTAGGTGCTTTTGCATTTCTCATTATCTGATAGAGGTAGAAATACCAAGAAAAGACTAACAGAACCTGCCTTTTATCAGTACTGTAGCAGCTGCAACAGTATGGCAAAAGCAGGGGAGCGTTTTCATGTTTTCATCTCAAGCCCAGGCTGATGGAGACTTTCTGACTTTTACAATATTTTTCTCAAAAATCGTGTCTGAAATAAGACTCAGGATCATGTTTTCTTGAGGAATTCATGTGACTCCTGGTTTCATTCCCCTCCCAAAATCAAGGTTAACAACTGAAAAGGATTCCAGCTAAGAAATTTTAAGCACTCTCAATGGTCTCGTGAAAATAAGCAAGTAGAGAAGTAACAATATGCATTCCAGTTAACAAAGGTAAATGGATTGGCCTGAAAGATAGAGTAATGGTGAGAGCTGCTCTTACTTCTAGGCTGTGTTTCAGTGTTTGCTCCCGGCCTTCAGCATCCTAAAGTAAATCAAAACTGGCTGGGGGGCAGCTGAGATGTTCTTTCTCTCCACAAGTCTCTGACTGCAAGTGGAGGGTTTTGCAGAGATGGCAGTGCATATGTGTTTGTAGAGCTCAAGGGCCTCACCCTTCCACTACTAGATCTAGTGATGGGCAGATTTGTGCAACCACCAGCAAAAGGCAAGGTCTGATAAAATATCACCCAGGGCCTCTTCTTGATGTATGTCCTTTTTAATAAGTCTTAAAAAGAAATTAATTTTGCAGGGTGGTGACCACAAGTGTGGGAAGATTGAGCATGTCCACTCACACCACTAATGTGAGCAGCACCAATCAATGCTATGGCTAATTGGCTTCCCAGACCATCACTTGGCCTTCCTGGTGGCTAAGGCTCTCTTCCATCCTCCTGCTATTACCCTGTTCTGAATTTCATTTCTCGGCTCTCATTTGTGAACAACGATTGCATCATTCCATCATAACAACAGTTAATTAGGAACGAAAACTCACCCAAATCTATTACAACAAATCAAATTCTCTTAGGACAAAAATGCAGCAGTGAATATTGCAGTAAAATATATGAGAAACACCTCTTGCCAGTTCAGTATTTATAGTGGCCAGCAGCCACTGTAAATTCCCCAGTATAACAGGAAACAAACAGCACGTGTGAAATGATCTCATCTCTTCAGAGTGCTGATTTTATGAGGTCTGTTGGTGCTTATCTTCAGACATGTAGATAGATCTACTGAACATAATGGGCTTCGGTTCCTGAGACAGGAGGGAGAGAAGAGCCCTCAATAAATGCAGAAGGGAAAAAAAGGAAAAGGAAGCAGGAAATTGGCTGTAAAAAAAAAAAAAAAAAAAAACAATTAAGGGGGGAAAGATCCTTTTGTCTTGTGGGTTTTGTTTGGGCTTTGGTTGTTTTTTTGTTTTTTTCCCCTTGTGAATGAAATGTGCTGGCCCATAGTATTGCCATATTTTGCCAGCAGACTGTGTCCTTGGTGTTCTCCCACTTGCCTGGGAATCATGCAGAAAGCTGAAGCAGCCCATTAGCACGGAACAGTAGAGGTATGCCCCTGTACACTGCTGTCAGGCTACATGTGTGACTGAGAGACGTCCTGGCAAGGCTTGTGAAGTGAGGGGAAGGGGCAGGCTTAGGCTTGAGACAGGAATGAGTGTTTTTGAAAACCTGGGTCTATGATGGAGGAAATACAGCAGAGTGGTGATAGAGAAGATGGGAATGCACCACTGCTTTGAGCCATAGGGCTTAATAGGACACCAGATGTAGCATAAGGCTTTAGAGTTAGGTCTATGCTCAAGTCAATGCATGGTATGAGGTATGCCCACTATTTAGGTCCCCTGTAGGCTTTCATCCACTGTCCTGGTTTGAGCGACACAGGATTAATTTCTCTTTCAGTAATTTTATTTTTCAGTAAGGTCTCTTCTAATGCTAGGGAAAATGGCATTTTTAGAAGACTTTAGTGTCTGAATTTGTGAAAGTATTTACGTTATAGCCAGCTATGGTATGTGGGTTTCGAGGTCTCAGTATTTTTGACCTAGCCAGGTGCACAGACGAGGATGAGTGAGAGACCTGGGCACTTGACCCAAGCTGGCCAATAGAATTATTTCATACCATGAACATCACATTCAATATAAATGAGAAAGTTTGCTGTGAAGTGCTCTCTCTCTTCCTTGATGGGGGTGATCCAAACAACTTCGTGCTCTGGTCCTGGAAGCCTGAGGCCCTCCCTTCCTCCCAAAGCCGTAGCACTCACAGTGTCCGACTGTGACTGGAAGAGGGCAGGTTTAGATTGAACATTAGGAAGAAGTTTTTCACTTTGAGGGTGGTAAGGCACTGGAACAGGTTGCCCAGAGAGGTTGTTGAGGCCCCATCCCTGGAGGTGTTCAAGGCCAGGCTGGACGTGGCCTTGGGCAACCTGGTCTAGTGGGAGGTGTCCCTGCCTATGGCAGGGGGATTGGAACTCGATGATCTTCAAGGTCCTTTCCAACCTAAACCATTCTATGATTCTATGATTCTATGATTTGCTGTCCACTGCTGGGAGTGCACAGCTTCCTACTGATAGAATTGGCTGAGTATAATCCTTGTCTATTTTGTATTGGTATGAGGATCAATATTGGTTCTTTAGTATTATTAATGTTAATTATTTAGTATTATTCTATTAAATCTGTTTATATTTCAACCCTCGGGTTTACTTGGTTTTCCCAATTCTCTGTCCCGGGTGGGGAGGGGTCATCAGGGGATAGAATAATTGTCTATACAACAATAAATTGTGGGCTCTTCAAGCCATAACATCCACACAGAAGTCCAACCACCAGGAGGTAAAAAACCAAAAACTTTCACCTACTTTACACACCTTTGAGGGTGAAAATTTCCAACAATGGCCGTTTTCAAGTCCATCTAATTGCTGGCTTCCCAACTGCCCTCCTCTGAATGAAGAAAAGCCAAAGAAAGATGCAGAAAAGATGAACAGAGCTCCCTGCAGGAGCCAGGTGAATTTGGGGCAATGGTGGAGATACAGGGAGAAGGGAATGGAAGAAAGTAAGCATCCTCCTGCAAGGGACTGAGGTGGTGCTGGGATGCCAGGCATGGCTGTGGGGTGCTCATGACCGCTGGTGCAGAAACATTGGGGTTTATACCTGCAGATATGATAGCTGAATGAAAAAGGGTTTTGTTACCGCAGGGAGTTTCTGAAGTTTTTTACCAGATTGTGTTCTTAGCAGCACTGAAAATATGGCTAGACTGGAGCAGACTACAGCAAGTACAAATCAACAGAGGACAACTAATTAAGAACAGTGAGGGACTGAGTCCAGTATTTCAGCTGTTGTAAGGTGCTGTGGTTGTTCTAGTCAGGGGGGTTGAGACTTGGTGATGAATTCACACTATTTTAAAGATTTCTTTGCTTTTCTTAGGATATCTGTTGGAATGGACCAATCTGATTGCTCTGACAGGCTCTCTGAAGAGTAAATAGCTGCGTGGGGATATGCCTACGTGGGGGGAAAATAATCTTTCCCTACAGAGAAGGATTCTGAAAAATGCTTTTTTTTTTTTAAGCTTATGTGTTGAGGATGAGGCTGGTATGAAATTGCCTTCTATGTCTGACTCCCTCCTGTCCTTTCCCAAGAATGTCTGTCCAAACTGGCCAATTTCACACACATTTGAGTGAGGTGGCAGGTGCCTTAAGATGTTGGTTTCATGAGACCTGGGGCCCAAGTAGAGAGAGAAGACCAGTGTTGAGCTTTCTTTGGAACATATGCCTTGTCATATATCAAAGAATCAAGTTATGAGGTAAGGCCCTGCTGTCTCTCTTTCCCAGACACAAGTGGAGGAAGATCCTCTTTTCTTAGGGAAAAGACAGGGATTAAAATGAGTGTGCCGGAAAAGGTGTGAGTCATCTCCCCGAGGGTTTCTTCCCATGGCTGAGGGAAGGTGGGAAAGGATGCCTGACTTTACTTGAACAGTAATGCCTGGGAGCCTCAGACAAAGCTCTCATTAATTTTTTTATTTTAATTACTAGTTAAACTTTTGATGGCTGCATGTTTCAGAATACTTTGAGTGTCCTTTTAGGAAATGTTTAGAGAGGACAGGTTGTTTTACAGGGAGGGGGGAGGGTTGTGAGATATGGAGGAGCAGTGTCCAGAGGATGAGATATGCTGGAGATTTTAAAGTACAGTTGGATTGAATGCCAGCAATTCTCACAAGTGCTGTCCCTAAGCACACATAAATGATTGTGGAAGAACTTCAGACTAATGAACACAAAGTGCTTGTTTGTTTCTTTTTTATAAACAGAGGACACTGAAGGAAAATTAACATGATTGGGGAAAATAAGGAGATGAACTTGAATACCTTGCTGCAGTAAATGAACTTTGTCAGCTTTAATGTATGTGCCAGCAACACTTCAGGTATAAATGAGGACTGGAGAAGCTCTTAAATTTGAAGATGGAAGCTGATGAAAAGCGGTATTCTTCCTGTATTTAAACTAGGCTTAGCAACTACTAGGTGATCACTTAAACCCTAACTGGTCCATCATTTCTGTGGTTTATTAGTCCTTAATTTCTCCAGCTATTTTGAAGGAATCGATTGTTATTGTCCTGTTAAGCAGCTTCACTGAATTATTTTTGGGTTGGCATTGTTAGCTTTGGATGCAGGTACAAATCAAGATCTCTGCATGAAGAGAAAAGATGACCAGATTTTGCAGATAACAAATGAATAGAGAGAAAAATCATCTTTAGTGTAAACATTTCAAAGTAATTTCATAATAACTCTCTTTGCTAAAACAAAGAGACAAGCCAACTCAAAATATTGTTTTACACGCATGTTGCCTCTGTATGATACCTTTATGGAGAACTGGTGGTTACTGAAGATTTTCCAGACCTGCTCTATTAAGTTCAGTTTGGGTTTCACTGATTGTGAGACTCTGTTTTTCACAGATATTTTCTCTGCATTCGTAACACTATTCATGTTTCTGAGGTGAGACAGGGAGGGGGTAAATATCTGGTACAACCTAAATGACTGCACTGTCTGTTGGTACACAATAAAAGCCTGAAGGTTTTCAGCATGCAGTGAATAGACCAATGTGTATTAGAAGAAGAAAGAGCCCCCCTGGTTATCCAGGCTCATCCCTGCAGGTTGTAAGTTGTGACTGAGTCAGCTACCTGTCCTTGTGGTTGGACCTATTTTTCCCCTCTTGCAATTAAGTCAGGGTAACAGACTATTTGGAAGCATTGCTTTGTGGAGAAAAATGCATGTAAGTTGAAGGAGGGCATTTTTGGGTAGCCTCCTTGGACTGCAGATGCTGTACACAGAGATCCCAGTCTATCCTGTTCAACGCCTTCTTCCACCTGGACATCACTCTATCAACCAAGAGAAATGTGGTTAGCAAAGGGTGGCTATTCAAACTGTGCTTAACTACAGTTATTGACTTTGGCTGAGACAGGCCAGGCAGTACTCATCTCATATGAGTGGCGCTGTTGGCAGATCTGGAGTGTATAATAAACAGCAGGGAGCAGCAGTGGCTGCCCCGATGAGGAGCAAGAGGGTAGGTGAAGGGCTGTAACCTTTCCAGACAACAGAGCTGCTACTGAGAACAGACGTGCAAACAAGTCCCAGTGCCATGGGCCATGTTCATGCTTTTTTGGAGAAAAAAAACAGTGCATGCCCAACACAAGGCAATTTTTCATTTCAGCATATACAAATTTGCCAGCCAAGAGGACAAAATGAAACTTTCCCTAACAAATCCTTACCTAGGAGAAGTATCTGTCTAAGGCACTGCCCTACTGTCTCCAGAGCAGCATGCCTCCTGCCCAGGTAAAAAAGTACAGGGTTAATTCCCAGTGCAGAGCTTAGAGCACTGTTTAGATCTGAAGCACTTATTATTAAGGGCTTTAATCTGGATATGAAAATGGGGCTGCCCATTTAGAGACTGCAAATTCCTTGGCTTTGTATGTCTATCTCTTAGGAGAGAGAATTGCTTCCCCCGCACCAACTAGCTTTTTGATCCCTGGATATCGCTGTCTTTCAGGAGAACTGGTTGAAATGTTAAGTTGCTGAAAATAAAGGAAGGGATAGTTCTGCTTGGCACAGGCTGTGGGTTTCTGTCCAACTTATGCTTCATGCTCTCAAGGGAAGTTGCAGCAGGTATCCTTTGCCTGGGTGACAGAGAGCTGGGAGAGCTGAGGTGCTCCTGGGACCAGATGCATCCAACTGGAGTGCCAAAATTGACTGAAGATTTTCACCTTGTGTTCTCTGTACACAGTTCTCCTGGTGCTGTAGAGAGAGCTTAAGGCTAGGCTAGATGAACTGGGCTTTTGGAAAGCCAAGAATTCATGCTGAGCCCAGCAAAGGGCACACAAGCACCATGTTCTTTGCTCTGTAGCCCATTTCTAATTACAAGAGCCTTTCACACCTCCTAAGCTACTTATTAAAATAATTAGCTTAGAGCTCCTCTGTTACAGACTAGTCCTAGAAGTCTTCTATTTGCAGTTGCTTAACATTAACAAACAAATTGCCTGCCCCTGCTCTTTGCAATGATAATCTAATGACAAGGACCAGCATTTGCCATAAACCAGTTCTGCACCAGTTGCTTTCAGTAAGACTTCTATCAGATGAAAAGACGAAATGAGGTTTTGCTTTGTCAGCGGGAGTGGGTAACAGAAACTGGCTTGTAAACAATGAACAATTATGCTGGGGATTAACTTCCAAGGAGAGGGCAGACTCTTTCTGAATATAACCAGATGGAAATTAATGCCAGGGAAACGTATAAGGTTTCTCACAACTACATCCAAGTCAACCAGAATGCTTGGTTTCCCTTGTCTGCTTTGCAGTTGAGCTAGAAGTTTGTACTTCTCTTCCAGCAAAATTTTAATGTGTCAAGTCTCTGCGCAGTATAAGCACATGGATTTTATGGCCTTCACAGTATTGCTGTTGCTTTTTTTTTTTCTTTTCTGAGACTTGTGGAAAAAGGAAAATTGTGAAAAAAGGAGGCTAATTAGAGAAAAAGGGCTTAGTTTGGAAGCCACAGGTACCTCTTTTATAAGCTTTTGTTGAGCTTTTGCCCACAGTAAATTTATACAAGCTTTGGATAGATGGTAAATCTCTGTTTGCAATGGCCTGCTTTAAATGGGGAGCTTTCAGCACTGCTTCGCTGACAGCTGAGGGCACAGATGAGGTAATAAAACCAACAAGTCCTGGGAAATGCCCACTCAGCTGGGAGAAACATTTCCTTGGATCCCTTGTTTTTTTGGATCTGTGTGAAATAGTATTTATTGTTTCACTAAGATGCTTGGTAGTTACATCGCTGTGTGTTGAAGAAGGGCTATTATGAGGTTTGATTCCTCAGCTCTCTGCTGCCTTCTGTCTTGCCAGTCAGTCATTTCAGACCTCTTTGAAAAAGACTGGCATTTATTATCACAATTTCATCTTGCAGGTCCTGGCCAGCCTAATTCTGGAAGGTTTCATTGAAGAGAATTCAATGCTGATTGAACTGATCCGCCTGAATTAAATGAAGCGTGACCTGTATACACCTGTCAATTGGATGGCAGTCACTTAGGTGAATTACTATTAAAAAAGTAATAATCAAAGCAACACAATCACATTTTAAAATTGTGGTTTTATTTGATGGAGGTATCTAATTAGATGAGCAGAATGTAGTGTTGTGGCTTGCACAATGCTGAGACTGACCCTGACAGCCCCACTTTTCAACAGGGTCAGTTTGCATTGAATGTGATGGGTGTACGTGTTCCTCTCTGGCACAGGCTCACCAAAGAGGGCTGCCGGTGGCGAGGCAAATTGTAATGTCCCACTACTGCTTGCTAGCAGCAGCATGTGTGCTTTTACCCCATTGGGAACAGGAATCATCTGTCATGATCTCCAACCTCAAACCAAGGCTACATCTTCACCCACCCTGTACAAACTATACAGCAAGCAGTTGCTCTGGAGACATGAAAAATACCTCTTACTTGCAGGGGCTTCAGCTGGATGGTGGACAGCCTCGCATATGTTATTGCCTAGACCTCAGTTGCTTAGGAAAAAGGCCTGCTAAAGCTCTTACCTGATACCAGTCACAGTCTAGCAGCTCTGGCACTAACATTTAGAGAGCCTCAGTTAGGTCTCTGGTGTTACCTTAATGACTAACACATTAACAGCTCTGCAAATCGTACCTAAAAATTACTGTGAAAATGTGGTCAGATATGTCTTGTGTTACATATGTCTTGTTACATACCCAAGACACAATGAATGTTTAGTGTCTCTTCATCATCCTACCATCATTGTAGAAGTGGACTAAATTGCACCTGCTGGATGAGGATGCACGGCTTGGTTGAAAAGTGTCCGAGATCTCTGTGTGAAGGTTTGTGCTGTTTGTTATGCCTCTTAGCAAACGTGCTGGAGTTGCAAAGGGAGCAGTCTTGGCATAGGATGGGGATGGACCAATGACACTCCCCCCCATCTTGTGCCACTGAAGAACTGGAAAATTGATTCTGTCTGGAGAAAAAAAAAAAAAAACAAAAAACACCACCAACAACAAAACCCCCAAACTTATGGCTGCTAAATACTGAAATCCACCCTCATCATTAGGATGGCAGTAATACCAGCTCCCAGGTAAATATGAATGCTGAAGAAAAGCTTAGCCGCTAAACTTCAGCCCTCCACTGATAAGAAGGAGTGAATTTCCTTTATGAACAACCAGAATGGCTGTGTTTCCCTGAGACAACGGAGGTGGCAGTCTTCCCCATGAAGAAAGTGAATCTAACATGGCACTTATTTTATTGAAATACCGTGCTCTTTCAAAAAGTCTACAGGTCAGGCTTGAGCCTGAAAAGCAGATGTGGTAGACAGATAAGTGAAATAGAGATAGTAAAGAGCTCAACAGTAACAGATGGGCTGAGCCCTGGCTCTGGAGGCAATTCAAGAGAAATAATCAGGTTGAAAAGTTGAACTAATGAAGACTTCTTGGAGATGCAGACAAATCTAGGATCAATCAATATTTTTCTTGCTTTTTTAAAATGAAAAATTCAATTAAGATTTCCACACTAAAAAAAAAAAAGCTGTTTTGGCAGTTTCTTTTTTGTTTTGTTTTGTTTTTAAATAAAATCCCTTCATCTGAGCACAGCATTGTAACTACTGTAATTCTGAAAAACATTTGCAGAAATATTTGTAAGGTCTCAACAGACTGGAGGCAAAATTGATTTGGGGAAATGAAAAATGGCCATTAATCCAGAAAACTCTGGCCCTTTAATGAAATGACTTAAAGAGCAGCACAAGAAAAGATGATCAAAGGCAGATCCTTTCTTAGTAACTACAAATGTGGAGAAAAGATAAGAGTGAACAAGAGTCTGATTGCCTTTTACAATGAGATTATTACTCTGTGTGAGCATTAGATATGAATGAGGTCTTTTAATCACTGTAGCTGGGTCTGGTCATCACCCATCAAGTGAATTCTAGCAGAGGTGTTAGTGTAATTTATTTAATATTAATAAAGATATTCCCTCCCTCACCAAATAACTCTCTGTCTGTTTTGACTCACAGCCTTGGTAGAGCAACGGGATGATGTTTTTTGTCAGCTTTTGGCCATTTCCTTTGGCTAGTGAATGAATGATGACACCCTTGACACTTTGAAATTTCTGGCAGAGCAGCAATTTACACTTTCCTTATTGAGCTACCTCTGTGCAAAGCTCATCCTTTATCCCTTGCTTTCTTTAATTGTGCATTTGCTATGAGAACAGTTTGTGAAAACTTGGGTCCTGAGCCACACCTATATCCCAAGAGCCAGGCCCGAGTTTGGTGTATGTAATCCCACTTTGTGGAGTCATGGGATTACACTGCTGTTTCTGTTTGACTTTGAGAAGAAACAGTAAGTTCCCAGCTCTCATGTTTGTGCAGGAAACCTTAAAAAAATCAGTAAGTCGATTATTTCTTCCCAAGATTGCAGACAGCCTGAAACCATAATTCTGAAAGTGGTACTTTCCCTCTGTATTTTTAATAACATCTCAAAAAAATAATGGGGATATATTGGAGGAGATGAGGCAGTTTCTTAACTTTAGCTCCTGAGATGGAAATAGTAGTCTGAGCAAGTAAGAGATCACACCTAAGCCAGTGGAAGTAAAGCTGAATACCAGGCATGCTCTAAACTGATGCCAAAGTGGCAGTTGAATTTCGAAGTTATCATCAGCAGTGTGGTCCAATGTGAAATGCAGATATAGGGACTTTATGTATTCCTTGCTGACTCAGTTGAACCCCTAAATAGCTGAATTGTCTTGGGGTTTAATTTACCATCATAGGTTGCTGTGCATGGTTGGGCTCTGTCACACTGGTAACTACTGACATCTCAGGAACTACTGGAATTTTAGGTGCTATGGGGCCATGATCCATTCTCAGCTTTCCACTTTGCAGCTGCTCATCTACTCTCTACAAGTGGCTACTTCAGCATCTCTTTGCACCATCTTCTGTCAGTGTGTGTTTCCATATCTGGACATTTCTGATGCATATGACAACATAAGTGTCTTGTGCAGCCCTCTCTTGGGCCTCTGATAGATGACAGACATGCTGATTATTAATTTTTTATCCAACTGCTATTCAGTTTCATTCTCAAATGCCTCATTACATCATTTGCACAGCCACACTAATTAGACATGATACTTCTCATGGTTTCTGAGCGTCTCTTCAGCCTGTTCCACTTCACTGAAAAATCTCTCACTCATCATGCCAATCTCACTGCTGCCTTCCCTGCAACTACCTTCAGTATTTCCTGCACTTCCCAGTCCCCACTGGGCACCGAACTTGAATCTACCTCTGTCCTGTAGTGGAACTGAGTGAGAGATATAATGGACATTGCCTCTGCATTACTGGCCTTTGACATTTTATGATAACAGCTCCCTCTCTCAGCTACCAGAAGGCACTGAACAGTAATATGAGAAAAAGAGCCATCCCCTCTGAAAATCTGCAAAATTATCCTAATAAAACCAGTAATGAGATCCAGCATCAAACAATACACATCCATGTCCTATATACAGATAAAATGCAGACCTCCATTGACACAGTGGATGTCAAATTCATTCCATGCTGTGGCTTGAAGACCGCATTTAAAGCATTATCTGCCCCTTTTCTTAGGGTAGTGCTGCTCATGTATTAATTCCTTTGAAGCACCAGCACATAAAGTAAAAATGTTGTGAAAGAAGTGCAATACGTAAATGCTGAGTTGATTTAAGGTGCAGAACACAGAAAATATGGGATTCTGGATACTGCTTAATTAAAAGGATTACTGGCAGCAATGGTTTCCAAGGAGGAATTTCCAATCTTAATTGAAAAATCAAATGTACTGGCAGACAGAAGTGTTTTTCTATCATAAAAACTAATAGCAGCTGCCTTGCTTTACCTGACAATTTGCCTTTGCCACCTAATTATGCTATCTTGCATGGATATGCAGAGAGAGTTTCACTGCTGAACAAAAAGTTGCAATACAGGTTTGCTAAATACTCACAATATAGAGTAGCATATATGGTAGAACCTCACTGATCATGTACCATAAATCAATTATTTTTCTTTCCAGATGAGAGTGGAAGGTAGTTATTCTGGGAAGGGACATTGTGACCTCAGACATCATAGTCATATCGCAGCATTTGGAACCAGATTTTCTATTATGGTCACAGTTTTCTCCCTGAAGTAAAAATCATTCAATCTTAATTCATAAGCAATAATTATTTCCCCACTGATGATGTTTTAGCACATCTTCTCTGAGCTACGTACAGTAAAGTAGACCTTGCAAATGCATTTAAGCGTGACACACATCTACAATGTCAAAAGCTATAATCAAACAAACAAAAAAGTTGCTCTGACTGTTCGCCCTCACATAAAGTAGGCTGCATTAGAATTGGACTCCAGCACCTCTGGATGGCTATTATTGAAGCCATCCAGGAAAGTCAGAGATCTAAATCCACCAGATGGTTTTGGAAGCCCAAAAGAATCTCAGAAGTGTGAGTCTGAGTTCAGAGCCAGCTCAGGGTTTTATGTTGTTCATCCACTCATGGAGTAACCCATCTTTGAATACAGTGAGATGGCTCTTTTGTATATCAACATCAGGAACTGAACCAGGGAGGGCTAAACCTGGAAGTTCCTGCACATTAACTTACAGGGTATCATGAGGAATGATGCAGCAATGCCATGTCCATTACCCAGCCTGCATAAGGTGACACTTCCACTGCACACTCTGTAAGAAGAGGGCAGGGAAAAACATATACGCTGTGATCTCTGCACATTACAGTGTTCAAAGTGAGGAAGGCAATGCAACATGTGTTTCTGATCTTGAATTTCTGATGTAGCCATTTTTGTGTGTATTGTTGGGAGGGCTTGATGGAAAATAGTGGATGATGTACTGTATGCGAATGTCACCTGCTGCTGGGATGCTGTTTTTATCCTCCCCACCGTCTCATGGTCATTTTCTCTTTATTTTCTTCCACATGGTTTTACATGCTCTTTTCACATCCTGCAATTTAGGGCTAGCTTAGTTATCAAGACGAATTTAAGTTCTACTTCTTGATCAAGAAGTAGAAGTCAGCTTCGTCTCTCAGCACCTGCTATTATTTCTAGCTGTAGTTATTGTTATAATTAGATTTACTCATATTTTCTAATAAATTTGAAATAAAGGTTTCTTATATTTCCTTGTAAAACCCCTAAGAGGTGCAGCTTGACTCTCTGCAAAATACATGAAATGAGAAAGTACTTAATCTCTGGATGCAGCAGCCAACATAGTGTGAAATTCAACTCTGTAATGGCAACGACGTAATTCCATAACATTCCCACTCTTTATATAGATAAGCTTTTTAGCTACAGTTCTGTTCTAGTTTTGCCAAAATCATGTTGTTCTAATTTCTCTTAATGGAATGGCTAACTTTTCAATTGAGTTTTGCTTTTGTTAATAAAAATACCGCTGCTAGGTTTTGAGCAGTAGGGTCTGGGAACCGCTGCAATAGCAGATAAAATTTCCCCTTCCTGAAGAAACACTGCTAACACTTTACTTTTGGAAGAAATTCACCCAATGAGTAGTGGCAGGAGTGAAATGAATAAACCACATGAAACAAAATGAGTCAAATGAAATTAATGAATTAAAAGTAGAATGTGGGAGGAAAAACACTTCTTTTATGCGATTGTGAGCATGTCTGAAGCTTTCCTGTGGAGCTGTAAGTAAAAGGGGGTGGGGATGGACATGGAGACTGGGAGTGCTGCTTTTGCAGGTGTGCTCAGTTCCCAAAGGTTGTAGCTCATCCTTTTGTTACACCTGGAAGATGCAGAGTCTCATTCCCAAACTGGCAGCATTTCCTCTTGGAATAAAGAACGAAGTTTTTCAGTAATGTAAAAATGAAATGAATTTCCAGTCATTTCAACTCAAAACCAAACAAATGCAGCCCTCAAGGAATTGGGTACCTCTAGCAGAGCTCTTTTTGCCTAGAGTTATCCAGATAACTATGCTCATCAGACCTTCCACTGGAATTCTCATTTGTGGATGTATACTTTGGAATAAACAGTTTTGTGAGTAGCAGAATGGATGATACCTATCTCCTATGATTTTTTTACCTCCTCTCAGGCTGCCCTGCATTATAAATAAGTTAAGCTCCCTTCCAGACCTCTCTTTAATGCCAGGTAACGCATTACCTGACAAAGGCTATGGTTCAGCTAGAGCATTGCCCCTTCTGATTGCTTCACTGGTGGTCAGCTGGTGTCAAGCGTGTCTGCTGCATGTTCCTCTCCTTTACTTTAGAGAAAGCACCATACAAGATGGTACTCTCTTTTTAGTGAAATCCAGATGTGCCGAACTGTTCTCAAATCTTCTTTCCTTTTTTCATGTTGGAAATTTGACAATAGCATTGGATGAGATGGATGGGATGATTTCAGAAGTGTCACTAGATTACACGTATTACAAAGAGTTTTTAGTTAGCCCAGTGGCAGGAGAAAATACCGAATAGCTCTCACCCCACTGCATAACACAGTGTAAGATCTGTACTAATGCTGAATCCAAAGTTCTCATAGATAAAAAGCTCCTCAGTCTTTAAAATATGTGACTCTGCTGAGTAACCAGCTCTGCGTCTCCTGTGGACTTTCAGATGATTGGACTAATTTAAGATCTTTGCTCTTCATCCAACACCACCAGGTAAAGTGAAATACAGGTATAGATCTGTATTTGATGCAAAGGAGTCTGAATTAACTCAATAAATCTGAATCTAGCATAAGAATCAGGTTTACTCTAAAAGAAAAGTTGGTATCGGTGCTCTTAGCTGTTAATTTTAATTGATGATAGTAATACATTGGATTTTAATGTCATTTCTGCATCCTGCAGTGGTATTTTTTAGGACTCTTCTATAGTTTCTTGCTGTTTGATCTCTCCTAAGCTCAGATCTTTGGCTTACAGAAATGATTTGAAGATCTCTAATTAAGTTATTGTATGTGAGCAACAGTGCTATTGTATCTGTACACTCTTGCAAAGGGCTCCTGAAAGTTTGGCTCAATGTGGAGTCCTTTAATATTAGCCCCTCTGCTGTTTGCTGTTAAAGTGACTGTTGCTGCCTCCAAGGCTGAAGCACAGTTTCTCACTGGGACTGGAAATTGGGACAGGTTTTCTTTGTTTGTTTTCCTTTGTCCCTAGACCTTTGCCTCCCCCAAAGTTGCTCTTGATGTCTTCGCTCATTTTCTACTGTATTTTGACCACCCCATCACTTTGCTTGAAAGCTGCAGGTATTGTGTGTCCCTCCTCCTAGAATTTCAGCTTTCTTCACCCCCGCTACCAATTTATCGGAAGACTGCTTTGACATTTAAAACTATTTCTGTTTCTTGGCCCTGGCCATGTCTCTGATTTGTTGACTCATTCCTCTTCACAAGCTGTATGATCTAGTGATTAAGTGAAGGTAGCTGTCGTAGGCTTTAGTTTTGTTTGTTTTACAGGGAGAGAGGTAAGGGTTGTTGGGCTCAAAAGAAGGATAAATGTACCTATAGCCTGCAATTAACTTCATCCAGCACATGTTTTTTATGATCTCTTATTGTGACAATTCAGTCTGTAAGCACTACCTGAACTACCCATACTGTTTGAAGCGGAGGAAAGCGTTCCTGATCTCTGCCCATGTCGGAATACCACCTCATCCAGCACATCATACTGGGAAAGCTCTGAAGATCAGGACAGAGGCAAATGTTCGTTCACTTCTGGGGCAGAGCCTTAACAATGAGATTGCAATATGTGATTGTGACTGACCAGTAAACAGCTACAGTGGAGGAAGGCTCAGTAGAACCGGGCAAGAGCAATGTGCCTGGGAGTCTCAGGGAGTAATGCAGGGTTTGACTGACCACAGCTGTTGCACAGAAAGCTGACTTCATCTCAACACAAAGAGGACCAGAGGGTGGCCTTTGTTTTGGTTAAGCAGCTATGAACATCTGCGTGGATCAATTGGTGGAGTAAATGTTTCTCCTTGAGCTCATGAAAAGTGTGTGACTGTCTCCCTGAGATAGCCAGACCAGCATGGTGAATCTGCGGCTCAGCCCAATATATCATAAAAAAACCTAGACAACTAGCGAAATAATTCTGAAGAGAACAATGGGTTTGAGCTGGCTTCAACCCACGTATTCCTTCCTGGCTATTGAGGATGCCCGGTGTCATGATGGTCAGCATATTACAGAGACCAGTAGTGGGAATCATGTTGGTATTGTGATTGAACTGTGTATTGCAATTGCTATTATTTTGCTAAGCATAACTTAATTTGTATTATGTTTTCAGTATATTTTGTGTCACTCCACTAAATCAGAAACCCCATCTAACAGCAACTACCTTCAAATAAGTAAATTTGATATTAAACATTACACCCTCCATGTGTGGACTATCTAAAAGAACCTGGTCTGACAGAAAAAAAAAAAAAAAAGACTGTATTGGACTCTGACAGTGATGGGCAGACACTGTTAAGAGACTTGAGAATTCAAGCTTATTCTTGCTTCTGCCACTGAACTAGTCTATAACCTTGGGCATGTCACTTTGCCTCCCTTTCCTCTTGTGTTTTTAGCTCTTAGTTTTGTCACAGGGTGATTTTCTCAATATCCCAGATATTGCCTAAACCAGCCTAGCTAATTTAACTATACTTCTAATCTTCACACCTTAAGGAAACACAAAAAGTGTTTGTATCAGCACAGCTAGACCCATATGAAGACCTGTACTAGCCTGGCTATGTAGGCAAAAGTCATATTTCTAAGCGACATGTTTTATAAAGCCAGTCTTCACTGTGTAGCAGTAGTGTCTAGGAGAGCAACACTGAGTACTAGTTGTTCATCACCAGCTAGATTGCATGCTTATTGTTCAGAGGGCTGTTTAGGTAGCAACAAGTGATATACCCTTCCTACTTGATCCTCTTGAACCTGCAGGTTGCTGCTGCCGTAGTGCTCTACAGCTTCCAAGCCCTTCTCCACAGTTACCCTCTCTGAAATAGGATTTTCAGCTTGCTGGCAGAGTTTATGTGCAGAGTTGGCGTCATGGTATTGCCAGTCAAACCTGTTGCTGAGAGCTGCCAAAGCAAAAGTCACTCCATTTGCTGTTTTCTTTTTGCCCATATGCCCTGCAATGCAGGATCAGGATTTAGCCTCAACAGTAAGTTCACAGTGACCTTGTTCTGGGATGATCTTGATTTCATACGGGAATGGATGAAAGCCAAGTTTGGTCTCTAACTCCATGCAACATGAGGTACAGTAAACTTCTCTTTCTTCCCATTGGGGACAAGCTAAAAGGATCCCATATCACATGTGTAGGATGCCTAATTAATTTAACGTGGAAAGCTAAGCAGGGCTGCGTTTAGGGTGAGAACAAAAGACTTGCATAGATGAAACTGGGAATGCGCACACCTCATGGTTAAAGACGGAGCATTCCTTTAAGGGCAGGTGTACACAGTTAATTGAAGTAGTCAAATTGATATTGTGTAAGTGGGAGGGAAAGGGGCACCAAGTTCTCTTACTTTGCCTTCGGATGATACAATATAGTAGCTCGATACATCCTAGAAACTTATAATTAAAGGTCTCTGCAGAATATATGAAGGTTCTGCTTGAGCTTTCTGCATAATTCTCAGTGAAAGGAGAGGAAAAAATCCTTTGAAAATACATGAGGTGGTGAATCTGTCCTCTCTGTGTGCTGGAGCTCCAGCAGAGCTGCAGAGGCCCGATGTCATTGAAGGGATGTAATACTTGAAGTGCAGCTTGATCAAATAAAATATGCAGAAACCAAGCACAGCCTTAGGCTCATTTCATTTTAAGCAAACAAATAAAAAACTGTAAGGGCTGATCAGGCAGTTGGAAATGGCACAGGGAAACAGCACAGAGACAAAAGCAAACCTTTGATTCAGGAATCTGAGGTACCCAGAAGTAAATTCTGTGGCGACAACAGGGCATAAATTTCATTTGACTCAAGCTTATGGACCACCCTTTGTGGTGGCCTCCATGTCTTTGAGGCTGCATGTTATCCAGAGCTGTCTGCTCAGGCCGTGGTCTTTCAAATCTATCAGTATGGGTGGACCTGGGTGCCTGTAAAGAAGCTCTGTTGCATCTTTTAGGGCTGCTTGCAGGTGTGGGGTTACTGTGTGCCAATGTTCGTCCATTGTCAAGAAGGAATGCATAAATGAAGCTCTGCGGAGTCATTTGCACCTGCCAGAACTAATTGTAACTGAACTGATCTCCAACATTGGTGCCGTACCAGCAGGTGCAGTCTCTCCAGCATTTTTGAGCTCAGAAGGGAAGCATGTGCTTCTGGTGGACCCCTTGGAGGGCCTTTGTTATCCCTTGCCATCTTTCCATGTTTTTCCTTCGTGCATGCTTGCTATCCAGAGAACAAATGCAGAAGGTACAGTTGGGCCTGTGGTAGTGAGCAAAAAGCGTACCTTCACCAGGTGCAAACTGGTCTTATGGTTTGGGCTGTGTTCCCCCCCCCCCCCCCAAGTTTGTGGCTTAAAAGGATTTCCTTTAAAAGCTCTGGTGAGCTTTCTTGTCCACCAGCCTATCTGGACCAGAATTTTGTCTTTGATTTTCAACAGAAACTGAATAGATTAATTAATATCTCAAAACAAATAGGCTGCTTTTATTTCCCCCCTCCCCCCCCAAGTCAGTTACTTGGAGCTTTTCTTGGAGCAGAAGCTCCTCCAGTTACTAAATCTTTTTATGCTGATCAAGGTTTCCCATCTTTGTGTAGTAGGATGCAGAGCTGGGAATAGAAGATTCTTCCTACCAGTTTCTGTTTGATCTTCTCTTTAACCCACTGCCATTAAAAGACTTTCACCATCCCTGCAGTTGGCTACAGTATAAAATCACTTGCTGCTCACAGTGCTCTGCTGCTCTTTCCAAGTTTTTCTGCATCTTTTTTCTAGACAGTCAGCAATGGGTAGATTTGATTCAGCCCAGGAAGTTGCTGGGCTGGAAAACTAGAGTAGAGGAAAGACTTTATCCCCTAAGGACACAGAGGATAGGGACATTTGTTTCCAAACTTTTCATTTAGTCTGTCTGTACACAGGTAGATGGTAAAAGACAAAACACAATGTTACACCCTGTTCCTATATGGAGGGTTGTTTTTTTTCTGGAGCACAGCAAGAGGCTAGGGAAGGCTGAGAAAAAAAAGAGGACAAGCTGCTGTGAACTGCTACAGCCCCCCATTAGGGTCACTGGCTCTCAGGATTTTATAATGTCTCTGTAGTCAAAGGTCAGCTCTTCTTAAGACAGGTGTTTCAGTGAGGCTCTAAGCTTTCATGATTAAACAAGGCAGCCCTCCCAAATCCACATTTCCCAGTATGCTGGCTGTGTAAGAAGTGGTAAAACATGTTTTCCCGGTACCAAAGGACTTAAAAACTGCTGGGCATTTTTATATCGGGGATGCTGCTGATCCTCTTTCACCACGTGAAATAGTAGCACTTCCCACTTTGTAGACAATGGGAGTCTTACCACTGCTGCATTCAAAGCAGAGTTATGCCAAAGCTGAGCTGTTTTGAAAATCCCTCCTTGAGCTCCTAAGCTTTAATCTCCTGGTCTTGCAAGTAAGGCCCCATACATCCCTTCAGCCCCTCTCTTGCTTTAAAAGAAGTGATACTTTTGAGTAAGCTTGTGCCTCAAATGTGGAGTGATGTGGGGATGAATGAGGTGGGCTTACATGGACTCAGAAGTCACCCTTTCATTTTTTCACTGTATTGTCATAGTAACAACAATCTGCCCTTCGTGTAGTCAAAAATGATCACTATGTGCTAGCTATACTTTACAGAGAAGGATGTCACATTGTTTATCTGGAAGGATGACAAGACATGAGAAATAATTGCAGGGACCAATTTTGTGCATGGTGCCATTTCTGGTTTGCATTTCACTGTGTACCAATGGCAGGAAAACAGACATAATTAGTGCCATAAAGCATGGAATTCCAATCCCTTGAGAAACACAGCAACTCCTTGTAGAGTTTTAGTTGACATGGTGATATTTAAAAGCAGTAATATAGGATCCTGGAATCCATGGTAACTCTTACTGTACCAAGATACTATAATGTAAAGGGCCCTGTGGTGGCTTGTTGACAACAGGACTTGAATCTACAGTCTTTAGCTATAAAAGCTACAGGTTCAGTGGCTAAAATAATTGTTCTGTTATGCAAGCAGAGGTATCAACCTCTACATGTTGTCTAGTACAGGCAGGCTCCACTTTGAACGGGGACAGTATGTTATGGCTCTAAAGCAGCCATAGTTAGCTCCGGTCCCAGCAGCAGAGAAGCAGTAGGCTTTGGTCAGTCCCTCGATGCTGATCTGGGCCTGATGGCCTGCAAATTGCCCCAGTTTCTTTTCCTCACCACCAAGTCCCCAGAGCCCTTAGGCAAGGCTTTTGAATGGGATGTTAGCTCTGTCACCTTTTAGAGAAACTGAGATAATGGAGAAGTTGTGTGGTGATATTGGAGCTGCTCTGCTGGGAAGCACTTGTGATGTGAAAGGCTGTCAGGGGCAGAGGGTATTAGCTACCTGACTGCGTGTTTCCGTGCACATGAGAATTACCTGTGTGGCCCAGTGCTGCCCTTCTGCAAAGCTGCTATCACGGGGGTCAGTCTATTGACGTACAAGCTGCGTCCTGTGGAGGAAGGTGGTCTGCCAGGCAATGCATCAGGGTGCAAATCTGGAGTCTTGCACTTTATGCCGAGCTCCCCTAGAGGCTTACAGTGTTGTGTGGCTTTCTGCTCTCTGCTTGGGTTGGGATTGTATGCTGGCTCGACTGAAATGGGCCAGGCTTTCAGCCAGAGAGGTTTGCAGCAGGGATTCTGTCTCAGACTGCTATGCAAAAATTTACTGGGGCTCTGATCTTGCTCGGAGCTTCTAGATGCTAAAGCAATATAAAAGTTAGTAAGAATAACTCATTACAGACAGAGTAGCAAAGCTGTTCCCATGAAAGGTCCTAGAAGAAATCCTCTCCAAGGTGTATTTGGCTGGGTCTACTTACCTTTCCCTAATGCAGAGCTGTACTTTCACACCGGTTTCTGGTGGATTTGAGCAACCAGCAAATCATTTTGGACCCTTAAAGCCACCACTGCCAGGCTGTGCTGAGACTTCACAGATGTCCTTCTCTGTAGCCTGAGGAAAAACTTCATTGTCTCAGTTGTGGTGTTTCCTGCCTTGGGAAAAGTGCTTCCCCCCCCTCCCCCCTCCCCCCAATAGTATTCAAATGAAGCTGAGTGGCATTAGTGGGATTTTGTCACTTTTTCTGGTGAATGGATAAATGCAGTAATTTCAGATGTTAAGGCTTATACCAGTCTGAAGCTACAATGGTGATACTAAAATCATCAATAGTTTTCCAAGTTTAGAGAGAAACAACAGCTTAGTATTACTGCGTGGGTTTTTTCTGTTTACTTGTTTGTTTTAGACATACCAAAAATGGTTAGATGTTCCCAACAAAAGTGAATCAACCTCTGAAGTTTTTCCAGACCTATAGTGGTGGTTGGCTTCATGCTGGTGATCCAGTGACTGAAGAGATTCATGATGTAAACCTCATAGGGGATTTTTTGCCTTCATTGGTGTTTTAAGGTGCATATTTTACTGCGCAGATAATCTGTATTTGTGTGCTGTTGTCATGGTTGCATAGGTATGGACTTTCCCGTTCTGGAAGACAGAGAGGAAAGTTAACAGTATGTCACTGAACAGGTATAATCACACAGGGACACATGCCTGCTAACGCAGTGGGATCCTGTTCTTCCTCCTCTCTTTTCTCTTCCCCAGTCCCTTTTCCTCCAGTTCTGCACTCTCATTTTAATCTGTGTTGCACATTCCCTGCAGGGATCTCCTCAACTATTTACCACTGACCTAAGTGTTGATATTGGTAAAAGCATTATCACTGAGATAAACAGAAGAGCCAGACCAGTGCACAGAGCTTTTGACAATCCACCTTGCATCTCCCCACTCCATTTCAGTATAAATCCATACGTGGTTTTTCCTCCTTGCACCATTCCTTATCAATCTCATTTTCTTCTTCAATATTTATCTCCATGAATCTCTAGCCCTTCGACTTTCTCTTATCTTCTGCTTCCCAGGGCTCTTTACTAATTTCTTTCTTTCATTATGTTCATGTATGCTTTTATGGGGGAGATTGGGTCAGGAAGCACAGGCTAGGTCAGAAGAAGAAGGGGAAGGATTAGAGAACAGCTGAGGAACAGTGAAGTTCCTAGGCTGAACCTAGACCTCTAGAGCTGCAGATACCACTTCTGTCCTCGTGATCCTGGATGGTCTTGAGCAAACAGCTGAGGGTCAGTGAACCAGCAGACTCCTCTGTCACAATCTATAAATCAATGACACCGTGTAGTGAGGCACTTGGTGAGTAACTGGGCTGCCAATGGTTTCTCTGTCCGGACCCTTTAGGCAATTTTGTTTTGGCTCTTTGTAACAAAGTAAGTGTGACTGACTATAGCAGGACCTAGCAAACGTGTAGCGTCCTGTGTTGATGTGGGTAAGGCAGCCAGTGAAGATGCACCAGCAAGGACGTTATCTGCCAGGGCACAAATGCTTTCAGTGAGCTGGATATGTATTTTGGTGACTAAGGTGGCTGCCTTGGTGTGACAAGCCACTTACTGGTGACTGAGACAAAAAACGTTCTGCTCTGGGAGCGTGTGAGCTTGAAACGCTGTGGTGAAGGAGCGAGAGGTGGAGATTTAGAGCAAGTGCTGAAAGCCTTCCTGGTTTCTCTTGTAAATTCATACCTGGCTAATGTGCCAAAGCCTACCTTGCAGCTATTGTCTCTCTGCTGTATCTCTCAAGGCAGCACAGGGATGTTGGCATTTGCTGCCAAGGTGCCTCTGCTTTGCTGTGTAAATACATTCCTAATGTCTCTGGGGATGTATAGCTTTAGGAGCTTGGTTTTCTTTGGGTTAGCAAAGCAAGTGATGGGAGTAGCTGTGTCCTGCTGAGACTTTGAGGGGAATGGAGAGAGACAGAAAGCAATTATTCAAGTTAGAATGTGTGCAGAGCACTTTTATTATTGTTATTTATTGTTTTATGGTCACGCAAGTTGTGCTGTGCTTCGGAGGAGGCAAAGCAAGCCATTGGTACAGCTTCTGTAAATCACTGCAGCTCCATGACACCACTGGATTTACACTAGCTTGCTTTTGCTACATCCTGGCCCTCGTTTTCAGCCTCAAAAGATTGCTTTGTGCATTTTAAACATGAAAAATTGGGACAGCAGGCATGATAAGCAATAAAGAAGGGATGGGAAGGGAGCAACCAGGCTGGCTGCCTGATGCAAGAAGAGATGCTGGGTGGATGGACAGAGCAAAGAGATAATCTCCTCTCCTCTCTTTTTTTTTTTTTTTTTTCATCTGAAAGGCTTTGGTAAACATTTTGATAGTATTCTGACTAATGCTTACATTGTAAGAAGGAAATGCACTGGGAGGCAGGGCATGTTTGACAGCTTTGAGGTGAAAATAACTTGAAAATTCCTGTTTGCATCAAAATAAGGTGTTTTTTCTTCTTCATGGCTAGGTACTCCATGTTGTTTATTTGAAGGATAGGCTATTTAGTGGGCAGAACTATCTTTCTCTTTTTTTATGTTTTTTTTTTTAATTATAGTTTTATTTTTTACATCTCCCCTGTTGCAAGATGTGGCCCAAGTATCCCCTTGTGCTGCTTTACACAAACAGCAGCTGTTGCAATGAGTGCAGGTTCAACATGAGAGTAGTAACCTGTTGGGTTCAGGCATGCTTTAGAAACAAGCATAGGACATTAACATTTTCCTTTTGTCTTTATGAACTGCCTGAAGATAGCCTTGGAGCCTTTTATGTTGTTGGTGGTGGGTTTCCCCATTCACATCTTAATGCTTAAGAGGAATATTTCCCAGGACAGGGAAGTGAAACTATGAAAAATCATGGATGTGGTACTACAAAGAGAGTGAGAATTTGTGTAAAAAGAGCATTATTAGAGGGTATGCATGTGAGGATTTTATTAATTAATTTAGTAATTATGTTATTTTTTCTGGTTTGGGGGGTTGGGAATAGCATGCTGCTTCATGTCGCTTCTGGAAGCTTCCTGCTGCCACTGTGGCAGCTGCTGGTTGGCACCCCTGCCACCCTTCAGGAGCCACAGATGGCTGCTGGCTGCCACCGGCCCGGTGGCGGGGCAGGTGGAGGGGACAGCCGCGCCGTGCCACCTGCCCTCCTCATGCTTCTTCCTGCCTCTGGCACCAGCCACCTGTGTGGTCTTGCCGAAGTTTCCCACAGAGGGAGTGGGGTGGGGTGGGGACCCTTCCTTGGATGGAGGGGTTGTCGACAGGTGGGGTTTGCCCGGCTTTCTGCTAGCAGATGCCTCTGCAGTTGTTGCAGGAAAACCATGGAAGAAGTTAATTGTGTGGGTTGGCTTTTTTGGGGGGTTTAGTGGTGGTTTTGTTTTGGTTTGTTTTTTTTTTTTTTTTTTTTTTTTTTTTTTTTTTTGGTTTTTTTCCCTTGCAGCAGCCAAAGCAGTATCGCTATCAAGATATGTAGAATAATGAGACAAGGTAGTTTACAGTATCTAATCCATATTCATTTTCATGGTTTTAAAATTAGGTTAACCTTTATAATTAGCAAATCAAGGCTTTTAATAATCATCACCCCAGAGAAAAGGGACTCCTGAAAAAAAAACACCCTAATCTTGCTTCTTAATATATTCTATGCTAACTTCTTTTGCATATTGGCTTTGCTGCTAACTTCATAAACAATATCTGGTGATGTGCCCTGCTGTACCATCGGGCAGTTTTCTCTTAGGAAGCCATTGTGTAAAATGTTTCTCTGACATCAGCAGTATCGCCATGGCTGTGTTGTTGCAAATCACCTTGTGGGTGCTTATCAGTGTGTTCCCTGCCAAAACAAATCTGGCAAGCCTTCTAACTAACCCAGTTTAACAAGCTGTGATATCTGTATTTTCCACTGTAGCTGTTAACATACCTTGTAATGTAGGTGGCAAGGGCGGAGACAACACCACGCGGCAGTTCTAAACGGGCGGTGCCGGAGCAGGCGGGCAGCCAGTGGGCCTCACCCAGGACGTCACTGCGGCACCGCGGTTGGAGCGGGCAAACAGGGCGCAGCACTTCGCGCAGTAGGTCACTGAAAGCCGTGCGACTAAGCCGGGCACAAGCTGGGCAAGCGGAAGCAGAGGAACATCGTCGTGCAGGGGCACGGGCTCAGGGCGTGCGGGAAGATGACAGCAGAGATTCATCACCTCCCGGCACAAGGGAAGAACATGGCCGCAAAACGGTCAAAAGCCGCTGCCAGAAAGAATGTGGGAACTCAGACTGAGCTCCCGCGCAGGCATGTGGCTGTGCAGGTCTGGGGCTGCAATGAATGCCTGAGCCTGGCACTGCTCTCAGAGGGAGCTGGAGACACTGCCTGTGTACGGTGTGAGCAAGGAAATGATCTGCTCAGGCAGGTGGTTGAACTGAGGGAAGAGATAGAAAGGTTAAGAAGTATTAGAGACTGTGAAAATGAAATATATTGGTGGAGCCGTACCCTGAGGCAAAGGCAGCAGGAAGAGGCCCTATCAGAATTGGATGACCCTCTTCCCTCCTGTCACCAGGCAGAAGGAGGGGACTTAAGGGACAAGGGGGAGTGGAGTCAGATCCCTCCTCGGAGAGGCAAGTGAAAACCCTCACGGCCCCCCTCACCATCCCAGTTGCCTTTGCATAATGGGTACGGGGCTTTGGAAATCGAGGACCAGGCGATTGAGGATGGAGAGGATGATCCATCCAGTGAGTCGCCCAGGGCTAGTCCCTCACCCCCACGCCTTAGGACTTCCTCAACCAAGAAAGAAAGGTAATTGTAGTAGGTGACTCCCTTCTGAGGGGAACAGAGGGCCCTATTTGTAGACTGGACCCATCCCACA
>VUYV01000022.1:957048-1055724 GCA_008711295.1 Anarhynchus alexandrinus
GGAACAGGCTGCCCAGGGAGGTTGTGGAGTCCCCTTCTCTGGAGATTTTCAAGACCTGCCTGGATGCAGTCCTGAGTAATGTGCTCTAGGCAATTCTGCTTTGGCAGGGGAGTTGGACTAGATGATCTCTAGAGGTCCCTTCCAACTCTGAAAATTCCATGATTCTGTGATTGTAACGTGTTCATTTAGCTTGGTTATTATAACTTGTGCATTTAAACTAATGCTGTATCTGTACCTCTGCAGTCTCAACAATGACAATGAGCTAACTCTCTCTAGTCATGCAAAGCCCTCTTAGGCTTCAGACCTAAAAATGTCCTACACTTGCATTTTTACAAAGCAAAAGTCATAACTCTTCCAAGCCTAATCTGAAGTTTAACCACGCAAAGTTTTGAAGAGCTGTAGGGAAAGACACAGAAACTCTCATGGAATTGCAGATTTCTTTTCTCCTCAAAACCAAACACACACAAAAAAAAACCCCATACAAACACAACAACCAAGCAAACAACCAAAAAAAATAAAACCAAAAAACCCAAACCCCAAAACTCATTTGTCTGAATGGAGTAATTTTTATTTTTACACTTTTTGTAAAGCAGAAACTTCAACCTTTCAAAGTCTATCAAAAGCTTGAGAAAGTGTTAGGTGAAACATTGTTTCAGTCAGTGGAAGGAGAGGGGAAATAATGCATTTTACCAAAACCAAAAAGCAAATACTTCTCAGAGGAGAGAAAAATATTTTGAAAAGAAATGTGAAAATACATCCTTTTTAAAGTGGTTTGTTTGACCACTTTCATTTCTACTTTTACCTGGACATACCTGTTGGCTGAATTTAATTTGTACTTGCAAAGACTCCCAGGCAAACCAGAACGATATTTTAAAATTGTTTTTCTTGGTAATTGATTTTATATTCACATGAAGACTGTTGTGTAGCAATTGTTAGTGTAACAGACCTCAGGCATGACCTCCAGAAATATGCTCTAAAACTGAAATTTGCTGTCCATTTGAGCCATCTGCATCACCAAAAGAAAAGGAGTCCCTCCCTTGTCCTGGCTTCTTCCCCCGCCTCTTTAGTGTGAATGCTTCTGTTGCAGCATGAGTGCTATGTGGGTGTATGTGTGGGACTGGGTATCGATGCAACGGACAGACCCTTTCTTTTAGAATCATAGAATTACAGAACAGCTCAGGTTGGGAAGGACCTTTACAGATCATCTTGTCCATCCCTTTGAGGCAAAAGGAGCCAAGATGAGATTATGTAGCATGTTGTCCAATTGCATCTTGAAAACCTCCAGTGATGGACACTCTACCATGTCCCTGGGGAGGCTGATTGTATGTTTCACTGTAAAAAAATTTCTTTTATCAAGATGGAACCTCTCCCTCTTACCCCTTGTATTCTCCATGTAGCTCCTTGTGCCAGATCATTTCCCTGTTATGTGCATCCTTGCAGGAAACCAGGTGCTTATGTCAACACGCTTCAGGGATAAGAGTGAGCTGGTGGGAAGGGAGGACACCTCAGGCACCTTTGCTTTAGTGGCACTGCTTCAATACACGGGTTTGCTATCTGATCTTTTCTGCAAGATGGAAGAGGCCAGAGGCCAGCAGGTGGGAGGAGACTGACTTGCATTTGGGGTCCTTCTGCAATGTTACTTGTGGCCAGCATGGTGCTCTTGGCTCCCTGTCCATTGCTTCCCACATTGCATATAAGTACTTTGCCAGGCAGAGAGAAAATTGCTAAATATTGCAGGCTGAGTTTGTGGTTAGCATCACGGAGCTTGGATGAAGCTGTAGGAAGCCTGGAAAAAATGGAATAGCTCAGGGACAAGCAGAGCTAATGAACTTAGTTTCCTATGGGTTTGTGTCTTGAGGCACATCTCTCGTGTAGGTTCGCTGGGGCCTGGTTGGGGGACCGTTCGTGGTACAGCCTTTCCCCAGGCCAGGGTCTTAAACAGCCTCTTTCTTTGCTCTGCTGCAGCAAAAACCATAAATGTTTCCTGCAAAAACATACATGTTTTTGACGGCTCTTCCTTCCAAATGCAGCTGAAATTGGCTAATAAGCTCAGAATTAGCAGAGAGAGACAGAAAGGCACATACAGAGCATATAACTGGTTTGGAAACCAAACTACAACCCTAACCCTTGGTGAACACAATTATGTGACATGGAGCTGGATTGCCAGTGGGTGTCAGAATGGGCGAGAAGGTTATTATCCTAGCGTTGCACGTGGGTGCCTCATCAGTGGGTGGGAAACTCTTAAAATTCAGCTTTGATTGGGAAGTCGGTTATTAGAAAAAGACTACTATTCTAAAACTGCTTTGCTCCCTCTTGTGTCCCATGGTATGACTAAGGGACCTTGCCAATTGAGAGGAAAATAGAGAGTTGGACTCTCGGATATTAAAAGCTCCCTGAGGCTGTCAGCACTTCAGGGCCCTGATGCCAGCAGGGCTTCCAAATTGATTTAGAATCAAATGAAATAGTGGGGGGGAGAGGAGGAGGCATAAATATTTTTCCCTTGCTAATTTATTTTCCCCTCTCATGCATGAGCTAATACGATGGAAAGCAATGCAGCTAAAATGAGTGCATTCCTTGGGAGCTGCGTGCTGTGGTGCTCAGAGTTATGGGTGGAAATTGCTCATTGTCCCTGTCGGGTCAGTCCATTCCTTCCCCCCACTGTATCACCATGTGCTCTAGGCAGTACCAGAGGGAGGGAGCCCCTGGGGTGTCTAACGAACATGGTGGACTAACAAATTGCAAATCTAGTCAGATAGTGCACAGAGTGAGGGCCAAGTTCTTCACTTGCTTTCGCCATCACAACTGTGGTTCAGAGTCTGCACCTGTAAAAGGGAGGGATGTCACCCGTACTGTGGGGAGGAATAGCAAAATGGCAGACTTCCAGCAGGATGTGTCATGGGATCTGCCACTTCCTTCAGGAAGCAAGAGGGCTGCTTAGGGTAGGTACACCCCTTGAAAAGGCTTCGTTCCTTACTCCTCCTTTCACTGCCTGTTTGAGAGACCCTCTGTGTTGCACCTTTACCTCATCTCCAGTGTGTTACCATGTGTTTCTTTCTAAGTTGAAACAAATATTGCAATGCAGTTTTATCTGTTAAGTGCCTTGTATTTTCCCATGGTGTGCCTCTCCTGCAGAGACTACTCCCTGGCCTGCATGTTCTAAATGAAACTCTCATTTTGATGCATCTTCCATCTGCTTAAGTGTTGGCCATAAATAACAACATATTACAAAATTGCCTTCTTGTCAACACACAGATTGTTTATGTGTCATTTCCTCTATCCTTTGTGTTGCTGTAACTTCCCAGGGAAGGAGGATTTATTGGTATAGCAACATTTGGGAATGAAACCAAACCCTATGGGGGTATGAAACAAATATAGTCAATTTTTGGTACTACATTTTTATTTACTTTTTACAAAATGTCTTCTTTCCTTGACGGCTTTGTATCTCGCCATGTGGCATCCACTAGCTTTGCAATATCATCTGTTATTTAGGGTCTTATATTTCCAGAGTATGTTTGCAAGCTGAGTGTAGAACTGTGAACCACAGTCCCACAGAATTTTTGACTGAAAGCTAATCTTGAATTTCTACTTACTGTAAGCTAATCCTGAATTCCCACAGCCCCATTTTGGTTCTCATATTGAAAGAAGGGCTTTATCAATTTAAAATGCAGGTGGGAGATTGATCAAAAGTCATGTTAGGAAGAAACAGAAGTTTTTTTGAAGTGAAGTAGGCTATAAATAAGTACCCTTGGCTTAAGTACTGCATTTCCTGTGCCAGTAAATTGCTAAAGCCCTTCTTTTCAGCAGGTGGTGTGCTTTCTTGTGCGAATGCTCCCTTTCCTAGTGGCTGACTGGGCCTGGCTATTTGAGGACCAGCCCATACAGCCACCGTTCAGAGTTTGAGTGCAGATTTTCACAAAAGCTTACAGTTCTCATGTTGGGCACTCTTGGCATTTTGTTCTGGTGTTTGAGATGCTGAAATACCATTATCAATGCTGTTGAGGGCCTGTATTGCTGTAGTGGTAAGTGCTCTTGTCCCAAAGAGGTTTACTAGAGATGCAGTGGATACAATGTGGGTACAGGCTTAGACCATTGGGCCAGTAAAGGTGGAGAGCTGGGTCTCAGTGACTGCTCCTTGTGGCCCTGGGCCAGCAGTAGCAGATCTGCCCTTGATGCAAGATTGTGCTTTACCACACGTTCATTTTGTAAAAGCAAACTTCTCGAATTTTAACTTACTGAGGTTAAGTGTATGTGTGCTAAAGCTCATCCTACATATAGAAATGCATTTCCAAGTGGAGTTACTTCAAAATCTAAATGCTTGTCTTTCACTGTCTTTCTCCCTTTTGTACAAGGGTGTCATTGCCCTACCCCCCAGAGGAACAGGATTGTGCCAAATAGTCCAGGCATGTACTTTTTAAAGAAAGTACCTCATCTGAACAATGAATGCTCCTGGCTCCAGACTACTCAGTTGAACCGGGAGAATTTTGATGATGACTCAAGAGCAAAAACGCTGCTACGCAAGGTCTGCTGCCACTTCTGTTTAGACATAAGTCAACTCTGAGACATACTGGTAGCTGTTTTACAACAACATATGTGACAAATTCCTAGAGTCTGCTGCTCTAAGTTTTCCAGAGGGGCAGGATTTGGACTGCTTGTTTGCCTTCAGGTTTATTAGATCTTTTGGAGAATTGACAGCATGGATAACTTTTTAAAAAAAAAAAAAATGTTTCCTTAATCTTCATTGAGCTTTTTTGGCTTTAGTGATGCTACATTTCACAATTATCACTGGTGAATTTTGTGATGTAGAGAGCACTGGCTTAACTCTGTTTCTGTTCAGATCTGCAGTAAACCTCCCAGAAAATCCCACTTTTCATTTCCCTT
Organism: Anarhynchus alexandrinus; assembly: GCA_008711295.1. Classification (NCBI taxonomy): domain Eukaryota; kingdom Metazoa; phylum Chordata; class Aves; order Charadriiformes; family Charadriidae; genus Anarhynchus; species Anarhynchus alexandrinus. The sequence continues at coordinate 961,927 of VUYV01000022.1, forward strand.
ACTTTGAGTCAGAGCTTGTATACACAGATTTACTTTTTCTTGCATGCATGAATTAGTCCCTTAAAAAGAGTTGACACTCGTCTTCCTTTGAGAGAAGGCTAGAAGGCTTCAGGCTGCTGGGAAGGTGGAAGGTCACCATAGGGCTCTGCAGAGCACAGGGAGGGAATGCACAATTTGGCTTCTGCTGTGACAGGTGGACACACTGTAGGCACCCCAAGCTCATGTAGAATTTGCAGAGAGCCCTGGAGGTGTGGTCGAAACCCTGTGCAGAAGACATGTAGTGAAGGCAAAGCAAACAGGCGGATTGTTTATGATCTGCTTCTCTTCAGTTTTTTTTATTCCTTCAAATGAAGAATTTGGCTCTGCTTATTTCTGATGAAAATTTGGCTTTTGATACTTAAAGATCTCTTCAAATATCTAAAGATGTTTGGGGTGTGTTTTTTGCTAAAAGCAGAACAAAAGCTTCTGGTTGCAGTATAACATAAAATGGGTCTGTTTTATTCTGACTATAAATTTATCTTTGTTTCATGGAAACAGATTTCATAATTGAGCTTATGCTGACCAGAAAGTAAGTAGCACTAATTGTAAGAGGCAAAACCCAGATGATCAAATTTCTTTGTTAACAACAGTGAAAATATTGTAGGTGTAAATAAGGTTGATTTTTTCCCCAAAAAAATATTATTATTTCAGTGCCTGCTTAATCTTGCACTGGGATTCTAGGGGGATGTATTACTATTGCTAGATATATTTCTCCATTTTAAAGGGTAGTGGTGATTATCAGAATATCAACACATTTAAAATAAATTTCCTTTTAAAGAGAAGAAGAAAAATACCAATTATACTCCACGTTTGTAGTGGATGGCACAGGAATAATTTGTAGGCTTACGTTTCTGGAAGAAAAAGTTAAGAAAAAGTATTCCAACAGAAAAAGACTTTCTGGTCAGGATCTGAAGTCTCCATGGCTGGTCTTTAATTGCAGGTCAGGCAAACATTGATTAGGAATGACAGGCAAAACTGAGCTTGCCTTGAGGTGGGAGTTGGCCCTGTAACTTCTTGAAGTCTCTTCCATCCCTGTGGGTATATGATAGCTACATGCACTATGGACTTTCCTTCCTGCCAGCTGTTGCTTCTCATTGGATATATGTGATTTTTGTCTGCCTATACAGACAATGAGCTGTGTGCTTTATAAACTGAGGACACATTTAAGGGGGGGGGGGGGGGGAGAATAAACTGGACAAACCAAATGATGAATAATTATAAAGCTTTCTAACTATGGATGGATTTACATTGATCGTTTATCCTTTTCTACATATATGTTCTCATAGGGCTTTAGCTACATGATCATGTTTTGTGTTTTTCCTGTAGGATCCCTGTCTCAGCCTGAGCAGAGGGTGGCAGTGCTTGTAGAACCGGTAGCTGTTTGCTGTTGGTTGTGCGTCACTCTCAGAGTCAGTCCCTGTACATTTTCTACTGCACACCGTGTCTTGCTCTGAAGGTAAGGTATCTTTATTTTCCAATAGATGTTTCCAATGTTGCTTCCTACAGTAATACTGAATACTCTGTTAATTGAATTGTCACTGTGCATCTCGCTGTTATCAGCTTCATCCTGTAGCTGAGATGCAGTCAGAGAGGGGGACAAGCTAGAATCAGTGCAAATGTCCATTTATTGTCTCAATTCAATTAGTTGGCCGTGTAAATTCTTCTTTTCTTCTGTGGTGTCAAACTGCAGTATCTAGACATCAGCAGCAGTTTCAAGTACTTGCTGCTTTTTGACAAGGTGGTTCAATCTGGGTGTTCAGAAAATGAGGAACACACTGTTAGATCACACAAGACTTCATGGTTGCCATGATAAAGATGACAATTTAGTGTCCCAAGCCATTGCCTTCATGCTATCTTCTTCTTGCTGCAAAGGTGCAATTTGCCAAAAATACAAGACCCATGACATGGGTCCTGTTTGTTTCATTTTCCTTGTAGTTCTGAAACGTGGCACAGGGGGAAAACATAGTATTGCTGTGTGTCATTTCTTGGGTGGATGTTCATAGCCCACAGATCAGTACAGCAAAGTTGCAGACTGAAGCAAAGCATGGGGAATACATTTGAAATGTTTCCTGGTTCAGTTTTCAGTATGACTAATATTAGACTTGCTAACAAGTCTCTGCCCAAGGTTAACTGCATGGTTTTTTGGTTGATAGCTTCCCTCTGTTTGGTGTTTGACTCTATGTGAAACAGTGGTATTAGAATAGAGCCTACTATTAGCACGTGTAGTTCATGAAAGAGTGCCCTTTCTGATATGAGACTGCAGGTTCTCTTACTGCTGTGACTAGGTTCTGCTCAGCTGCCTTCTTGAGCAGATCTTCCTTCCACAAGCCATTGATCTGTGCTTCATTTCCTGTGTTCTGTTAATTGAGATTTCCCTGTATTTTCATGGGTGGTCGGGGTTTGGCCCTCCTACTCCTGCAGTTTGAGTTCTTGCATGATAATGAAAACCAGCGTAATCACACTTTTCCTGCCTTGGGATGGAGGCAGACACTGTTCTGAGGTCCATTTTAAGTGTCTTTTATGTACAGCTACGAAAACTAGGCTGTTAAGAACAGTGGCGCCATCCCCAGTGTAGAAACTAACAATTTTGACTTCGTAATTTCTGTAAAACAGCGAGTTTTCACAAACTTTGACCTGTTTTCTTTAAATTGTTTCTGTCTTAAAGAAATCTATATAAAAGAGCCATCTCTGTTACATTTGTGCACAGAGACACATCTTAACATAATGCAGATCATGCTGTTTCGTAGTACAAAAAATCATAGATTCATTCAATAAAGCTGTTGCTTTATTGGAGTCTATTTAGACCTTTGTAGTCCATTGCTATTCTGCATATGGGTTACTGGCTGAACCTCGTGCTTGCTAGCAGATTCTCTCCTATCTTTGCGTGCCTTGCTGTCTTCCCACTAAGTGAAGTTATATTTCTGTATGACACAGTGATGATAATGCTTCATGCATGGTGTTTTTCATCAGTGTGTGGTGGGCTGTTCCCCTCTATTGTATAGAAAGCTGAATTGCGGGGCTTAGTACAAGGTCTGTCACAGTTAAACTTTAGGTTTAACAAACAGCTTGCCAGACATTGTGTCTGTGGTGTATTTTGTGTGGAGTTCCTGGCCTTTTAACAGTCTTGGTTATGCAAAGTACAAATAAGTTCCCTGCTCTTAATATCTGTCAACTAAGGACCTTTATTGCTGCTTTTTCATACTATGCTGTATCTGTATGAAAATTGCATCTTCTAGGAATGATTTGTCTTTGATGTCACAAAAAAAAGAGGAGAGTAGAGGACCTGGAGCCAAGGCTGGGTACATTGAGTACAATGTGCTCATGAGCAAAGCCAGGTTGCTCTGTTCCATCAATTTCCAGATAGCCAAACAATTGATTCAGGACTTCAGAAAACTGTTGCTGTTGTCTTTTGACACTTCAGAAATGGCCTCACAAGAGACATTATCATTCAAGCATTTGATAGAGGTATGATCTTCACTTATGGACTACTGATGCGTACAATATGAAAGATGAATTTTCTGCTCAGCCACTCCCCAGCTTATTGTAGTAGAAAATTGTGCTTGGTGTTACGTTGTTTCTTTTCTGTACATTATGTGTTATATTTCTAGTGCTTGAATTAAGGTTACAAATTTCCAGAGTTATGTGATGACAGCATAACCTTGGAATTATTTTAAGACAGCATGGCAGGTAATAGAGGCCCCAAATTTATATATGGTAATAAAAAAATAACCTCTATAAAATTTAATATGGACGTAGAAATATTATTATGACTTTGCAAATCATTGCAATAGAAAAATTCACCTGCAAGGCTTCCTGTCCAAAGGCAACACTTAGCAGTGGTGGTGTCCTTACTCAGGTTAAATGTGCCTTTGTAGTTTTCTGTCTTACAGGGTGATGGTAACAGAAGGAAGTGGTAAAAAAAGCAAATTTTTTTTATTGTTGGCTTAGTTTCAATAATCTAGGAAGTTATTAATAACTGCAGCTGCTTGAATAATTTATAAGAAGTATCTCAGTGTTTTTTCACATTAATTATTTGGTCATTTCCCCTGCTTATTGTTGTTTGTAATTACAGTGGTGCCTAGAGGATCAAATTAAGATGAGGGACTCTTACTCTGTATGATGTAGTTCTTTCCTAAAGAAGCTGCAATCTAAGTTGCTGTGACTAAGAGAAGGCAAAGATAAACAGTTTGCTCAGGGTTATAGCAAAGTCTCTGACAGAGCTGAGTTAACATCTTTTTGGAGTCTTATCCCAACTCTTACTCCAACCCCTTGTCTGTTGGGCTGTAATTTATCTAACTGCGGTGATGTGGTCTCCCACTCTCTTCACGTGCAATATGACATAGACTATTGTGTATCTCTTTGCTTCTGCTTCATCCCCTCCTGTTGTTCAGCAAGGAGAGGGAACTCACGTGTGCCCCAGTCCTTACTGCTGGAATGACAGACTGGAGATTTGTCTTTAATACACAAAATGGTAGTACTGAGAAGCCTAGAAGGAGAAAGAAAATCCAGCTTCTGCCAATGAATCCATGAAGGCTAGGATGTGAGGGTTATTTTAACAGCTTTTCCTGAAAGCACTTGTACTCTGTCATGACTTGACTCCAAAGCCTGAACCAGAGGTCTCCGACTCTGTCATGTGAAATGATTCTTAGGCTGAATTCAACAAAATTCATGTAAATTTCAGATTCATCTGTGTGCTTTCCATTGCCCGGACAAGGACAAATGTTGAAACTGTATAATTACATTTTTGTGGTTTTATATTACTTTCTGTAATTTGTTATCTTGATTTAGCTTATGTACAGTGTTTGCCATTGTAGTTGGAGTTTGAGAATTCAATAAATTATGAGATTGACTTATTCCCATTAAAAAAGTAATTTCAAAATAAGATTGCTCCTCTGTAGTGCTGTAATCGAAGACTGAAACATAATGAGAGCAAGTGATTGTTCTTCGGTGGATTTCAACATGCCATCAAAAACAAAGAAAAAAGAAAATCTTGATGAAAACCACAAACTCACTCTCTCCATTTTAGTTTAACGGCAAATTCAGAAAAAGAGCTGTTCACTAAAATGGAGGTGAGTGACTTCAGTTGTGTTTAGGATGAAAGAAACAGAACTGAATTAAAATATTTTAAGAATACGGTAATTTGCTTGTAGATATAGAGTATTGTATTGTTGTCTGTCTGTTAGCATTACAAACTGTTTCCAGTTGCTGTTGACTCAGCCAGACCGAGAGAAAGATTCATCATGCTTACAGTTAGATTTTGGTGTAAGTCACTGAACCAGACTCTGCCAGTGGTCTTTGGGCAGAGATAAGTGCCAGAGGCTGATTCAGTCTGCATGTTTTAGAAGGCAGTGGATGAACCGAACTTTGGAGTAGCTTTTCTTTCTCCGTTAGACTACTGTAGAGTAGGAAGTTAATCCTTAGGAGGTGAACCCTTCAGACTGAAATGTCTTATGTTTGAGTTTTAGGAAAGTGAAGAATAATTTTGGGGAAAATACATATTGGCCATCTCCTATTTACTTTTATGTTTTTTCTAGAAATGACATGACAGGAAAATTGTTCAAGGATGAATCTCAATGGCCTCTGATCTGAGAAAGGATACGTTTGAGTATTTTTTTTTCCTGCACATTTGTTTGTAAAGTTCTTAAAAACTCACTAGCGACCAAGATTCCACATGCCCCAGAGTAATCTGTTTCCCTGTTTCAGTAATCTCTGACACCTTGAAGTCCCTGTTGCAATTAGTAAGATGGTCTCAAGGCTAAAAAGCTAACTTTCCCTTTTTTTCTGTGCAGATGTGCCAAGTTTTATAATTCGGAGAACCACCAGGCACTTATGCTGTAAGGGATTACTGGAAGTGTTTTGCTGGCGCAAAGAGATTTGCTGTATGTAACGAGAAAGTAGACTCTCTCATTCTTCTGAATATATCTCAGTGCTCAGAGGATTAAAGCTCTGGTGTGTGGTGTGTTGTTTCTGTGTGTTGTTTGTTTTTTCGTTTTGTTTTAAACATATTATTCTGACATTTGCCCGTTCCTTGGCACACAACTAAGGTTTTTATGCTGCCTGTGGAGAAGGGGGGATGTGGATGTGGGGGCATCACTGCTTTTGAGGGCAGTAGTGGAGCCTCGCATGTCTCTGTCCAGAATGGTTTGGCAAAGGTTGGCCTGTAATTAGTAGGAATGCAAGAGGTGCCTGGAATCATTTAAATGTATATTAGAGCTGTGCCAGAATAAATATGTTTCCTGCTTCAGACCTGGAATTTGATCATCAGCCCTTACAACAAAACCACTCCAGTGAGCCTAAACCTTTATGGCAACTGGGTTCTATATCACTAGGTTTCATTATGTTTGTTGGTCACACCTTTTCTGTCTGCTTAGCTGGACAGGTATGCTTTCCATCACCCAGAGGGAAATTGGGCTGGCTGGGGATATGTTAATGAGTGACGTAATTATCGAGGTCACTAGGCAGTTTGGCTGTATATCAGGAAATGTGTGACTTCTTGATTATTCCCGGGTTACCAATGTTTTAGGTCTGTTTATTTTCAGTAAAACATTATTGGTGCATGAAATTGCTGCTAGGATCTCAAGAGGTTCCAGGGGATAATGTTAATATTGTTAGGATCTAGCACTTTGAAAAGGAAGCTGGGAAAAGGTACATAAAGGTAGGGAGGTGGGATCTAATTACAGGCCCAATTAAAATATTTGAAGGAATACAAAGCATAGTCTAAGAGGTAACGTAGCCACAACAGAAAACAAATCCATCTCTGGACTGTGACTTCTGTGACAGAAAACAGGTTGTGCTCTGGTTTTACAAGGGCGCTGAGATTCCTTAACGAGAATACGAGGGAAAAGAGAAGGATATAAAGTAAATCTGTTATAGAAGGTTTTGGTGTAATAATCAGCTGGGTGGTGGAGGAATTGTGTGCACACAGCAATAGCACTAAGGTTGGTTTCTAGTGCCCCAGACCTCCCCCAGCTCCACTCCCTAGGTCAGTAGGTCTTTTCCCATACTTACGCTTTCTTACCAGAGACAGTCACATATGTGTAGGACCCTGAACGTTAGCTCAGCCACTTGAGTTAAGTGATGTTACTGAAGGTCAGAGTTAACAGCATTGAAAGTGTCAGACATGTTTTAAATGGATTAAACAGAGCAGAAGCTGTCTGTTTATACATCTCAGCAGGTCAGAGTGAAGTTTAACAAAATGTTTAATACATGTGCTTAAATCCATTCTTCTTCCACACAGCAATGGTTGTCCGTGCTTAACTATAAGAATATTCAGTATATTGAGGCTTCAGTGCAGGTGCTGTGCAGTTTGCTGACTTGCAGGCCTTAGGCTAGCATGCTGTGTTTTGAGGTATACTTTTCCTTTCTTGCTGCATAATGGCTTGCTATTTACCATGCTGGTTTAACTCAACTGGTGGCATCAACCAAAATATCAGGATGTTGCCTGAGACTGAAGTTCGCTGCCTGTGACAGTTTGTAGATACAGATAGACTCTGCACAGCTGAATCTGAGTGTTAACAACTGAATTCCTTTCTGTTTGGAAAGGTGGTTCAGCTAAGATGTACCTTGAAGCTAGATAAGGTGATTTGCTCTATTTATTTCTGTGAATGTCATAGAGGATCATGTATTCATGGGGATCCTTGTGTTTTCTCATCTTTTCAGGAGGATTGCTTTTTAAACATTACATGTGAGTATTGATAAAACTTGACAAACTGTTTGATCAAGTGTTCTGTCAGATTTTATCAATAGGGACTTGAGTGGTGTCTTGGTGTAGATCTCTAAAATAGTTTGTCGTGATGCATTTGCCAGGGCTGCAGATCATTACATTCCCCTAAAAGTTCTGATATTTCAAATGGATAAGATGTTTTGGTTTTAATCCCAAATGCTCATCTTTCTAGCAATGGCTGGTTGCTTTCCATGTGAAAGTGTGAGGTGGAGCTACAGAGCCTTTGTAGTTGGGGGAATGTGGTTCTGGTACTAGTTGATGCTGTTTAATTATCTTCCTGCATCTGCCATTTCAGTTGATTCCACTTACAATTGGTTTGATGTTTCCTTTGAGAACTCCAGGGTGCAAAGAACATTTCCTGTAGTTTTTTTCTTCATTTGCTTCTGTTTCCTGTGACATGTCTTCAGTGAAAACAATAGTATAATCCAAGTTAAAGTAGGCATTTTCAAAGATCAGGCACCTTGATTACATGCAGGTATCTAGCAGGCTTGTTGGGGTGTTGCGCAGCCAACAACAGATGGCTAATATTATCTGTGTGACATGATCAACTCTAGCTCTTAAAGAAAGGGGCAGAGAAATCCTTCCCTTCTTGGAATCCTCACAGAATACATGGGTTTGGCTTCGGAGCTGACATGTTTATTTTATGAAACAATTAAATAGTTAATATAAAGCACATTCCATTTGCATTTCAAATGCAGATGGAAACCAGCAGCATATTTTTAAGAGAAAATGAATTGTGGGGTTGAAAATGAGTGTTCTGACAAGCCATGCGTTGAGCTTGCATTGATGATTTATCATACTAGCCCAGCTAATTTGAGTCATAGTTTTGTATCTAGCGCTACATGCTGTCCATCTGTATAGCTGGGTATTGTGCTGTCTGAACTCTATATGCAGGCCTGCTTGAGAACTGATGTTCTGATCAACCAGCAAACAAGTGCTGAAGTAGCGGCAGGGAATCTTATGCTGTGGTGAGTGGGAGGCCCGGGGAGTTTTCTGGTTGTCTTCCTCAGTTTATCCACTGGCTGCCTGTACTATTATCACATCTTTGATAGTTACTGATGCTCTTAAAGTTAAAAAGAAACCCCGCCTCCTAAGTATTTGGCAAAACATACCCATTTAAAGGGGATCAGTTTATGCTGTGATACAGAATGCCTAATAACCCATGTCATTGTTTTTAAATCCCAGAGCTGCAGCTTTTAATGGTAATGACAAGAACTTGGCCCAGCACTATACAGTGTCTCTGATGAACATGGGTTCATTTATGGGCTTGATATAGGAGATTCCTAAGGGTAGATTTAAAAAAGCCTGTGTTGAAATGATAATGGAGAATGGCTCAATTGTGAACTTCTGAACAGTCAGCCTGGGAAGCAGATGGCCCTTATGAAGTTCTTTAGCTTTTATGAAAAGAGTAGCTAAAAGTTCCCTGACTGTATAGACAGAGAAGAGGTTAAGAGCTACCCCTCAGCTCTGTCAGCCCTACTGGTTGCACCCGCAGGCAGCAAATAACCCCAGTAGTTGTATCTGCTTGACAACAGCATGATGGTGATATCAAGGGATTTAACTAAAAAATGAAGACAAAGAAACAACTATTTGAAAGGAAAAGACTTGGCGATATATCTAATCTAGACTGAAGTACATACCTTGGATAGCCAGAAGTAGAGGAGGGTATTTTTTTCTTTTTTTTTTTTNTTTTTGAGGAGATTCAGGTCTGTCAAAACGGAGACTGACTCAGAGTTGGTATTAAGGCATTCCTGAGTGTGTTGGCATTTGTTTTGTGTTTTTAACTGTGACCACAGGAGAACTGGGGCTTATCCTGCCACCTTTCTCTTTCCAGTCCTTCACATGCTGAGCTTTTGCAGAAGCTACTACTGGCAGGGTACCAGAACCAAAGGCTTCAACACAGGAGATGTGTATCCTTCGAATTTCTTTGGAAATGGGAATAAGCATGCAGTGCTCTAGCCTTTGGCTCTCCCATGCCCATGGCTAAGACAGGGTTGTAGGAAGATTATTGTGACTGGTCCTAGTGCCTAGTAGTCACATGCAGGAACACACGAGGCCTAATCATAGTAGTTCTCACTGGCAAAGACTTCTTCAGGTGATGAGAATGTGATTTGATTTGCATGTGCAAGACCATTCTGTGGCTTATCTTGATGTGCTCTGAGAAAACATGTTAAGTCAGATGGCAGGTTGGTTGGAAGTTCTCATTTACTTTGACCTTTCCTTGAAGCTACTTTGATTTGCTGAAGGAGGCCTGTGCTGTTGTACTATATTTGGCCCTGTCCAGCCTGGCCATGTATTCTTTACTGACCTCTTTTAAGTTTCTGAAAAACAAATGTATCTGTTTCTGACGTACTATCTTAATATGGCTTACTTGATCTGGTCACCAGTGCTTTTCTTGGTGCATTTTTTGAAACCGAACTGCAGCATCCAAGTGTGATATTTGCTTTGATGGCACTACTGAATAGAGCAGCAGGCAAGTAGTTAATACTAGTTTCATCTTTGTGTTTCTTTTACACTTCTTGAATATTTTTCTTTTTTTCCCATGAATAATAACTTTTTTTCCCTGTACAAAATCAACAGCTGTGCTTGGCAGCTTGCTTTTAACTGGGGGACAAGATGTTCAAAATGCACATAAACTCAGTATTAGGAATGCCACAAGGTTTGGTTCTTTAGGCAACTGAGCCCTAATTTCTCTCAGAATTTAAACAAAAATAGCTCGTAATCTTTCTTCCCACATTGCACCAGTAATGGGACTGTGTATTCTAGAGTTTCTAGAAGCATACAGAAACTCTTCTCTGTTTTCCTATAGTGGAACTGCCAACATTTGCAAACAGTCATCTTGCATAAGTGTGTGCTCAGAGGGCTAAAAAGAGCATGTTAGGAGACAGCACTGTGTCTCTTGTACTATCTCTGAATTAAGGACTGCTGAAGAAATTTCTGTGTCCTCCTCTCTAATGGTCTCCATTGTGAGTTGGCTCTGCTCTCAGAATGATGAGAACTCTGGGAAATGTTTGGTATATAGAAGCGAGGAGAAAGAAGTCCTACTTGCATAGAAATGAATTTCTCTGATTTTTGGATGATTCTTTTTATTTAAGAAAAGAGAGGAGAGGTATTCAGATGGTGGTATACCGAAAGGTTGAATTTTGTCTTCTATATGACTTGCTTCCCAGGCTGGATATCCACTATTTTCTTTGGAATGGGTAAAGAATACGAATGTGGTGCATGTTGTGGGTAGGTGTGTTTGGGTTTTCTGGTGAGATTTCAAGTGCTGTATTGTAGTCCTTGGGTAAACTGGGCATCTGGAGCATAACTGCAGAAAGAATGGGTTCAGATCACCTTCTTCACTAGCTTTTTCATGACAAAAGAAGGATGAATTCTGATCATTGTTAGACACCTAGGTGTGTTGGTGATCAGTCTGAGAGAAAAGAACCAGTTCAAATGGAACTCAGACTGCCTTTAATAGTTTGAATGTGTTTAGACTAACTTTTCCCCTTGGTGCTCCACTACATGGTGCACTGTAGAGACCCTGGCACTGAGTGCAGTTAATTCAGCCACAGGGAAAGCTGTGAAGTACTGGAAGCTCTAGCCATGTCGGAGGGAGGGAGACAGGTGGGCAAAATGAAATGTCTACTGTGTAGGAGCTGAAGCAAAATGGAGAACTCTGTGCAGATGTTGAAGTTTCTAGTGTCTGCAGCAGGGCCTTTGCATTGCGAAGTGTTGAAGGACATCTCTGCCTCTGTTTTTTGACATGGTATGCACGTACCCTTTGGGAATGTGTATTACTCCATCCATGCCTGAGGCATAGAGTTATTAAAATCTAATAATGTATTTTCAGTAGCCACGTAAGTTTTTCAACGTATATTGTTAATGATTTGTTTTTGTAGTGTGTGCTTTTTATTTATTTTTTTCTTAAACTGAGATAAGTGGATGGCAGAATTTTTTCAGAGCTTGTCAAAGCTTGGGCAAGGAGGCTTCATTTTTAAGGGACCAAATGTATTTTCTAGAGTAAATGTACTGTATACTCACTTAGTGACATCTTTCTTCTTCTGGCAAGGAGATGAAGGGGATAATTTGTTATCAAGTGCCATGTAACGTATAAGCAACCAGTGATCAGGAATGATGGGTTATAAATGACTGCTTGAGGACCTGTTGATGTTTAAGATTGCATTCCCACAGGTAGGGTGTTTCCGCCCCCACTGGGTTTCTCACCTACACATACCTCATCATCCCTTCTCTACGAGACCTGGAAAATGCTGGTTCTTTCTGTTTTTATGCTTCTGGAAACTCAGAGCTTGAAGAAAGTATGCTAATCAGGGCTGAAATAGGTTGGATACAGATTCAACCTACTGTGTGCTACACTTCTACCTGGGACACAGCCACATGTATTTACAAGCAATAATAAAAACCCTTGTTAGAAGACTTATGGATAAAATAATGATTGACATTCTGCATCTGCTTTGAACTAAATAATTCAAGCACCTTGTGATGAAGCAGTGTTGAAATGTCTTGATTCTTCTATGCGGTCACGTCCTGTCAGTAACAATGACCTGAGACTGATAGCACTGGATAGACGAAGGCATGCTTCTATTTTGGAGTTCTCCGTTAGCTGTAATTATCACTGCTGGCGATTATAACCTTATTACCCTGTGGTAATGCCTCAGGAAATCTTGTGTAGGATTTGTTGTGATTATAATTATGCTTCCCCTGAATAAGTATCTCTTCTGCTTGGCAATAGTATTGGGCAGTGAATTTCTGTATATGAAATACCCTCCATTCAGTCTTAATTTAGCTAAAACCAAACCAGGGCTGAAGTGACCTAAAAAATCATTCTTAGCTAGATGTTACTCAGTGGTGTAAAGGCTGCAAAATGAACTGGACTTTTGTTCCACTGTCTGCTGACCTGAGCAAGCATTGAAAATACTAACTTGGCTCTTTTTATATCCCATAGTGGAAATGAGATCTGCTCCATGCGGAGATGGATCTGCTTGCAGTCTATCTGATACTAAGAGCTCCCACAGCAGGTTATCTTATGTACTTGGGCACAGCCTGACACAAAGCACAAGCACATAAATGGATTAGCAACAGAATCAGACCTATGACAACTCTTATGTCCAGTCCTTCAGATCCAGTTCTCTAAACCTTGCTACCAGTGCTAGTCATTAGCAAGTTATAGACCATGGAGTCCATTTGTTGAACTTGATCATCATTTGCTCATCCTTTCTGACTTATCCTCACAGAAATAGTCTCACATCTACTTCATGTAGTAGGAGCAGGCCCAAGTCCACAGTAAGCTTTCCTTAAGTATAGTGTCTCAGATGCTATGGCTCTGTTCCCCATTCTGCTCTTTGGGACAGATCAAACAGCTGTTCCAGGTCAACTGAAGCCCCTGCTATGGTGTTGATGGGGTCTTACCTCTGCGGTGGTGGTTGATAGCCCAGAACGAAATTCTGATTTTAATGATCTGTTCATAGAATCATAGAATCATAGAATGGTTTAGGTTGGCAGGGACCATGAAGATCATCGAATTCCAGCCCCCCTGCCATAGGCAGGGACACCTCCCACTAGACCAGGTTGTTCAAAGCCCCATCCAGCCTGGTCTTGAACACCTCCAGGAATGGGGCCTCAACAACTTCTCTGGGCAACCTGTTCCAGTGCCTTACCACCCTCAGAGTGAAAAAATTCTTCCTAATATCTAATCTAAATCTACCCTCTTCCAGTTTGAAGCCATTATCCCGCATCCTATCACTACATGCCCTTGTAAAATATCCTTCCCCGTCTCTCCTGTAGGCCCCTCATAGGTACTGGAAGGCCACAATAAGGTCTTCTTGGAGCCTTCTCTTCTCCAGGCTGAACAACCCCAACTCTCTCAGCCTGACTTCATAGGAGAGGTGCTCCAGATCTCTGATCATCTTTATGGCCCTCCTCTGGACCTGCTCCAACAAGTCCATGTTCTTCTTATGTTGGGGGCCCCAGATGGGGGGTACTGCTGGATGCAGTACTCCAGGTGGGGTCTCACCAGAGCAGAGTAGAGGGTCAGAATCACTTCCCTTGACCTGCTGGCCATGCTTGTTTTGATGGACCCCAGGATATGGTTGGCTTTCTGGGCTGCGAACACACATTGCTGGCTCATGTTGAGCTTCTCATCTATCAGCACACCCAGGTCCTTCTCCTCAGGGCTGCTCTCAATCCATTCTCTGCCCAGCCTGTATTTGTGTTTGGGATTGCCACAACCCACGTGCAGGACCTTGCACTTGGCCTTGTTGAACTGCATGAGGTTGGCATGGGTGCACCTCTCCAGCCTGTCCAGGTCCCTCTGGATGGCACCCCTCCCGTCCAGCATGTCTATATTGCCACACAGCTTGGTATCATCGGCAAACTTGCTGAGGGTGCACTCGATCCCACTGTCCTTGTCACCTGTTGCTTAACCTTTGATGTTAACATTTTCAGTTAAAAAGGAAAATGCGTGCAAATCTGCCCTATGACAAGCACCTCAAATTTAAGCCATGATTTACCTTTCCCTTTTGAGGAGTTTGCACAGCACCTGCAGTCTGATTTTTTCTACTCCCATCAGTATAAATCAAGTCTTGTAAATCAAGCTATAACTACAAGCCTTTTATCTGTGAATTTTATTTACAGTGGAAATAAGAGGCTTCAGGAGGTGAAACTGCTGTCACTTGAGCCATATTCACCTGCCTGGAGCAGCAGACAGAGAATGCCCTGGTCACGAGGCAGCCTTGCTCTGGGAGTTGATTTACAAATAGACTTCCAGGGTGTGAACCTTCTGCGTACTGTTGGAGTAAACTGACATACACTTGAGCTGCACTAGAAGATGACCTAGTGATGATGGCCTTTCCTTGGGATATTGGCATGTGCCCTTGCTTTGCCATGGATTTCTTATGACTGTGCAAATGCATTGCTTAGGCTTTGTATGGGAAACTGCCAGTGAGTGATGTGTGAGTGCTGAGGAGTGAACAACTCTTTGTTAATTCTCCTGCAGAAAAGCTACAGCATATGGAAACCTTTGCTTTTTATGTCATCTGCCATTCCACATAGGTTTCTAAACGTACTCATCATGCTATTATGTTTCCATACCTGCTTGATCCTAATGGTTTTTCCATGTGGACAAGTCTTTTTTTTTTTTTTTTTGTTTCCTTATCCCTGTTTAAAAAAGGGCTAGTGGCACTCAGTTGTTTCACAGGAGTGTCACAAGGACATATACACAAAAAACTGTGGCTCGTGGGGGTGGGAGTGTATACCTTCCTGGTACAGCAAGATGAGAGTGGATTTGGGCAAGGGGTGTTGCTCAGCCTCTCAGGGTCCTGTGCCAAGGCTTGATGTAGAGTTGGGCTCCAGCTGTCTGTAGTGTTTCTGCTGTTGAGCTGGGAACTTGGAAAGGTTGTGACTGGGAAAAAGTCATCTTCTGGTCTGTAACAGCCCCTGCTGCCAGTGTCCTGCCTTTTGTACTGCAGTGAAACTAGAAGCACTGTGGTCCCTGCTCTGAGGAGGCTCCAAATGCTAAATTCTGAGTGTAGTAATGCAAGTTTGGACTGGACTTGGGGCACAGATGTTTTTCAGCAGTTCATCCAGCTCTAAAGGGTGACAGGGCAGAGTCTTCCAGATTACTGAATCTATTTTGCCACTGAAAGCTGATAATGTTTTGTTGAAACACTGGGATTATATGTTTTGTCTCTAAATAAAGAATGTGTGTGTATGTTGCTGATATTTTGAAAAATCTCATTGGTTTTAAAAACCTAGATCAAATGAGTAATGCATTCTTCGAAATAAGGAGAAACTGTTGTGGACAATTTTTCAACATTTGACAGCTTCCCAGCCAATTTACTTGCTCTCAGCAGAATAAATGGAGCTAGCCTGTCTCTAGCATGACTGCTGGCTATTTCACGCCGCTGCCCCGACTGCTCTCTAAATTGAGCCCATGGAGAAATCGTTGCAATGTGGAAGAAGGGAATGAAGGTGCAGGGACACAATTAAATTGCAAACATGGGGGTTGTGAAGCCCTGATTTCATCTCAGACAGGTAAGTGAACCGTGTTTAGAGAACTGTCTACACACAGAAGCCTATGGGGCCAGATAGGATCCACTCAAGGGTTCTGAAAGAACTGGTGGAAGTGCTCACCAAGCTGCTTTCCATCATTTATCAGCAGTTCTGGCTAACTGGGGAGGTCCCAGTTGACTGGAAGTTGGCAAAGGTGACACCCATCTACAAGAAGGCCTGGAAGGAGGATCTGAGGAACTACAGGCCTCTCAGTCTGACCTCTGTGCCTGGGAAGGTTATGGAGCAGATCATCTTGAGTGCTATCAAGCAGCATGTACAGGACAACCAGGTCATCAGGCCTAGTCAACGTGGGTTCATGAAAGGCAGGTCCTGCTTGACTAACCTGATCTCCTTCTATGACAAGGTGACCCGCTTAGTCGATGAGGGCAAGGCTGTGGATGTTGTCTACCTAGACATTAGTAAAGCCTTTGGCACTGTTTCCCACAGCACTGTTCTGGAGAAACTGGCTGCTTATAGCTTGGAAGGGTGTACTCTTCACTGAGTAAAATACTTGCTGGATGGCCATGCCTGGAGAGTGGTGGTGAATGGAGTGAAATTCAGTTGGTGGCCAACTATACATGGTGGTCCCCAGGGCTCAGTATTGGGGCCTGTTCTCTTTAATATCTTTATCAACAACATGAATGAGGGGATCAAGTGCACCCTCAGTAAGTTTGCAGACGATACCAAGTTGGGTGGGAGTGTTGATCTGCTTGAGGGTAGGAAGGCTCTACAGAGGGAACTGGACAGGCTGGATTGATGGGCCAAGGCCAATGGTATGAGGTTCAACAAGGCCAAGTGCCACGTCCTTCACGTGGGTCACAACAACCCCATGCAGTGCTACAGGCTTGGGGAAGAGTGGCTGGAAAGCTGCCTGGCGGAGAAGGAGCTGGGGGTGTTGGTCGACAGCCAGTGGAATGTGAGCCAGCAGTGTGGCCAAGAAGACCAATAGCATCCTGGACTGTATCAGGAATAGTGTGGCCAGCAGGACTAGGGAAGTGATCATCCCCCTGTACTCGGCACTGGCTAGGCTGCAGCTCGAATACTGTGTTCAGCTTTGGGCCCCTCACTACAAGAAAGACATTGAGGTGCTGGAGTGCGTCCAGAGAAGGGCAATGAAGCTGGTGAGGGGTCTGGAGAACAAGTCTTATGAGGAGCAGCTGAGGGAACTGGGGTTGTTTAGCCTGGAGGAAAGGAGGCTGAGGGGAGACCTTATCGCTCTCTACAACTACCTGAAAGGAGGTTGTAGAGAGGTGGGGGTTGGTCTCTTCTCCCAAGTAACAAGTGACAGAACAAGAGGAAACGGCGTCAAGTTGTGCTGGGGGAGGTTTAGATTGGATATTAGGAAAATTTCTTCACCAAAATAATTGTCAAGCATTGGAACAGGCTGCGCAGGCAAGTGGTGGAGACACCATCCCTGGAGGTATTTAAAAGACGTGTAGATGTGGTGCCTAGGGACATGGTTTAGTGGTGGACTTGGCAGTGTTAGGTTAATGGTTGAATCTGATGAACTTGGAGGTCTTTTCCAACCTAAACAATTCTATAATTCTATGAACTGATTTCCATATTAGTGAACATATGTTTCCTGAGATCTGCTTCCATGCATTGCGTGGACATATGGTAGATGGTCAGGTGAACTTGTCTGGTAGCTCTGGATCCTATCTGACTGAGACTGGAGCTGACAAGTAGTAAGAAGTGGTCATCTATGAGTGATGTTGCATTAATCATTAGTTACAGGACGCCTTGCTAAAAGTAGCCTTTGTTCTCACCATCAATTTTTGCCGTGAATTTTTCTAGTTCTCTTTGGAGTGTTCTGGTTTTGCTTTTTGACTTTGCGAAGTGATAAGTGGTACAAAATAATTACCTGAGGCCACAGAGAGGATCTGAGCCTGCAGGCATTCAACCATTTGGTTTCTGTTTGGACACATGTGATCCCTTGGAATCTCAGGTGGCTTCTGAACAGTTTGGGGTACAGAGTAAGAACAATATCTTTGGTGTATTGGAATACATAATAAAGGCAACAAGGTGATGCTACTGCAGGAAATGCAGTCGTCAATATTCTGGGATGTGTTAATAGCAGTGAATTATGTTGGGCAGGAGAGGTAGTTGTAGTCATTCTACTCTATTCAATAAAAGTGAGAACCTAGTTGGATTACTGGTTTAGGCATTCCTGTGAGCACTGCAGGAAGATGTAGATTCATCTTAGAGTCCCATGATGACTTCTTATTATTTTAATCAAGAATGATAAGCTGAAAATGTTACTGAATGTTACCTTTAAGAAAAGAATCTGCTTGTTCAATCTAAAAATGAGATCTCTTCCAGTGTATAAAGTACTCACAAGAGAAGGGCAATGAAACAATTGTCTTTTGCGTCTCTTTGAGGTTAAGCCAAGAAGTAATTAATCTAATTGGAAGCTAGAGATCTTAGCTTGATACTAGGGAAAGCTTCTTAACTATGTGTTGCTCACATAGCAGTGGACCTCTGGTAGAAGAGTTGACTACACTACAAACAAACAAGGACATAGCTCACCATATTTTATCATGTCTCTACATTGGTCAGACCCTGCATTTCTCTGTTTGTTTGGTTGGTTTTTTTTTTAGAAAGGGCATACTAAGTGAAGACTTCTGGTCATTATGGCTGTGTTTTGCTAAAAGAACAGAACAGTGCACTGAGTCAAGGTAAGCCTCTAAAGAAGGAATGCTTAGATCCGCTGAGGGAAACAGCCTTTAAATGGGAATCTTAAAAACAAACTTCCACACTGCTCAGTGAGTTTCTTTCTGTTCTGTTTTAATTTAGCAGATTTCAGCTGCTCAGGGCTGCACACAATCCAAGCAGTCCCTTCTATATCTCTTATAAAATCATTTTGCTTTTCATCATTTCCAGGCCTTACATGAAATTGTACTTCATGCCACAGTCTAGTTTCTCTCCACTTGATCTTCTGGTGTCTCATCATCCTCACTCTGCAGACCATTCTCAGGCACCCTTAGGGAAGGAAAATTCCCTCCTTTTCTAAAGACTTAAGTTAAACATAAGGGACAAAACCTGTTTATTATATTCAATTACACAATAAAATGTGAGCAAGCAAATTAAACAATTTTACTGTTGGCATGTAGGAGGTGGGAGCTCCCTTCCAGCTCTGTGATTCCCCTTATGAATGAGATGTGAGTTGGAGTGTTACACATCCTGTTTGGACAGGTAGGCAGTCCCGCTAGTCAATTCTACTGTGTTCATCAAAACGATCCTAGCTCAGAAAATAGCAGTACACTGCAGCGTGTAGCTTATGTACTGGCTGATAGATGTGTGAAGTTGCACAGTCCATAGTTCTGGACAAATGGAGTGCTTACTTTAAAGACAAAGTGCAGGGCTCATGAACCTGTGCCTGTACAGTGTAAATAGGATGCAGTTTCTAGTCTCTGTGAGACACCAGCTCAAAATTTTGCTGTGATGTCAATGGATAAGTGGAGTATTTCATGAGTGCCTACATTCTAGTGTTAAAGTGCTGCAAGGGAGAAAAAACAGTATTTCACACTTTCTCTTTAATTTTGACAGATACAAAAAAAACCCAGTTGGACTTTCTTATGTGGTTTTCTCAGGTATGGGCTGAAGGGAATAGCTAACATTTATATCCTGTGATGGGAGCCTAGGTTTCTGAGAAGCCAAATGCAGATAACAATAGTTTTCTAATAAAGAGATCATAAACTACTACTCTGAGTAGTTAGGTAACTTAGACCTACCCGTGCTCTGATCTACCTTTCTGGTGCTAACCCATCCTATATGTGCTTACCTATTGCTTGACTTAAATTTTGCTATGCAGAGAAAAGGCATAATAGTTGTGCTCTTGAGTGGGTCTGAGCCCATGTACACTGTCTTGTTTGTGCAGAGACACAGCTCTGGATCAAGATTCCATGGGAGCTTTCACATACAGGTGGCTTCAGAGGAGGTTTTTCAAAATGCTTCTGTAGAAATGTTTTGTCTTCTTTCAGGAAGTCACTCCCAACCCCTTCCTCCCTTCCAATCCAAAAGCCTTAACCAAGTCTATCAAAATCGTGTTTGTCCCAAAACAATATGCCCAAGGTCATATTGTAATCACTAGGTACTTTGTGCTAGTGAAAGCATATATGGGAAGGGTTGGTGGAGAGAAAGATCATCAGTGATCACTAGGAATTCTACAGTGTGTTCCACAATTGAAGACGATTTCTTTTTTTCCCAGTGTACCACGTTGTTCTTTAATAAATGGTATAATTACTAGAAGAACCATGGGAGAAGGGGGTGGTGTGGGAAGTGTGTGCATGTGCACCATTCTGGTCTCTTGATCAAGGAAGGTGGGCTCCAGAACAGGGTCAAAGAGGTTGGAGGGAAAGCCCGTCTCATTCTAGGGAACTAGAGAAGGTGACTTTCTAACCAACAATGTTGTGAACTGGAGACAAAACAGGCTTGTCTCAAAATAGGTGGAGTTAAATATTAAGGGAAGAAATGAACTACTTGAGTCCTATGACAGCGCCTGATAGCAGGGGAAAAGGCCATGACTGATTGCAAATTTAGCTTAGACTGGAAACTGATAGATGTTTTGTTATAGCAGAAGGAGGGGAGTGAGCTTCTGGAACAGCTTCCCAGTGATTATGTGTGTGTGTGTAGTGGGGACAATGGGATTGCTAAACTGCTTTTAAATGGAACTAAATAACTTAATAGTAATGATTGTATGCCACTGTGTTTACAGTGTTAGAAGACTGGATTTGATGAGCCAGGAGACATGGTCCATGCAAACACTAATTTACCTCCACACTACCATATAAACATTAACTGATTTAATTCTCAGATCTCTTCAGGAGGCAGGAACATCTTAAGTGCATTTTGCAAGGAAGTTTGCACCCCATGCTGTGGTTTAGGGCCTGATACCATTGAAAGTCTGCTGCGATTAACATAAATCATACAGCGTGTGAATGTTACCTGTGGAATTATAATTCATAATGCATCTCTAAGCTTCTGTTTGTTCATGTGATTTGGACAGTTCTTAAGCAAATTTTTTGCCATAGTGACCAGAGTGTATGTAACAGGTAGGCTGAGTTAGGTAACAAGCTATAACTCTTGCCCAGTTGTAGATGGCTGGGTTTGTCCAACGTGCTTGGTTTCTTTGTGAGGTTAGCTCCTGTAGAAGTGCTGACTTGCCAGATTGCTTCATGCCCAGCAATTGCACTGCTCTTACTGAGGTGGAAGCAGAAGGGAAATGTATGATCTTTCAGGGTCTGGAGAGAACGGTTTTCAGTCCTCAAGACGATGTCTGTTCTATGTGACTGATTAAACACTCACTGGAGGGGAGATTGAGAGGCAAGCAAGTTCTCTGCAACACCTGGCTGGGCATTTTCTTTATCCTCAGCTTAATAAGTAGTTAAAGAACTTTATTTCAACTGCCACTGCTTCAAGAGGATGGGCTGAGCTAGTTGATCTAAATTGATTGTTAAAAAGAAACAAAACAAATGCCAAAATATTTTGGTTAGGTAAAACCAAAAACATTTCCTTTCCCCCTCTTTCTTCTGTTCTGCTTACCTGACCTTCAATGGATGTTGTGTTTGATGTAAGAATACTTGAGGCTATCATGACGCGAACTAGCCTGTCATATTGATTTGTGAAACTAAAATGAAGCACTGTTTTCCACCTCATTTTTTTCCACGAGAATGGGTGTTTGTGCATGTAAAGTGTTCAAATCTTTACTTTTTCAGCACTGGTAAGAATCAGTTCAGGCTTCAGCAAGGTGGCTTTGAGGTTGGCTGTGTACAGTTTTCTCTCTGGAATTCATGCAGCCATGTCATATATTCTGAAACCAGCTGGACTTGTCAGAGAAAGAAGATGTGGGATATTAAGTCTGCAGTAGGTTAGAAGGAAGAACCTAGGCAGGAGGACATAGTTATACTCTGCTGCCAGTTATTCTAGTGTGAGTCTGTGATGACTCTTAATTTCACTGTGCCATCTAATTCCATTAAATGTCTTGTGAAATTCAACAGTGATCTCTACTTCCTGAAGCTGGTGTTTCCACTGGAGATAGTTATGCAGAATTGTCAGCGCCTCTGGTGGACTGAGATAAAGGCATTGCGTTTTCCTTAACAGCCATACGTTGGCAGGTTGCACCATGACAAGTGCTTTCTGTAGGCAGTTTTTATATGGCAGGCAATTTAGTGCCCTGTGTCTCATCTGATGATGGTCCGTAAGAAAGGCCTATTTAAAACCCTGTGGCAACAAGATGGAGGAGAACCTATTAAATCACAGGTGTCAATAGGTCAGAGATTGTGTTTCGTGGCAATGAACACCATAGTGTTGAGATTGTTTCCATTTAACACGACTTGCCACAGCCCAATTTATAAACCTGACTGGTGAACTGGGAATTGGGATGGCTTCTTGGGCAGACTAACATCCCAGAGACTAAACAGCAGCTACCTGCATTATCTGTCACTTCTCATGAGCACAAAATCCATCACAAAAAGAGCAAGCAATTTCTGATGCTTTTTTAATGAACTGTCTCAGAGAGGGAGTGAAAGAAAAAAATGTTTGTTCCTGAGTTACATAGTAAAAAGTTAGCTATAGAAAGCTCTGGATTTCTTTTGTGCTTGCTTCATAGTATGAAATATCACCGGGATTGCACTCTGAGCCTCTCTAGCTAATACTACAGCCTCTTAAACACAAACATTGAATTTGGAACCAGTTTTATTGCAAACACTCAGAGAGCAAAGAAGATAAACACAAGGAAATTGTTTCAGTATTTTGACAATCAAGTTTGAGAGCCTTTACATGTTGATTCTTCACAGTTCAGGATGTCAGAATACTGGAAGTGAAAAGTAGTGACAGGAAGAAGCAAACAAAATAGGAACCTAACCCCTCAGCAAAATAATAATTAAAAATCTGAGCATACAGGAAAGGTGATTTTTTTCAAGGTGCTGAAACAAGAGTACAAGATTTTAGCATGTGGTCAGGGTGCACATGGGGCTTCATTAGGGCTTTTATGACTGCTGTTATTAACAAACCAAATGATGTGTCCACTAAAACTCAACATCAGTTGCTGAGTATCAACATGGGAACTATAAAAGCATAATGTTAATTTCTCTACATCTGTTTTTTCTTCTTTGCATATAATCCCTAATTGCAATCTCTGGCTTTGGGCGGGTTTTTTTGAGTGGTGATCTTCAGTTAGGTTAAGGTTTGCATGATTTGCAAAGTGTATTAAAGTTTGACAAGTTGCGGTTCCTGAGAATTTCAGTGATAGCATCACGAAGTGAAATATTGGAGCAATAACGATCGTCAGTAGTTTTTCCATCTTTGGTGCCAGTTTACTTGCTTTCTCCCAGAGGATGCTTTCACTGCTCTCCCTCTGCACCCCATTTATAGAATAAGAAAATCATATTTTTGTTATTGCACGATGCTCTGGGTATATTCCACGTATCAGTGTGTGATGCCAAGTTATTCTGATCGTAGAACAAGAGAGTTTTTTTGGGGGGACACCACCACCCTGAAACAAAGGAGCTATAACTGAGGTAAAATTCTTGAAAGATCTTGGTTCCTATGTGCACACCAAGTGTGAGCAAGCATCTTTTCAGAGTGGGTTGAGTTGCTAAAAAGCACCTGCTGTATCTCTGTCATGAACTCTTTTGCATATCTCTGTGGTCATCTTTTCAATGATACATACATGCATAGTGCTGCTTTGTGTTTCTGTGCTGTTTTGTTTCTTCTCTGGTAGAAGATTTTCTGGGTTCTTTCAATAGCTTGGCGGTGTACCTACATCTTCTTACACTTCTTACCTTGCTGTCCATGGAATTGAACTCAGTCCAGCAGAAAAACGGTTGACAGATGCTGAGTACTTCTTTAGTAGCTGCTTAGCCCTAAAGCAATGAGCTATGCCTTCCTGACACAGAGATACTTGTTGTATTGAGATGCTTAATGGTATGCTTTGGTCTTTGTGGATGCCAAATTTTAGTCAGAAAGGTGTTCTTGTATTCTCCTCTTTTGAAGATCCTTGGTATATTAGTAGAAACAAAAACTTATACTAAATGTGCAACTTTTAGATGCCTTGAAACAGAAGAAGGCTAAAGATATCTTTCTGAGCTTTGTAATTGATTCCTACATGTGTGATTTTCATCTGCATTTTGCCCAATGCTAACGTTGAATTTACAGCACAGAGGGTGAATCTGTATGTCTCACCTGTGATTCTCAAACATGTGCATGCATGCACATGTGCACACAAACATACACACTCTTGTTTGTCAGCCTCTCTGGTCTTAAAACTCTGCGTAATAGAGGCTCGCACTTGAATCGGCAGACTTTAGATTTGGGCCTGACAGCAGACAGACTCAGAGCTGCTGGCTGCCCTATGTGAAATTGTGGGTCAGTTGAGGAAAAATGCTGAAGCCCAGCTGCAGCAAAGTTTACAGAATTGCTGCTGCCCACCTCGGTTGTTTTCCTTTTTGAATAGTCAGGTGTTTGGTCTTGCAAAGTAAAAAGGGAACACTAAGTGCCTTGGGAAAATACCTTAGCCCGAATGCTGGATTGGAGCATACGAGTGCAAGAGGAAGAATTGTAAATGAATGGTTTGCCCCACTGACAAATCCTGATCAGTTCTTTAAAGCAATCTTCTTTTGGGCACTTGGCATTAATGAAGAAATTAGAAACCAAATCAGTAACATTCTTGCCTGTTAAATTTCACAGAATGTGAACCCCCATGTAGGAAAACATAGCTTTTTTCTCTTGATGTCGTAGAACTGGCTTTTAAAGTGAGCTCTGTGCCTTTACAAGAGCTCAGAACTATTTGTATGACAGTCATCTTTGTAACAAGATTTCCTCTTCCATTTCTCACCATGTGAGAAGGGGTGTGTGCGTGTGTTGCTGATCATGAAATGAAGATTGTGAACGTACTGCTTGGAATGCTGCTGCTAAGTGGTGATGAAACCAGTCATCAAGGTACTTCAGTGTGATGTCAAGAGTTTCAATTAGTCATGCTGCTAAGTTATTTGCCAGAAGATGCTGTTCAGTGGCCTCTGTGGAAGTGGGCCATTTCCTTATAGGTGGAGGCTGCTCAATATGAAGTGTTGTTGCATAAGGGGCTTGTATTTCAGGGCTTGAAAATTGAGATAAATAAGATGAGTTTAAATGACTGGTATGCCTGCTTGTACATGTGAGGCCTTCAGCCCACAATCACCGTGGAAACCACAGTACCTCAGGCCCACTGGCTAGCAGGGAGCATAACAGCACAGCAAGTTTAGAAGATTGTGGCAGAGGCTTGCAATGTTCCTGAGCTAAAGCAGCTTAGTTCTAGAGAACAGAGCTCTTTCTGTGCCAGCGTGATAAGACTTTTTTGTTGAGCAATAACATAGTACTGTGGTTTTTGAGTCTTCTGAATCTCGCCTTACCATGTTCTGGTCCTCCTTAGGTTTTCCCAGGGTAGGTCTGAAGTACAAGACCTACCTGCTTCTGCCTCCCTGTTAGGCTGTTTTTGCCATGGTAACAAGCAGTACATGATATTTATGTCACTTTTCTCTGGCTCTGGGCAAATAGACAGAGATGATCATAATTACTAGTGTGTGGGAAGGAGCATAGTGTTGCTATCTTCTAGCAATAAGTGAACTGAAGGCCGCGTTGCTGATGTGTACAAAGCATGAGTACCACTCTTGTATATGACTGAAACTAAGTTGGGGCATAGGCTTGAGCAGTGCTTGATATGTGAATTGTACCACTCTTGAGGTTCTGCTGAAATTTCACGTACTACTGCTTCAGAGAACTGCAGTTTAAGGTAGCTCTATTTACCTCATTGCCTTGGGTTATGTGTTGTGTTTTGTCACCAGATAGGAACCCTTGGGAGGCAGCAGGGAGTAGCAATAGCAGCTGTTGCTTAGAGGACAACAGAGCGATTCATTGTTCAGCCATTATTCCTGGTGTGGCTGAGAGAGTGTAAGTGCACAAGAAGGAGAGAATTCCACATAGTTTGTGAGGTGGCTAAGAGGAGGAGGAAACCTCACACTTAGTACTGGAGAGGGCCACGATGCTGTTCCTCTAATCCTAATGTTGGGGAATCTCTGTCCATCCTCCTACTTGAGAGGCTGATAGGAAATCAAGCAGTGGTCAGGGATTCTGGAGCACAGGTATTTTTTTTCATCAATCCTCCCGGTCAAAGGGAAGGGGATTGATAGGGCCAATTGAATTTGACAAATTGAATCAACAAATTCAACTACCCCGATATCTGTTGGAGGGGCAACACAGCAGGGGATAAGCAATCCAGGAGGTTCCCAGAATGTGTTGATGATAACTGATGATCACTTCCTTCTCCAAGTGATAGAGAAGCCAACAAGAAGAGGTGCCATGCTGGACCTTGTTCTCACCAACAAGTAGGGGCTGGTGGGGAATGTCATGCTCAAGGGCAGCCTTGGCTGCAGTGACCATGAAATGGTGGAGTTCAAGATCCTTAGGGCAGTGAGTAGGGTGCACAGCCACCTCACTACCCTGGACTTCAGAAAAGCAGACTTTGGCCTCTTCAGGGACCTGCTTGGTAGAGTACCGTGGGATAAAGCCCTGGAGGGAAGAGGGCCCAAGAAAGCTGGCTAATATTCAAGGATCACCTCCTCCAAGTTCAGGAGTGATGCATCCCAACAAAGAGGAAGTTGGGCAAAACTGCCAGGAGGCCTGCATGGATGAACAAGGAGCTCCTGGACAATCTCAAACAGAAAAAGGAAACCTACAGATGGTGGAAACAAGAACAGGTAGACTGGGGAGAATACAGAGAAATCGTCTGGGCAGCCAAGGATCAGGTTAGGAAAGGTAAAGCCCAGACAGAATTAAATCTGGCCAGGGACGTCAAAGGCAACAAGAAAGCCTTCTACAGGTATGTCAGTGATAAAAGGAATATTAGGGAAAATGTGGGCCCACTCAGGAAGGAAAGGGGAGACCTGGTTACCTGGGACATGGAGAAGGCTGAGGTGCTCAATGACTTTTTTGCCTCCATCTTCACTAGCAAGTGCTCTAGCCACACTGCTCAAGTCGTAGAAGGCAAAGGCTGGGACCGGGATAATGAGGAACAGCCCACTGTAGGAAAAGACCAGGTTCAAGACCAGCTTAGGAATCTGAAGGTGCACAAGTTCACAGGACCTGATGAAATTCATCTGCGGGTCCTGAGGGAACTGGCAGATGAAGTTGCCAATCCACTATTCATCATACTTGAGAAGTCATGGCAGTCCAGTGAAGTTCCTGCTGATTGGAAAAGGGGAAACATAATGCCCATTTTTAAGAAGGGGAAAAAAGGAAGACCCGGGGAACTACAGGCCAGTCAGTCTCAGCTCTGTGCCTGGGAAGATCATGGAGCAGATCCTCCTGGAAACTCTGCTAAGGCACATGAAAAATAAGGAGGTGATTGGTGACAGCCAACATGGCTTCATTAAGTGCAAATTGTGCCTGACGAATTTGGTGGCCTTCAACAATGGCATTACAGTGTTGGTGGATAAAGGAAGAGCAATTGATGTCATATACCCGGACTTGTTGAAAGAATTTGACACTTTCCCCACGGCCTCCTTAAGGGTTGGGCGTCTTGGTTGAGGAGAAGCGCAACATGAGCCGGCAATGTGTGCTCGCAGCCCAGAAAGCCAACCGTATCTTGGTCTGCATCAAAAGCAGCGTGGTCAGCAGGTTGAGGGCAGTGATTCTGCCCCTGTACTCTGCTCTCGTGTGACCCCACCTGGAGTACTACGTCCAACTCTAGAGCTCTCAACATAAGAAGGACGTGGACCTGTTGGAGTGAGTCCAGAGGAGGGCCACGAAGATGATCAGAGGGCTGGGGCACCTCTGCTATGAGAACAGGCTGAGAGAGTAGGTGTTGTTCAGCTTGGAGAAGAGAAGGCTCCAGGGAAATCTTATAGTGGCCTTTCACTACCTAAAGGGGGCTTACAGGAAAAATGGGAAAGGACTCCTTATCAGGGAGTGTAGCGATAAGACGAGGGGTAACAGTTTTAAACTGACAGTAGATTTAGATTAGATATTAGAAAGAAAATCTTCACTGTGAGGATGGTGAGACACTGGAACAGGCCAGAGAAGTTGTGGATGACTGATCCCTGGACATGTTCAAGGCCATGTTGGATGGGGCTTTGAGTAACCTGGTCTGGTGGGAGGTGTCCCTGCCCATGTCAGGGGGATTAGAACTAGGTGATCCTTAAGGTCCCTTCCAATTCTAACCATTCTGTGATTCTGTGAAATACCTGTGCCTGATACTTCAGCTAGGGAGGCTAGAAGGCATGTGATGCTCACATTGCAGCTATTAGGGGTGAAGCAAAGGAGGCTGTGGTATGACTCTCGACAATTAACTTGCGGTAGTACTATTGTCAATCTTAAACTCTTGGGTGAATGAGACCACAACATGAGGTTAGCATGAAGTTAGTGGAACCCATAATATCAGTTGTAGAAAGGAAAAGCTGTGTGTGGGTAAAGGCCTAATTGTATAAATGATCATCTGAGAATGCTAGAGAAGAATCCCAAAGGCTTGGTGGAGGGAACTGTCATGGAATATTGCTTGCATTTTTGTGTGTCTTGTCATCTGCATAGTGCAATAATTATTTGGGGGTCCTAAGAAAGATGTTTGCTGAAATGATGCCAAATATTGCTTTGGTTATATAGCACCTGGCACATGAACCTCTACAAAGATTTTACCTTTTGCTTTTTTTTTTCAATTTATGGTTCTATTTTGTTTCCGTTTCCATTATGAATCAAGCGTTTGCGCACCTAAAAATGAGATAATGTTGGTTAGCTATACTGCAGCTGTCTTCAGCTGGCTCCTTCTCTACCTCTTCTGGTTCATCCTTTTACGGTAACAGTGAAGGATTTTTGTGCTTTTTTCTTCAGCAAATATCCAGCAAGTTTGTTGCTTTGAAATACAGTTGGGAAATACTACCTTAAAAACCTAGTTATGTCCTTAGAATAGATTAGGAGTGTGATGTTTCTAATAATAATAAATTAGCGAGACAGTACATTTTCTGCTTGGTAACTGAGTGGAAGGCAACAAGATTACTTACAGTGTTTAGTTTCAAATATTAGTTTTCTCTTCCTTAAATTGCATTAGTTATATCTAATTATAGGTACAGTTTGTGGTAATCAATTTGAAGCATAACGATGTGAGTTACCTCTCTCTATAAAGAATATATTTTGACTTGGAACATTAGAGGTATTTTGAATGCTGTGTGATTTTCATTTATGATTTGATTACACAGGTAATTGAAATGTGACAGACTCTGATAACATTTTGTTGGAACAAATTGGTGAGTTCAACTTGTTTCTCAGATATATTTTTTTTGCCTTCATAAAGGTGAAAGAAATGGGAGTTTTCATATGCTTGCCATACAGGTACTTATGAAGCATTTAATCTTTTTGCACTGTGTCTTAATTTTTCTTTCCATTGTGTTGTCCATTGGAAGAAAAAAAACCAAACAAACCTCCCTCCCCAAGCCAATAAACCCAGCAATAGAGCTGTTAGTGCCCAATGACAGTAAACCAGACTTAAGTGTGCTTTGGCAATTTAGGTGTAGATTATAATGTCAACTCAAAACTGTGCCATTGCAATTATGATATTCACAATTAAGTTATCTAGTAATTGAATTACTTCTTGATTATGATGAATTGCAAAACTATGCAGTCACTTAAAGACTCCAGAGTTGTTCAATATTCGGTAAACATCTGTAAACGCTGTTACAGCTTTTTCCTTGTGATGAAACTGAATGACTAACTTTACGTGGAATGTCAGTTAAAACAAGTATTTTTATTTCCATCATGTAATATGTCTGGGGACTGATTGAGCCATGCACACAAGTCAGCACACAAAACCTTTATTCAGAAATAAACTATTCAAAATATTTTGAATGCTATATACATAGAAGCTATAACATGTGATTAGATTTTGCATGGCCAAACTTTTGTCCTGACTAACCTGACTTTAGTCATGCAAATGTACTCACTGGGATTTACTCATGAGTAGATTCATGAACTGCAGCGACTTGTTCATTTACAATGAACTAAAGTGTGTGTATAAATTCTCTAAGCATTAGGGCTTATATATGTTGTGATAAATTGTTTTGTTGGAATGGGTAAAAACAAACAAAACCAGACTAACCAGAAACTGTTGTTTTCCTTTGGTGGAGAATCTGGGAAAGGATAGAGGGAGGGAAATTAAAATGAGAACTGTTCTTTACCAGTCAAAAAGCAAAACTTGACTCTGAAACTTCCTGCAGAATACAAATTTCCAATAAGTTAATTTGGGACTACTGATCCTTATTGTTATGGATACTATTGAAATGTTTCACTGTGGAAGTGACTAAAATTAAATTTGGACAATGTATTGATAGATATGTACAAATGTATATGTGTAAATACACACATATGGCTACACACTACAAGTATGGGTGCCTTGCCATACGTAATATTACAGGTACTCTTCTAATACTGTGATTTGCAATTTTTTTTTTTCTTTCTTCTGCTATTTGTAGATTGCTAAAATTTCTCCATGGGAGATGTAGATCCCTGTGTAGTGGATTTAAGCTCACTAAAAGCAAGCCTGTTTTTCCTGGTGGTCTTAAAAATTGTCACGGATTTGTAGAGAGACATAAGGTTAATAGCAGCTTTGAACTAAATTTGAATGTCTTGAAAGTGTGTTTTTTTTTTCTTTTAAATTCATTATCAGCAGTGTTTAAAAAATAGCAAAATAGAAATTCTGATAATTTTTTGGGTGAAAATAAGATGAGGTAAGCTAACTTTTCTTAGTGCTTCCTAGTGTTTCCCTGTGTTCAAAACCAGAAGAACCCTTCATTATTTGGTGTACGTGTGTGTGTTGTTGATTGCGAGTAGGTTTAGTGTGATGAACTTGCAGAACTAGGTAGAAACGCTGCCTTCAGTTACATGTTGCAACAGATGAATCATGGGCACTTCCTGAGGTTTTGTGTGTGCAAGCTGATTCTCGCCACCCTTTCTTGGGGCAGAAGTTTGCCTGGCTCCTTCCAAAGTGTGTCCTTCCAGTGCCACCTCTTGGTAGGTTCACACACTGATGTAGCTGCAGAGTGAATTTTCATGACTGAAGAGGTAGGCATACTCTTAAAACAGAAACAGTCTTCTGTCCTGTTAGCTGCCGGCTGAGCAAGTATTAACCTCGTCTAGTATCAGTGGATACATGGAAACCTCGACTCCACATTTATTTGTTGAGTATACAGTAGGCCTTATTTAAAACAGAGGCTGGCTGGTGCACCACTGCTGGCTTTAGAGATGTTGCTACAAGTTTGCACACATTTGGATTTAGCCCAGTAAATAAAAAGCTGTAAGGTAATATTTTCCAGCAGATTTTTATCAATTCAGTGTGCCTAGGAGCCTGGATTACAGTGCTGAGTGGTCAGCAGTTTTTACAGCTGATGTGAAAAGAGATGTGTTTTGGGTGTATAAAGGGTTGCATAATCTTACGTGCTCTAAGGAGTAAAATCAAGGAGCGTGTCCTGTCAGAACATCCTTCTTCCTGCTTCTCCCAAGATATCCATAGTGCTTCAGATTTTAGGGAGGAATATTTTCAGGTAGATAATGGCAGTACATATTCAGCTTCATGCAACAGGATCAAATAACGAAAGGCCAAAGTGAGGTGTGTACCTCGCACCTCTCCTTCAGATCTCTCTGTTTCTTCATTCTGTCTGGATTTGATACCTTTCTTCTTTTTTAGGCTGTTGCTTAGGATTTTCTGTTAATTTCGAATATGGTAAATCTGCAGGTGAATGCTATTTGCTCAATAGCTGTTGCATGCAGAGCAAATCCTGTCAATTTTGACCTTTGGTCAGTTTGGCATGTTAGCATCGCTTCTTTATGGAGATGGTATTGGTGGCTACAGTGCTATAATCAATAGCTCCTTTACCCTTTACTTTGTTATGGGTTATACCTAAGAGTGCTGAGAAAAGCTGGAGATGAAGAAATAGCTTCAGAGAATACTCCATAAAGATGCTCATCTAATCTAATAATATAGACTGAACAGATGAAAAGGAATTGAAAAGTGCTATTCAAATGGCAGACAATACCAAAGAAATCATCCTGCAAAAGTGTTTTACAAGGATAATTAGGAAAGAAAACCACCTGTAACTGTGCATACTTGAATGGGAACAGGGAGGTGAAAAGCTTTCATTATGTCAGTGGAGAAGGTGAAAAGCTTAATTTTTCTTTCAAGTTTACTCCTAATGAAGTTGTGGATTCCTGACTGACAATTGAGCCCAAAAGCCCTACTGCCAATCTCAGTGAGGGCATTCTTACTCATTTCAGCAGGAGATACTTGATGTTTAATTGCTTCAGTATTTCTGGTGTTTGTCCCCCCCATGTGTTTTGAAAGCCCTTCATAATGCTTTGTGAAGGGCCTACACAAGCATCATCACTTTCTCCTGGCTCCACTGGCAGGGAGGATCCACTGGCAAGGCACAGTTCTCTAAGGACATAGAAAAGAATGTGTTTTCTCTGTAGTTTATCTTCCAGACGCAGAGATGCAGAGGTGTCTAAAATTCCTTTTGTGTGTGTGTGTGTGTGTATGTGTGTGCTCAGTGTTTATTTGTGACCTGATTAGCGTGTAGCTCAAAAAGAATTAAAACAATAGCACTTTGCCCCTGGCAACAAAATTGACCCCTTTCAGAAGTAGTGCAACTGTTCAGAAGAGAAAATATGAGGCTTCTTAATGGAGATGCAAACTGGTCTCAATAAGATCTTTTTAATTTTGCTTGTATTTGAGGTTGCTGAAATTATTAACAAAGTTTGTTCAATCCAAAATGTTGATTTTTGAAATGTTAAAACTCACAATGGGGGTTTGGCTCCATAACCCAGACTGTGGTGGAAAATCTGTTCTCTTTGATGCCTGAACATCTCAGGCTCAGAAGTTGGGATGCTTCTCAGCACTATGTGAGGTAGGGTTTAGGGCTCCAGTTTACATGGTTCAGAGCCAGAACTAGAATTTTTTCCTTCTGTCTCCCTCCTCTTGAAAATCGGTGTACAAGATTATGCTTTGTGACTTTCTCATCTGCCTGTCCTATAGAAAAATCACTAAGCTTTGTGTAAATATTACTGGGCCAGAGAAAGAGAGGTTGAAACAGTTGAGGCTCTAGGCTTATGTCATGGTTTAACGAAACCATGACAGCTTCTAAGTTAGGACATTCATATGGGACATGAGGCTGGCCTGCTTGGAGTGTGCTGTTTTTATAAAATTGACTTTTTCTTTGGGGTCAAAATGGAATTATTTTCATTGTCTTCATGGTTCAATGAGAAGATGTTTCTTGCAGCTCTCTGCATGATGGTTTTGTTCAAGTACTGCAAAATTTGGAGCTCTGTTGGCTCGCATTATGGGTGAAGCAAGTTATGTTGTTTCACTCTAAAACAGTGGGCAGTAAGCCGAGCTTTCTAAACAGTCTTTTAAGCAGCATACCTGCTTTATAGCACTACATTATATAGTAGTTATATAGCCATCCTGTATTTGTTCCTACTCATTTTAGATATTCTGAGTACAGTGGAGTGTTTCTGAAGTACCCAAACCTGAGTAGAAGGTGTTTATGACAAGGCTTGAATTCTGAGGTTCAATTCCTGTTCAATATTGGATTGAAATCTTGGCCCAGCTGAAGCTAATGCTACCTGTCTTCTCCCCTGAAGCCACCTTTTCCTGCCCTTCAACTGTGTCCAGACTGTCAGCGTATGCCTCTGTGTACAGTAGTTAATGCTCTACTGTTAGGATTATCTGCATTAAAAGACCAAACCCAGACTTTGATTCTGCTGTCACCTTCAAAGTGTGAAGAGAACTGATTGGATCTGGGAAAGTTTCTGATTAGGATTTAAAGAGAATATTTTTGTGTCTGTCAGTGCTGTCTGTTTTGCCTTAAATGTAAGGCCTGCATCTTTGATTTGGACAGCTGCCTATGCCCATTGTAAAACCAACCTGATATGTTTAGAATTTGTGATGTCCTTTTTTGCAATTACGTGTTTCTCTCTCAAACACAGCAGAGCTGATCTTGGTAGGATGTGGTGATCTCTCCCACAGTATATTTTATAGGCAAGTGGTTACAATGCAAGTAGTGTGTTGCAGCTTAAAACAGGAAATAATAGTAAATCATTAATGTGTAGTAATAACTGGGATACATGCCTGAATGGCTTCTATAATTCTGTGTCATGTATGTGCTTCCCTTTTTTACATTTCTTCCT
Source organism: Anarhynchus alexandrinus (assembly GCA_008711295.1). Taxonomy (NCBI): domain Eukaryota; kingdom Metazoa; phylum Chordata; class Aves; order Charadriiformes; family Charadriidae; genus Anarhynchus; species Anarhynchus alexandrinus. Next base: position 995,939 of record VUYV01000022.1, read on the forward strand.
TATAAGTCACAAAAGTTTTAATGGGGTATGGAGGTCGCCAAGGCCTCATTCATCACAGGCATACTTACTGAAGTGTGTCTTCATTTTTTTGGGAGATCTTCTGCCAAGACTCTCTTTCCTTGGTTTGATTAATGGATGGGAGGAGAAGGGTGCATGGAGTGGTTAGAGGCATGCACTTTCTCTGCCTTGCAGAGATGCATCCCAGGCTCGTCGCACAGGGGAAAGCTACTAGGGAAGAGCTGAGTTTTCTGAAGTGCAGCATGGTTGAGAGTTAGATTGGAAGTAAAATTAAGTCATTAGGTTTGATGATGATATTCTGGATGCTCTGGAAACTTGGCAGTGAGACTGGGACAAGACTTACTGAACGCAATTGACGTTCCTGATGTGAGATGACTTCTACTGTGAAGGCGCATGAAAAAACATGATTAATGGAAGTGGTACCACTGATTTTGGGCACAGTCAAAGCAGTGAGGAGTTTTAACAGCTTGCAGGATAAGTGGAGCACTGCAGAGGGCATTTCCTCCCAGTGTACACTCCAGAGCCACATCAAGGTGTGTTGACAAACAGCTTGAAAAGAGATGTAGGTGATGAGATGCTTCTTTCTTCCTTGCCCTGGGAAGAGGCCCATCAATTTTCTGCTGTAGTGTCAGATGGTCCCAACTGTTAATGTGGGAACCGGAGAGCATTTTCAGTCACCAAGAGTCAAACTGATCTCTCCCAGTATTAAGCGCATCATCCAAACTAATTGTTTGGGCTGTTTCTGTGGCTGATGGAGGTTTCTCTTAGTGCAAAACACAACTGAAGCAGATGAAATTAGCTGCCTTTTGACAATACCTCTTTTGGTTCCTAATGGAAGGCTTGTTTAACTGGCCTAGACTGGGTAGCTAACTGAAGAGAAGTAATCCCTGCCAAGTTACAAAGTTTATCCCATGAGAGCAAGCTTGTTGAAAGACTTGTTGGGCCTCAACTTGACATCCTGGTGGACTGCTTGAATCTTTCTGATCATACAACCAGGTGTTATGTTCTGGAAAAGTAGATCGATGCTTTTCTTGCTCACTGAGACCACAGCCCCTGGGGCCTCTGTGCTGAAAAGAGAAAGGAGGGGTAGATAATGGGAGGGGGAAGAGAAAGGCATGGAGAAAGTATTGGAAGGCTGCTTAAACCTTCTAACAGCACCACTGAATATAAGTGTGGTAGGAGCTAGAGGCAAAGCTATGTGGAATGTAAACTGCTACAGTTCATAGAAACTCTCTCCCCAAAACCTAAACTGCACAATGCTTTCACGTGGCCTGACAGAACTTCTGATATGTTACCTTTTGCATAAGTTATGCTGTTCTGTTTCATGCACTGCATCAAAATGGAATATGATATTGTCCAAAAGCAGGAATTGAAAAAGTTACTGTAGATGTAATGTTTGAGAGAGGCTTTCTCATCTCCTGTAATACCTGAATTAAACTAGGTAATTGGAATTGAGCGGTTTGTCAATTAAATTCTGCACCAAATAAAACTAGTGAGTAGCATTCTGGTCAGACACTTCCCAGATTTTTTTAGGAGATATGCCCGTTGCAGAGAATAACAAGATTCAAACAAAGATAACCTTGTTGTGCTGTAATTCTTTCACAAGATCTGCCTATTGGCAACACGCAGTTTGGAAAGCTGTAGCTAATGGATGGGTTCTTACTTGAGTGCCTAGGCGAGTACCCAGCCTAGGAGAAACAACAAGGATAATATTGAGAAACTATTGCCCTGCTCAATCATGCACTCTTGAAGCCTGGACCTAGTTTTCAAGTGTCAATGGGAGTTAAACACTAAATCCCATTTTCAAAGGCTTTTAAGTGTGTGAGCCAAATTTCATCTGAGTGAGTGGTACAGAGGGGCCTAACAACCCAGATCTTTCCATGCATTTGCGTCCCTAAGTCCCAATGATTTTCAGTGGGAAGCTGGGGTTCCTTAGCAGTTTATGAGCTTCTGAAATGTTTACCTCTTCTGTACATATCAGAGGGATTGAAGTAATAAAGTGCAGTCAGGTGGTCCTCTGTCCGAAGCAGATGTGTAAGTGTATCAAAGGGAACTGTTTGTCCCAGCAGTTGCTGGGAAGAGGCGGGGAATAGTAGTGAGTGAATTAAACAACAGGTAACTGAATAATGCATTTGCTTAGTTTCATGAGAACTTATTCACTCTCTCCTTTTGCATTTATTGAATGTGAATATTTTGCATTCTCGCCTGAGAATAGAGCACTATTTACAGCTCATTCCACGCTGAATTATTTCATTTGCTCATTATTCCAAATAAGAACTTTCTGTATGTCTCTATCACAGGTGAAGAAATCTAAATAAATTAAGCACATCTGCAAACAGAGCTGCTGCTGTATTTCTTATGAACAAATAGACAAATGGCAGGAAAAATATTCTCGGCTCACTGTTGTGTCAATGTGTCTCATCAGGATTAACTTCAGCCCCTGGGTATCTGTGTATCTTCCTTCACAAATGTTTGTGAATTCCTGGCACTGGTTACCTAGACCATACCAACAGAGAGACTTTTATGCTGTGATAAGTTACACAGATTGAGCAGAACCATTAGCATGGCAATTTGAAATGAATGATAGGTGCAGTGCCTTGTCTGCAAAGCTAGTTAGTTAGTTTGCTACTTTTGACAAGGCAATTTAACCATACAGAACTGTTGATAGCGATCAACACAGATTGCAGTGCGGAGATGGTGGGTTTTTCAAATGGAATCAAAGCTTTTTAAGCTTGCTAATTCTGCCAAAGTCTATGTACCTTAAGTTACCCAAGTTCTTAAATTACTTAAATGCTTTGAAAATAGTACCTCTAAAAAGGGGTTCCAGAGAGTCCCAGAACCTAAACTTCATTTAATTCTCGCAAGGTACGTTTTGAAAAGTTACCCAGTAGGGATGGGACATGTGTATTCTTACAACTTTGATGTCTGACTCTAGAACTTCAAAGGCAGACTATGGAAGTGGACTCCAAAGACAGAGAGGTATGCTTCAGCATTTTATCTCAAGATTTATTGTTTAAATCCATGGTTTTGCTATCTAAAAAGAATGTTGTGCTGTGTGATGGATTGAAAATTCCCTTCTAAATATCACTGGGTATTCCATACATCAGTCCTGAGACGCATGCAATCTCTGGTTGACTTGTGCTATTCTGGTGATCTGTAACAGTGGAGCTCTTCACCTGATGTGTTTCCCTCTGGCATGCTTCAGTTGCTCCTTGTAGCTTTCTGTACTCATGCTATTTCCTTGTATCATAGTGGTGCTTGCACGCTTCAACAGTGCTTAGATCTCTTATTGAGCTTGATGCTGAGCAAGCGATCTAAAGGGATGAAAGGTAGGGGGAGAGAGACAAGAGGATTTGGAAGGACCTGCTCAGAAGTATGGTTGCATTGTCTTATTTGAGCTTAATCGGGGATGGTGAAGGTCATGTCTATTGGCTTGGGTGGTTTCTTCTTTGGATAAGCTCCAGCTTCTGTTATCTGCTGTGGGAAATGTGTAATGGAACTAAAACAGCATGAAAAGAGGATAACAGTCCTAGTACCTGGCACTTCTACATTTTCCTCAGCTATGCTGGGCTTCTGTCAACAAATGACTGCACTTTTTTTTACTGTTTTTCAGCTTCAGGTCACTCCCATGATCTCATCTTGCATGAGGGAGAAAAATCAAATTAGTTTCTCAAAAAAATTGAATTGATGAAATCCAGTTTATGACAGCAGTCTGGCTTCCTTAGAGCAGCAGCTCTCTTATCAGGATCACAGCCTGAGGAGCTCTACAGCCCCTTTGTTTTTATGGTAATCAGATTGTTTCATCCCAGAATCCAAAACGCAGTTGGACCATATTTAATATTCTAGCCCTTCCACGTGTCAAACAAACATTTGGGCTGTATCTAAGCTGGAAAGAAAAATTACACGGTTTTTCCTGTTCCTCTGTATGGCTGTCTGTCTTTACACATATAGCTGAAGGGGTTTTCTTCAGCCCAAATACTGTGGGGAAAGGTGAAGCTATATCTCACCAGCCACAGAAAAACCTAACTTTGTTAGCGATGGCAGAGACACTGCAGAACAAGTAAGGAGAGCAGCAGATCCTGAATGCTACTTTATGATTGATGAAGATATGCATGGTGCTGGTGGAATTTTCCAAAGCATCCAGGATTGACTACGACCCTCTTGCCATAAATTACTCTGGAAGACCCCATTTGCAAAGCGCTTTTAAAAAACAGGCTGCATACAGAAAAGGAGCTCTGAATGTCAAGCACTGATTTCTTGCCCAGAGCAAGATTGTCTTATGCGATATGGTACAATCTATGTACCTGTCTCTTACAGACCTAATTATGAGGGTAACGAATCTTCTCTTTATTTTTTTTTTTGGAAACTCACCTAAAACCTGTCTTTAGAATCATAGCCCTCCTTATTCACATAACAAGATAAGAGACAATGTGCAGACAATATGCCATAGATTATTTTGCTAGGTGATAATGAAAAGCAAGATGTTCAGAAGACATATTACTTAATTTTAAAAAAGGTAGTTGAATATATAAATCTTTTTTCATAAATTCTCCCTGAACGGTCCTAGTCGGAAATTTATCACGTAGAAGTATTTTAGTTTCACAATTCATTTTTTCCTACTTTACATCTTTAAGTTGGAGATTGATGCCTGATTAAAACATCTCTCCCACACCAGAGAAATTTCCAATTAAAAAAAACCCTTAGCAAACAGGAACATGTCAAGTTAGAAAAATCACAGCTACCTGCTCTGTGGATTTTCCACCACATACTGACACCTGAGCTCTTTGTAGAGTACCAGAATAATTACAGCGCATTTGCATAGGCTGGTGCCTCGTTCTTGCAAAATAAATGCAGGAAAGGATTAGCATGCTCATTCACAGACCTTGAATATTATACACCGGATTCTTGAAATGATTGTCTCCTCTTCCCCCCACCCCCCAATTTTATTGTCATATAATGTTTCTAGCTTGAAAGTTTTAGATAGAAAATTACTTTCAAACTTAATATATTGGAATTTGTAGAGGGAACCAAGTAGAAACAAAATCAATTTATTAAGTAAATATTAGCTCTGCCTGAATTTTTTAAGTGCTCTGTAAGCGTGGGGCCTGTGTGTATCATAACTTAAATGGTATTTCCAGCTGGTTGAGGACAGTCAGGATTCTCCAAGGATAAGCAGTTGACTTTGTGTTTTTGCTAAAATGACAACTAGAAATGCCAGCTGAGATCAGGCCCCTGAATACTCGGTTTTGTACAAAGAGAACGCATAGTCACCGCAAGACCTGCGCGAACAAGACACTTGTAAAGGGAGAATGAAAGCAGTGCTCTGAGAAGTTACTTGCTCGGTTGAGCCCTTCGTATACTGACTAAGAGAACTGGAACAGTCCTTGTGGGTTACTAAACTTGAATGCCTTCCTTCAGATGCCAAATAGTTCCCCATGAAATCTGTTTCTATGTAGTCTGACTCTGAATCTCCTTCCTACTGTAGCTTATGCAGTTTCATTTGATAGGCATCTCTGCTTCACAGTACATAAGTAATATTCTGCCATTGGTGTAGGGAAAGGATTTTCCTGCAAAGGGAAAGCCAAAGACAACTGCAACTGTTTGCAGGTTTATAAAAGGCTGCTGCATTGAGAGGACAAGTAGTGATAGGCCTGAACATCAAAAAGGATGATTTAGGTAAGGTGTGTTAGGTGAAACTTCATAACAGCAAGACTAGTAAGATCTTGGGCTGCCTGGATATGATGCAGAGTCTCAAGGAGCAGAGATATAGAAAAAGCCTGGGCACGCTTTTGCAGAGGATGGAGGTGGCTCTAGGCAATCTTTTAAGGTGCTTTTCAGTCCTATGTCTCTGACTTTCTTGTCCCTTCAAGGAGACGATGCCTTCTGAGGATTAAAATGTCATTTCATTATTGTTGTTCCTATTGATTTGTTTATTGTTAGTGGACAGAGCACTAATGGGAGCACAGAAGGGCCTGTATTTCCTTTCCAGTTTTACTACTAACCTGCTACATGACTTCATGACCCTGCTGATTGGAGAGACTGCAAGAACATCCTGATGTGTCTTTGTTACAGGGTTGGGACACTGCGCAGTCCCCTCCAATGTTAGAAATGCACCTGTCTTTTCATGGTGAGCACTGCTTTTGGTGAACAACTGCCATGCTTAAAAAAATTCGGCAGGCTTATGTACTGCATTGCATAAAAATGTTTTAAATCCTTTTCTATATTTTTTTATTAGAATGTGTACTGTCTTCTTTTTATCTATTGTGATTTATTTCTGGGTACTAAAACTGCACATTAACATAACTAGAGATCCTTATTACTTTGTTTAAGAGCCAATAAAACTTAAAATAAATAAATGCATAAATTATTTACCCAGCATGGGTGTGAATTACACTCCTTTTGGCTGCAAAGCTATGCATTGCAAGCGTTATTTTTGATCCTGCAAATTTGAAGGGGTTTTGAGATTATGGACTAGGCTTTTGAAAGCGCTCATAGCGGCTCTCGCTGAGAACAATGGAGAAGAGCTTCCCCATTGAGAACAAAGGGAGCTGTGAGGTGCTGAGCACATTTGAAACTTCATCCATACAGCTTTAGACTGTGCATTTTGTTAAGGATTCTCTCTGAAGGTCCAGTAGAAAGACTTAGTTTCAGCAGGCAGTAGCACCAAGGGATTCAAAATTATGCTTATTTTTCCTCAGCTGGGCAAGCTAGGGCATACTGGAAAGTATGACTCCAAGATTCCAGGCTTGGAAGAACAATTTTGTTTCCAGCTTGAAGATTTTCCACTACTACTTAGTACAGGTCTGCTGCATTCACACCTATTTTTAAACCTCAGCCTTCCACCTATTTAGTATTTTTCCCTCAGTGTTTGTACTCACTTCCCTCTGACAAGACAAGGTCTTTGCCTGTTTTTTTAACAGTGAACCCTTCCTTCAGTTCTTCTGGGTCTCTCTCTTTCCAGGGCTCTTTCTTCACAGGAGCCTTTGGGGCTGACTTTTCAGAAATACGATCTCTTCACTCTGCTTTCCCAACAATAAAGTCTTGTGCTAAAGCAGTAAGTGCTTTTCAACACTGACTTTCCTGTGAGAAAGTTGAATGGTTGTGGTTTAAAAACAGATATCTGCATTTCTTTGGTCCCTGTTAATGTCACAGTATCAAAGTGCTTCAGTACAGACTTTCATATCTCTGTGAAGCAGAAAAGTACTTTTATATCCATTTTGCAGAAGAGATGTAGTACAGAGATGGTACTGCATGACATTTTACTTAAGAAGCAGAAATAAGCAATATAAGCATGGTCCATATTAAATAAACTATAATGAAATTGTAAATCTAGAATCATTTTAGCTTTATATGTGTGTCTAGTAGGTTCTTGGATGGGTTGGTCCTTGGCTCTGCCTGTATGACATTTTCATCAAACAAAGCTAAATTATTGCTGATAAAATCTACAGATGGCATTAAGGCTAAAGGATTAGCAAATAATAAAAAGAGGTCGAAATCATTGCAGTCTGCATGCAGCTTATTAAAAAAACTGCAAGCAATGTGCATTCCAGTATGATCATGTGAAAAGGTGAAGAATGCTCACTGTACATGCATGGGACACTCTGTCCTAGGACACTGTATCTCTAGAAAGGAGCTAGGCACTATGATAGATGATGAATGGTATATTGAATGTTGGATGCCCTATGGTGCTTATGAGTCAAGAGACTTACATGAATCCAAAATATATAAAGAATATACAATTAGAGTATGTTTATGTTGTGCTTTGGTGCTGTTATGACCACTTCTCGAATGCATCTTTAATTTTCCTGTCTATAGCTTAAGAAGTAGTGGGAAAATTAAGAGGAGAACTGCAAGGAGGATAATCAAGATACTGAAAATTGAGCTATTGGTTATAAGCATACTTGCTTATGTATTCTATTTCTTCAAAGAAAAAGTAGATCAATTTGATCAAAGTCTAGCAATACCTATTTGAAAGCTTGAGAAACACAAGTGTCCAGCTATCAAACAAAGGCACAACAACATATAGTGACTACAAGTTGAAAGTGCAGCTTCATTTTGAATGATCAGGATAATTAATGACTGAAATTTTCAAGCATCATTGCGGATTCACTCTACAATGAAGATTAAATAAGAAGCTGTTCCTAGCGTGTGTCATACCAGAGCTGAAGCTGAAAGGTGAAATTAGTTCTAGATGGCTGTATCATCTGAGTCTTGGGGCAGTACTTAACCCCAAGGCTGGCATTACTTATTTTTTTTTCCCCCTTTTCTTAAGCCTCCTGGATGTAAAATGCAACATGCTATTAAGCTCTACAAAACTGGACGTGTTCTAGTTACTGCCCTCAAGGCTAGAAGCTGCAGTGGTCTGCTGCATCCGCTCCCTAAGAAACTAAGAACAGTTAGAAATATGGAGAACTCTAATAGGAAACTGGGAGGCATCCCATTTCTGCAGTGTTACCAAATTTACTTGCATATTAGATTTAGGTGATAGCTTGCAACCCAAGTAGCTACTCCCAGCTCTTTCCTATTCATTCACACCTGCTCTTCTAAACATTCATTCAAACTTGAAGAGTAATTTATCATCTTTAATGCTTATTTCATTATATCGAGCACTGAATCCACCGACTTCAATAAAATATATCCAGAAGGGCACTGTGTCATTTTCCTGAACATTGCAGGAGACATGTTAAAATGTATATGCTAATTGAATGTAGGAAAGCAGGATTTGAAGGTTATGAGCTCTCTCTTGCTTTTCCTAGCTATTCTGTATTGCCCTTATTTTCATGTCAGTTCCCTGCCAACTTCTTTTCTGTATGAAGTAATCATATTCAGGATTAGACTGTAGGATAGCAATAATAATAACAAAAGACTTTTTTGATTTTAAACAGCATGGCATATACCCATGCTCAAAAAATTCTTTGAATATGGCCATGACCTCATTTCCTTCCTGTTCTTTCACCATCACACACACTGGTGGGAGGGTTGTTGCCAAGTACTGAATCGCACAAGGTCCAAGGGGTATTTTCCCTTCTCTCATCAGCCAGGCTGAAGTGCTCATTGCAACCACAGTAAGGTCCAATAATGTGCACATTGATGAGAAAACTGCAGAGCAAATAGAAGCACGGCAGCCTTTTGTGTTTGAGATTCAGCAGGCACACAAATCTGAAAGCGCCTCTTCTGCTTTGACATTATCTACGGGTTCAATCTACAATATGCTGATTCTATCATAATACAGAAAATTGGTTAATTCCCTCTGGAAATTTACAATAAAAATAATTCTCCCCTTGAACTGCTCTTGCTTCTTCCTTTGATTGGATGATGCTATCGCCTTTATTCTTAAGCAGGGGACAAAGAGAGCATTTTTATAGCAAAGTATGTGCATTTATATCAAACCTCCACACTTTACGCATGTACTTTACACTTTTTCTATAAATATTGGCAAGTGAAGATAATTAGTCAAGCATATTTCCAAGTCACCAGGACATGTGCAAAACTTTATCATTTGCAAGTGGTTGTCAAATCACTTGAAATTTCCTTTCCTTTTGTGAAAAATTTTTCCCTCCCCATGCCTTGTCTTCTTCATTTCTTTAAGTGTTGTCCTCAGCTGGTGTGTCAACTTAGCATTGGAATTACACGTCACTGTATTGGCTGATACGGTGATTATACTGTCCCAATAGAAGCTGTTTTACTAGTTAAATGGGTCCATTTCATTCATACAACTATGGAAGGCGAGAAAGCTTGGCAATAGCAAAAAACTCTAATTCGAAGTTTACACTTGTTTTTGTGGAGAAAAACTAGCCAGGAGCTAGGAATAAGGCACATATAGTTTTGGCAGGGAAGATAATTAAGCACCAGTACAAATTCACTATCATGTGGATGAACTATCTAGACTTTATAAAGTAGCTGCTAAGGATCTGACAGACATCATGAGCTTGTCATGGTAATTAGGAGGTGGGGCCCATGGCTGGTGGCATGAAAAAAGATGGGATGTAGGAGATAGTGATCACCTCTTCTGGCTTCCTTATCTCAGACACTGTGTTTCCTGAATTTTGGTGTGTTTGTGGTAAATATGCACTTGAAAGTCATGTGGCTGTGCTGTTAATGCATAGTGAAACAAGCCATATTTAATAGGGTGCAACTTCTATTTTCCACGTGTCATTGTGAAGCTTTAAAGCATCTTTGTGTCCTCTTTCTGAATTGTGTTATAGATAGAATTTTCACATCCTGTTAAAGAAGTTCTTAAAACAATGTTGTCAGGCATTTACCTTATGAGACAAGTTAGCACATCCTGGATCCTTGACTAGGAGTAGGCATAGCTGGCTAGAAAAGGGCCCTCTGGGTGGTCGTCTGGTAGGGCTGCCTTGCCAAGTGTGTGTGTGTGTTTGCCTAAAAAACATTCTTAAAAATGACAGGCTAGTTGTATAGTCCACAGAAGGAAATACACACCTTGATCAACAACAAGTACTTCAGATTACTTGGCCTTGCTCTAATCGTAAACTAGTAATGACTGATGTTGATCTTCTCACAGATAGTTTTTGTCTATTAATAATTGCCTTCTATTAATAATGTTTGTGGTAGAAAACACAGATATAGAGAACCACAATTTCATAACGTACCTCTGCAGTCTTTGTGGCATGCTGGCGAGTACTGGAATACTGTATGCACACTGGTTCCTAAGCTTGGAAGGCTTTGTGAGAAACTCCCTGCAATAGAGAATTTCTTGCTACAGTTGTAAGAAGCGTGATTTCTGCTTCCTATTGAGCTTTACTGGCTTGCTTAGTTTCCCATAAGACATAGAAAGAAGGAATCTGCTGTGTAAAATCTTGGGGTTTCTTTTTTCTCTTTTTTTTTATTTATTTATTTATTTATTTGGAAGAAGTCATTTTATAAGCAATTAGTTTTCTTTGCCCCAGAGTAATATTTTTGTTATTCATTTGGCATATCTTTAATTAGGCTAAATTAAAAAGGTCTGCTTAATTTCCAGAAGACTGAAGAAAAATAACATGCCTGCCAAAGACACCATTTTCATAGTCAGGCACTTAGGTTTGATACTGGTTCAAGTTTAGCAAAAGTGTAGGGAAGAAGGGCTGGCTCTGGCCAGAGACAGAGTAGGTAGAAGAATTGCCACAGCCTTCGCATTGTCCTTCTTGCTTATTCTAGATTTTGGGAAAACCATGCTAACGGCTGCTGCCAAAGCCAAGATGAAGTCATAGAAAACTGCAGCTCGTTTTGAGGGAGACAAGATAGCAGTAGGACCCTCAGATCAGTTAATGCCTCTACAAGCAATGTTCCTGATACTGGAGGCAGGAGGTCTGGGTTTCCATTTCAGCTTTCTTTGGTAAGAATAGACCAGTCTCCTCCTGTGGCTGGAAGAGACATGGTTTAGGACATTTAATGGGCTCCTGAGAAGCTGCATGATTAATCTGCAGTGAAAAACATATAATATACACAAGTGCTCAGCCCCTAGGGAGAGGGAAACGAGACCAACACTCCTGATGGTTAGGCCTTTTCTCTTAGGTCTTTTCTTCTCAATGCAATGTAGTATTTCTTCGTCCCCAAAAGGTAGCTAGAGAGCTAATCTGATAGAAATACAATGAAGGAAAGAATTTAGAAATATCTTAGTTGCTTGCATTAAACAGGATTTTTTTTTTTTTGTCATTTAAAAATGGTCTAGACAGAACAAAGCTTTCAGAAATAGTTAAAGAATATTAAGGAAGCCAAGATTTAGTTTTGCACTGAACTCTTTATGTGCACCCAAATTAAAAATTCTCTTTTTTTAAAAAAACCTTCATAAATATTAAAAACTATTTGGTTGCAAGTTATTTTCCTTTTCCATATTTGGAAATATTTTTTCTTTTTTTATGAAACAACTAAGCAACCTCTCATTCATAGGGAAAGCCAACTGTAAGAGCTGTATAATACTTTTGCCTGTAAAGTGGCTTACCGTCATTTCGTACAACACATTCCAGACAAACAGTTTGTTGCCAGCCAAATGAGTTTATGATGAACAGTTGAGTTAAAGTATCATTTGGGGTTTTTAACTACTTCTGTAATATATTATAGAAATAGTGAGCTGAAGCATTACCTGCTGTAGGAACACACCCCGTGAATAACCTCACCCTTAATTCTGCATTTCTATTCCCTTGTGATTATAAAAAAATGATGCACTTTCAGTTTTGTATTAGAATATTAATATGCATAACTGTTTTCAGGATTTGTAGAGTTTTCTTTTTTGAGAGAGATTTTATAAAAACAATCCCACTCTCTTGAACATGACAGGTTTGTATATCTGTTAGGTATAAAGCTGGGCAGAGCCCATCAACTTTACTTAAAATTAGACAAGACAGAATAGGGCATGTCAAGTTCTGTTCTGGTATGCCCTTTGAAATGGACATATATTACATCACTGTATTTAAAAAAAAAAAAAATAAAAGGCAGTATCTTGATGGTTTTCTTATAAACACTTTGGAAGTTCCAGGGCATGGAATGACTTATCCTGAGTTGCCACTTTCTGTTATGACAGAGGAAATGAAATATTTTTTTTTGAATGGAGGTGAACTTTAGATTCCTGGCAGGTGAGCCCCACTGCAAAATACCACAGTAGCCTCTTGCTTGCTCAACAGTGCAAAATTTTGGTCTTGCTGAGACATTGCAGATGTTGCAGCAGCTGTAATTATTTTCAGTTTTTTTCCCTTCTGATATGACATGTCTCTTGATTGTTTAATTAAACGAAGCACATCCAGTCAGTAAGAGATCACAGCTTTTACCAGTCAGTCCAAAATAACATGAATTGGAGAGAAGATTGTATTGCTTTCACTAGCTAGCGTGTTGGGTTTTTTTGAGGGGTACGTACTGAAAAAAGGCAAAATAGAAATAACAAAGAATTTTATTAATGGTAGGGAATGAACTGGGAAAAGAGTTCAGATACAATTTGAAAAATTAAAGGAGAGAGGGATGGTGGTCAGCAGTGGCATTTCAGCAACAAGGAACCAAAAATAGGATTGCTTCAGTGTCACGTGGCCTGGTTCAGAGAATGAAAGGAGACCACCGAGATAAGGCAGTATGACTTGGTAGAGTCTCCTAGTCTGGAGACTCTCTTGCCAGTATTTCCTACGCCAGACTGACCAACTGTAGTGGAATTAGACAGAATCATCCAGAGTTGGTGTGAAGACCATGAAGGACAGAAAACACAGCCTGGCTCTCGGCTAAGCAATCTCAGTAGTGTGGAGAACGGGAAACTGCCCAGCAAGTTTTCACTTCAGGCTGTAAACTGCAAATTCTGTATTGGCTTGTTAAGAATGAAGAAACGTGAGTCAGTTTTGACTTTTCTTGTTAAGCTTCTTTGTGAGTTGTCTCTTTGGACTTGCTGGAGTTTGAAGTCCTGAGACAAACTGCTGTGTTTTGAGACTTGCTTGCATCTCAGTGGTGTTTGTTAATTTTCCCCAATGAAATGAGAAAAACAGCCCTGCTCCCTTCTTTTCTCTGTTGGTCCACAAAGAAATGGAAAGTAAAAAATGTAGAAACAGAATGAAAAAAATCCTGTATGTCTGCGTGATGCTGATGAACCCTGAAGACACAATTTTGGTAATCTGGTGCCGGTGCCACCAGCAATAATGCAATAGGAGCCTCTTAGTGATTAAATATCCTTCTTAACATCAGTAATGATTACTGTGTACGCTTAAGCAATAAACTAATCCCTGACTCCAATCCTTTATAATTAAGCTTAATGAATTGAATTGTCTTTAGTGTCAGATAGGCCTAAACATTGCCTAAACATTAGCTCACTTTCTCATATAATTTCTGAAACTGTTGTAACGGGAAAGAAGCTGGATGAATCAAGTAGTCGTTAGTGAGCTGGATTTTCAAAGCTCTCAGTAATGGCCTAATTCTGTTCATTGTTTGACATGAGAAGAAGCAGTATTAGGGCCAGCAGAAAGCTCCAAGGTAATATTGCATTTTGAGCTATTTTAAGGACTAGAAAACTGTCTTCTCATTCAGTTTTGCAGACTTGTTAAAAATAATTATAATTAAAAAGAAAAATATTCTGGACGGGATCTCATGGCAAAAAAAGTTACATGACGCTAAGTTATGGTTTGTAATTGATTGATCCTCAACATTCCAGACAGTCAATGGTATAAAGAAGCATTTCATTCAATCCAGACAGGTTCCTACATATGTGTAGTATAAGCAGTTGCTGAAAGTGGTTGAGTGATGGAGAGGGTTGCTGGATTATGTAGTTTCCTCTTGTGGTATTAGTACCTGCTGTAAAGGGAAGGAAATACAAAGAAGCTATGGTTCTCCCACCATGCCTTTGATAGTTGATCTCAATGCAAAGTAATTTGGAATTGCATCTTTGTCTAGCATGCATGTTCTTTGGCTCTGCTGCTCATGCAAATGTGAAAATGTACTAGGGTCTGCGTCAAAATCTCTCTAACGGTAAACTGATGTCAGAAGATTTTGGTGCAGACTGGTGTAGTCCCAGAGAACTGCCAAATCTGAAAAAGTCTGGATCTTCTGTAGGTTTCATGTGCCTAGATGTGCACTTTAATATCTATTTAGTGTCTTTAAAATGTCTGCTATTTGCTAGTATCAACTTTTCTGAAAATTCCCTTAGATTGCACTTGGGCTGCCTTAAAAAAAAAAATCTAACCCAAATCCTTTACACAATCCCCATTAAATGAAAATGTTCAGTCATTTCCATCTCAATGGGAGATTTTTGTCTGAGGCAGGATTTAATGTGGTGCTCATTCACATCTGTAGGAATATATTAAAAAAATCAGAATGACCCAATGTACTAAAATGAAGCACATAAATCATATTATGTCATTAATCAGATTGCCATATGTAGTTGCAAGCCTCTGCTTAATTTGACTGGGTTATATCAAAATATAATGCATCAAGTAAAAGGTATTTTTAAAAGGAATGAAAGTAGCATGTACTCCATTACCATTTCTATTTTTTTTATTAATGATCAAATGGAAAAAGCTCATTTGCAGTGGTGATGACTTGAAAACTTGGCACTAGTGTTTTTGTGTTCTTCACGAAATAAAAAAATGTGAGAGAGTACGTGTTCCTCAGAAATGACAGAGGTTTGTGTCCATACATAAGTGTGTGTGCATATTCACATAATTTACATAATCCCAGTTAAGACCCTTTTTACAAATGGGGCAATTGAAAATGTCTTGAATGACACCTCTCTGGATATCCTCTGTACTTTCAGTGCAGTGAAATATGTAAAGGTCCAATGAATCAAGTACTTTATAAGGTAAAGTGCCTCTGATTTTTCCATCCTTTATGCATATGGGATTGAATGTGTAGTTTTCCCGACTCAGACAGAAAGCAATCACCACATAAGAAATCCGCCAGCCACAGCCTGGATTGCAACTGGCTGTATGATTTTAAAGGTCTTTTTATATAGTTTTCCCTTTTCCATTCTGCATAATACTTCTTACTCTGATCAAGATTGGCTGCTTTACCACCATTCTCATCAGAATTTCTCTGTCTTTTATTTTTAAAGAATGTTTTTGAAAGGAATCAACTCCTTGTGGTTTTTACTTCTTTCTAAGCTTGACATTCACAACCATGAAAATCTAAAAATGTGCCGCTACCGTGCTGGAAATGGATATAATGCATGCTAATGAAGACTTCAAAGGAGGAACTGTTTTTGTTATTTTAGTTTAAAAAATGACAGATATGTTTTCTTGAGTTAGACCTAAAGAGAGCATTTGAGGTGGATCAGTTCAGGGAAGAAGCAGGAGGAGATACGAGCAAGGCTGTTTCTAGTCATCTTTCTTTCTGTGAGCATTTGAACTCTGGCAAATTTAGTCGCCTTTTTGTGTGCTTACATGGACTGCTTGAAAGTTTCTGTAGTTGGTTGTACACTATCTTTTTCTGTCTTCATATTTTATGGAACTTGGATTGAAAATGCCAGCATTGTAAACAAATCACAAGCACTGAGTAAAATGTAAATATGAACTTCTAAGTTTAGGTGACAATTATAATAAAAGGTCTAACTGTGGGAAGAAAGATAAAACTAGTTACAGATACACTTTAGTCTCTGCCTCAGAATTGCTGATGGGATGTTTGAGGACCTGATACAAAATTGAGTTTTTTTCTTTTCCAGAACTCCCTGTCATCATTGTGCTTATTTAAGATAACATTTCCTTTTACTACAATTCATTGCAGCCAATGCTTTTGATATTACTGCTTCAGAAGCTGGTTTTCCTGATACTTCCAGATTACCTATTTCAAGCCATTTGCGTGTATGAGCTGCAAAGATTGCTTAGTGGCTTGATGAATGTGTGTTAGTGTGGTGTGGGGAAAAAAGGCACACAGGGGCTGCGTTTCAACTTTTGAGTTCATCTCAAGGCTTCAACAGCATTCTGTTAAAAAGCTGCTTCTGAAAGAAGATGGCCGACTACATGTGCAAGTCAGTAAATGGATTTCCTGGTTTACAGGGAAGTCGCCTCTCTTTCTGGTTCAACTTAAACTTTCCATGCAGAGCAGTAGAGCCAAAATTGGCTCAGTTTCTGACCATGCTGTCCTTGCCCCTCTGATCTCTGCTGCTTTCTTCCTGTACTGCATCTGCTAAGCATGGTCTTGCTCTGTGTTAGATGACATTTCTCAGCTGTGTAAGTGGGCTCATGACTCTTGTGTCTTTGAATTACAGGCTTTACAGCATAGAGTTAATTGCTGTATGTGTTTTCCAGTGACAAATGGGTAGGAGTTTACACTCTGTGTATGGTTATCCCTCTCACGTTCTGTAACTTGTTCCATATTGCACTTGCCTGGCTGTTTGGTTTGCACTGTTTTGCTCTATTTTTCTAGTCCAAGTTGCTCCTTTAGGATGATTTTTCTTCTCAATATTGCTGCATGCCCTTTGAAGTGCTGTGCAGGGGAGGTGATACACTCCAGTTCCAAGTGTAGTCCATGCTGCTCCAACTTGAAATTCAGAACTGGAAACCAGCCTTGCCTTGCTGATAGCTTTAGAGTTCTATTTCAGGGGCTGCAACTAACACGAGTACTTTGTTTTGGGCACATATTGAAGAACACTGTCACCCAGCCTCTAGCTACTAGCAGAGAAAATGGAGGAAACAGAAGTATAGACCTTTGCGGTGACTTGTTCAGGGCTAAATAGCAGTTTGGTCTCGGAAATTGTTTCTCTTTTTCTCAGCAGAATTGTGTACAGAGTGGGCTACATTGCCTTCTTGCACAGTACAGCCTTCTCTGCTTGCCAGTGGGACAGGTAGCTCTCAGCTTGTCATTTGCTTGATGTTGCTAGTGCTGCAATAAGCTTTCATATGCGTGAATTCTTACTAACTATATGTCTTTTGTCTGGTTGAACCTACCTCTATTCCTTCTAGTTTTTAAGCTCATATGCCACATTAAAACCATTGGTGGAATTTTCTGCTGGGACAACACACTTGGAGCTGGGAAAGTGAATGATGACTAACGAGGAAAGTGGGAAGTAATGTGTAAATGCAGAAGTTTTATATTCTGAAAATTACTGTGGCATCGAAGTCCCCAGATGAGTAAAAACAATGCACCAACTTTTCATCACAGACTCTCATCACAACTTCAAATAGAATTTTTAGATCCATATACTATCATGAAGTATTTATAATTATTGTGCCAGGAAATCTAGCTGGTGATTCTCAGAAATCAAAGGATTAAAAATAAAAGAAACATAAATGAATAAATAATTATAGACTCTCTCTGTGCATTCTCTAAACCTAGAGTGTCAAAGTTTTTCTGTAGCGGGGTATGACTGACGTTTTCAATTGAGCTCCCTAGGAGAGAAATACAAAATGTGCCAGTAGAGGAGGGAAGGCTTTCCTCTACACAGCTCCTAGTGAAATCAGTAGGAGTGCTAGCTGTGCAGCTTAATATCTGTGCCCTGGCAGTTAGGGGTAGGTATTTTTTATAAGATATGCAGGCACCAAATAAACAGGCAACAGTTTAGTATCTAAATATCTCTCAGGATGTGGCCCTTGCTCAAGTGGATACTTATGTTTAGCTGCAGCACATAAACGTTGTGATATGCATAGGTCATTGCTGCATAAGGAAGTCCTTAATTCTGAGTGAGGGCTTGGGCTTTCTTCACAGGATGTGGAGAGAACTCGGGGCAAACAAAAGTGGAAGTTGGAGGCTTTTAGCTAAGTGGCTGGGGTGATGCTTTTGCCTGCTTGGGATATTGCATGGGGAGGAAGCCAGGCTGCAGGAAGATAGACACTGGTGGTGGAAGGCAGAAAAATCTCTTTGAGCAGCAAGGCGGTGAGAGACGGAAAACACTGAGATCTGTCTGGTGCCACCAGTCTATTCACTGGACTTGGGACGTAACCGTCCAGCAGTCTGGAAAGTAACCCAGGATTTACCTGCTGATATGACATTAGAAAAACATAAATGATTTCTGCTCAAGTTTACCTGGACCTGAGCAGAACCAGTGTGATCTCAATTACTGTGTGCTGAGCTGAAGGTAAAAAGTCATGATGGGATACCCTGTGTCCTTACCTGGATGCCAGTCAGGTTGGGGCAATATGCGTGGTGAGACTGTGTGCAAGTGATACTTTTTCTGCACTGAGAGGGTTTCCTTTTTGTGAACTGCCATGTACTTGTTGTGCTGGTGGTTGAGAATAGACCTGGTGCCTAGTCTTTGCTGCCTCTAACTACCCAAATGAGATAGAGGTAGCTAAAGGCACTGGCATGACTTGTAGGAGGTGCCAAGTAACACAGAAATGATTTTTTGGGTTTGTTGGTTTTGTTGTTGGGTTTTTTTTTTCTTTGTTTTGTTTTTAATATGATAACAGTTACATGTGCTTTACCTGGGATGTGGTCAAAAGAAGCTCAGTTTACAGAAAATAGAAGGTATCTCAAAATGGACAGAGAGGGAAAACAAGAAAAAAAAAGAAAAAAAGAAAGAAAACAGGAGCACTTCAGAATCCTGGCCATGCCTCAATATCTTGGTCGAGCAGGTTCCTTTACCCTACTAGATCTCAGTTCTATAGGAAAAGATTCCATATTCTTTTAAGGTCTAGCACGGCAGCATTATATCTAAACATGCATTTTGCAGCTTTTGGTGACACTCTTGTGTGTATTCAGTTGTTCTACTCCCACTGCAGAGCTGAATCAATCTTAGTGCCACAGTTAAATACTGGATGATTTAGTGTGCCATCAGAAACTGCATAAACTACCTATTAGAAATGTATTAAACATTCAGCAGGAAATTGACTGTTCATATATCTCCTTATAGTAAGAATACCTAAATAGTATAGCAGTCATCACCCAAATTATCTAAACTTAGTTAATTGCACAACAATGTGATGTTGATTTTGTGACTGATGATTTTGATTAATGGAGTACAAGAATAAAGTATGACAAATATATTTGAAAAGATGGGGCTGGGTTTCCATGAGCAAATGACAGGGAAATGTTTGCAGTGGTATTCCCTAATCCCCACCAGAATCTAGACTCTTGGACCTGTGACTTTTTCTATAGGTAAGTTCTCTGTTCTAGTCGTCACAATTCCGGTGACAAATCCAATGAAACAGATTGTGTGCACTTTACACTATTAGCGCTAATTTACTTTGCCAGATTTATGCCAAGGAGAGAAACAATTTGTCAGATAGGTTAGATTTTTGAACAGACCTGAAAGATCCTTTGAAGCCCAGGATGATAATACGTGTCCTGACAGTGGTACGATTTCCTTTATTGATGGAGTAGGTTCATTGGTAGATTATTACTCACAATAGCAGAAAAATCCCAGTTGTTCATCTGTATGTTACTCTCATTTTGTTATGAAATGCTGGATAGGAAGCCAGCTCTAATAGTTTAAGATGTGAATACAGTTTCTCAGGGTGCTTGAAAATGTCTGACACATTTTTGAAATAGACACCATCTTTCATATGGCTAAAATACTGGGACAATGTGTGCTTACCCTCGAGCATGAGGGGATCAGTCCAAAGAGATGATGGGAAAAGAAGTCTGTTCATTGAAAGATACCATGGGGATGCTCTTCATCATCATTCGTACACTGGATGAGGCCACGGATACTAAGGCCAGAATGAACAGTTGTCATTGTATCTGGTGTTTGTAGGAAACAATGTGGACCATTGCCACAACTCATAGCTTCCATTTGAGCTTCATTACTCCTCTAGAAGTCTGTCTGCATTTTCAGAGTATTTCTGTGCTTTCATTTTGAAAATACAGAGCACCTGGAAAACAGAAGGAATGGTTGGGAATGGGAAGCATACTTTGAGTGAAAAGAAATGCAGAGGATATTTGGAGGAGTTATAGTATCATAAGAGAATTAAATATTTGCCCTGTATTGACAGTGTGTCTGAAGAGAAAGAGCATCTTTAAAAGGAACCATGGTCCTCTCACTTTCATCCAGGCTGATTTATGGTTTCGCAGTCTCTAAGCAGAGACCTGGCTGATTAGTCCCTGACATGTTTCAAGGGGTATATTTTCTTGTTCTGTCTTCCCCAGGGAGTAGAGAATATTAATATTAGGTCGTACTCTGTTACCATTCTGAGGTTTTTCCTGAGGTGAGAGAGTAAGCTGTTCTCATTTGAGAGCTTCAGGTTCTGGAGGAAATAAATTTTGTCCATGGTTGGCCCCAAGACCCAGAAGATGTCAAAGCCTAGAGATGGGTTCTCTGTCCCCATTCCGGCTCTATAAATTGCTTCACTTTGCCTACACCCAAAACTCTGTTTTCAAGTCATGAGAATGAAAGGGAGAGTAACATGTGCCCATAAGGAAATGCATTGGAAATGACTGCAAGTCAGGTCCCCTGCTGATGCTGGCCATCTTGTTGGAATGCAAGGACATTTTTTGACAAGATTTTTGGGATAGTCCTATATTTTGGCAAAAGACTTGAAATGTCTCCCTCTTCTTTTTCTACCTCTGTACTGCGTAGGCTTTTGCACCATCAGAGAAATGAAAGTGTTTAACTTTTAAATATGTTGTTGAAATATTAAACAAAGTTTTTCCTGCTGATTGTTAATGCTGTATCAAAGCAGGCTTGAAACTGCTTCATAATCTCTTACATAATGCTGTCATGCTGTTAATGTCATTGATGCTATTTCATCCTGATAGCTGCCACCGGTGGGAGGCTCAGAAATGTGATTGTAACCATTCTCAAATGTATTTTAAATAAATTTCACAGATTATTCTTGGGGAGCTGCGCTTTCTTACGTTACAGTTTTTTAGAACTGAATAGAATGCTCCATTAAGTCAGTCTCCTTGTCTGTGCATTGAAACACAGATAGTCCTCCTCTTCCTCCCAAAAAGTGGATCATCCTTAAAATAGTTGCCTTTTGCTGGAGTAGGGTTAAGGAGCTAGTACACAAACTCTTCCCATGCATTCACTTCTTGCATATAGATGGTTCAAGGATTCAATCCTGTGTAGCATCTTCCATTGCGGCTAACTCTGGTGCAAAATAATCCCCTTGTACCGAGAAAGGAGTCTGTGATTGCAATTGACGAGTGCCCCACCTCCCCCCAGTTTCTGGTAGATGGTGAAGGGATTGATTCATGTGGGATTAGGAGATCCTGCGTCATCTGAGTTAGATCAATGACTCGAATAACACCTTTCTACTTGAGTGGCCATATCAGTGTGTGAGTGTGCCTGGATAGAGGAAGTCTGTGTTTCTTTGGCCGAAAAAGAAGAATTCTTCAAAAAGAATCCAGCTGAACCTGCTATGGACTGGAATACATACTGAAATAGCAAATATCTTTTGCCAGTTAGGAAAGTGACTTAGATATGGGCAGGAGAATTTATCTAGATAACATCTTTCAAACCTCAGTGTAAGAAAGTCACTGAAGCACGTACTTCTGTCTTTTGGGACAGGCACGTGCTTGACTGATTCCTTGAGGCTTAATGCTTCCTGGAATTAGTCTTCAGGTAAAAATACCTTTTGGCATGTTAATTTCTACTTGGAGCCTTCATGAGAAAAACCGTGTTCACAGTCCTCACCTGGAGAATGGTATGAACTACTTGTGTTAGAAGGTAAGGAATCAGGGAAGGGAAAGAAAGAGGAAGAAGCTACAGAATAGGGACCCCCTTTCTCCCCATTTCCAATTTGGTAGTGTATTTAGACCAACAAAAGAATATAAACCCTGAGATACTTGTGCTGCTGTTTAATCAAGAAATTACAATTGCTCTGCATCAAGTCAGAGTCAGCCTCTTTTAGGAAATGCTGTCATGTTTCTTGAAAATCAGTCATCTTATTTACTTAATCAAAATCTGTACAGACTGTTTGAAAGCAGTGGTGGGCATCTGGAAAGACAAATATTCCAGTTTGGGATGCCATGGGAAATTTTGATCTAAGAATTAAATGAAGATGCTGTTGCCTGAAAGTAGAACTGCCAGAAAGGTCGTTCAGAGGAAGTCCATGAATGCAGCAACAGCCAAGGAGGAGCATGATTGAGAGGCTGAGAACCTGTGTGTGTAGCTGGACTAATCAGAATTGCCTCCCTGGGGTCATGATAAAGACATTTCTGTCAGAACCCTAATTGGAAAGCTCTGGCATTTGGTCTACTTTTTTGCATCTCTGTCAATACTCTACCAGTTTTGGTGGATTGTTTTGATCCAGTGACTCAGCTGTACTACGCATCTCCCTGAGTATGGAATAATTAGTCAACTAACTGATAAGTCTAATCTCCTGTCCACTAAATTCAATAGCAGGACTTCCTTCTGACTTTGTAAGATGCTGGAACAAGTTCCAACCAGTCTAGCCTGCTTGAAGTCTGTAGGCGTCTACACAGCTTGCTGAGCAAAGATATGAGCTTATGTCAGACTCCTGTCTTGTTGCTTGGGTGTTTATCTTTTCTATAAAGCATTCTTTCCCTTTTCCTCTTTGATACAGTGCTTTCTCTGCCTTGTTATGACTGCATCGACGAAAGTACACTTGGCTTTTGCAGCGCAAAACCCGTACCTACCAGAATTCCAGTCATCTGAGAAAGAGAGGGATATATTTACCCTACAGGGATGTGATGGAAATTGGATTATCAGTGTTCCTACTGCATGCAGAAGCACTGTTTGTAAGCTTACCATTATGCATGTGAATACAGCTTTATAGGATCAGGGCCTTAAGACTTGAAAAGTGCTTTCAAAGATTTTTGGAAGGTACTTATCACAGATAGTTGTTATTGATAACAAAAGAAGATCTCATCTACATTAATGATAGGAAGCTAACAACCACATCTTTCTTTTTATATTGCTTAAGCAGAACAAAAAAAAAAATCAGGATTTTTAAAAATACTAGTGAATTTTAAAATATTTAAAATACTGAACAGATTATTCTAGCTGTCACTATACTTCAGAGTCTGATATTTGTTATGATTTTTCCATCTTTATTTCAGCTTTTGTAGAGGAAATTCATAGAAGGGTTTTATTTATTCAAGGTTAGGGTGGGCTTTCCAGTTCCAGCAGAATAGTGTTTCACTGTTAGCCCACTGCTGATCACCAATGCAAGTGCCAGCCTCACAATTGTCTCCTTTCCACACACACACAGGGAAAGCACAAAAAGTTCTCAGACTTATTCCAGCTATGCCTATAAATCTGTCTGGAAAGGATTCTTCCCCTTCAGCAATCCTGGTGATTAATTAGCTAGCACTAGTCTCTGCAATAGCTCAATCACATCGAACAAGTGGTGCCACATTCCCTTCCTAAATGTGATTATTGCAAATGTTCATGACATAGCAGCAGGTTCCTTCAGTGAGATCTTTTTCTGCTGCAGAGATTACAGAACATTTGCTGCTTTCATTTACTACCAGGGACCAGAACATCTCAAACAATTTCATCTGTAAAGCCAGGGAATACATATATAGGTTTGGGATGTATTGAAATCTTATCTGCACTATTAAGGATCACAAAATCAAATATATGCAGGATCAAACTGGACTTACAAGGTAGATATTTTAGAGGTTATGTTTTATGACTGATAATTCAGTCTTCCTGAAAATGTGATTCTACTGCTTATTCTAGTCTGCTACCACTTGCTTGCAAACAGCAGCCTCTCCTCATCCACCTAAATTGTTTGGTTTCAATTGCACAGGGCAGATATTCCCCTGAGATACTCCTCATGGCTCCCCCGCCTTGGCACAGTTGACCCCTGCCTCACATCTAATTCTCCAAATGATCATATCTAGGGAGAAAGACATCCTGTCCAAGAACTTGTGAACTCAGAAAGCTGGGGTTAATTATTGAGCAATACAATTAAATGATTAGCTCATAGTAATGTCACTGGTATTTGTGCCTGAATTCTGAACTGGCTGGCATGTCCTCCTTGTAATTTCAACATGTACTGAGTCTCAGCAGGATCATATTAACATCAGCATTTACAAAGGAAGTTGCCCTTAAAACCCTGGTCGTGGTTCTGGTACTTTAGAAAGTGAAGTTTAGCATAGACATTTGCTTGTGTGTGCCTCCTGCTGCTGCCTGCCTGGGCACAACTTGTCAAGCACTGCAACAAACCCTAGAGATCCAAGTGCCTACTCCATGGATGCAGCTACGAATGACGTCCTGTTATATTTCTGGTGTTGTGTCTCCATGATGCTTAAAAAATGTTGTCTGTGGTAACCTGCTGCCGTACTTGATCACAGTGTCCCCTGGAAATCCTCTGCTTACCTTTTAATGATACCAAGGGCAATACTAGAGAAACAAGAGACAAAGAAAGTATGCAACCCCTAGGCAAGTGTTATGGTAGGACAAAAGCTGGGAAGAGAGCTGGGGTCCTGTGTATCCTAACCCAACATTCTCCTGAGTAAATGGCATTGCAAAAATGCAGCTCTGGTGTCTGACAGAGCTCAGGGTTAAAGGACAGAGCAAGAAAAAAGAATATTTGATTTCCTGTGTTATACTAAAAATCATCCTGGATGTAATTGTTTCTTGGGTTATGTTCTGTTGCTAGTACGTTTCTCTGTGGAAGATGGTGCAGGTTTTTTTACACTGTGGTGCATAGCAAAGATGTTCAGTTTTAGAATCTTTTCAGCCTTTTCTGACTTCTATTGTTCTTTTTGTTGGCTTTAAAGAAAGTTTCAGGTAAATTTTCTGGTAATGCAGTTTCTATCCTGGAATTTTTGTTTGGATCTACCTGCTCTGGTGTTATTATCATTAAATCTATTTACATCCTGATCCGCAAATGTCACATGCTGATAGTTATTAAAACTGGAGATAGGGTCTGAGCCGCCTGGCAAAGAAACCAGTAGGAGCTTAGCCTCTGTGAGTGCAGTTTCAGACCAGAATGCATAATTCAAGTGGAGATAAGTGACAAAAAATGAAAGGGAGATAAATTCAG
Organism: Anarhynchus alexandrinus; assembly: GCA_008711295.1. Lineage (NCBI taxonomy): Eukaryota > Metazoa > Chordata > Aves > Charadriiformes > Charadriidae > Anarhynchus > Anarhynchus alexandrinus. The sequence goes on from VUYV01000022.1 coordinate 1,021,252, forward strand.
TTTCAGTTCAGAGTCAACGCTCCAACTTCAGATGACTCTAGGAGGGAATTTATTTGTTAATCAAGAGAGGTGCATAGCAATGACTCTCTCAGTAACTGCTGTGAGCCTAGTAATATGACATCTTGCCTAGACATGTGCTCCTTTTGATTGCCCTGAGAAGAGCTTAGTCAGTGAGGACAGACATCTCTGACATGTTCCTGTTTGGTAACCACAGACTTCCAGGGTTTGGTTGCCGCATAGATATTACAGTTAGGATATTGAGAAAGGCTGATCCCTGATCACTACGGGGCAAGTCACTAATAGAAGAGGGGAACATACAGTCATTCCTGCTCTGCTACTAGAGATGTTTGAGAGGCATTGGGTGCTGGTGTAGAGATCATCACCTGAGAATTACAGTCCCTTGTTGTAGTCTTGACTGTTATACTGAATTGCTCTTTAACCTTGAGCAAGACATCTTCCTTGTCATCTTCTCTTTCAAACCTTGAATACTGCAACAACTGGGATTTGTTCCTGTTGTGGAGTGGATGTGTTTCTTTTAGCTGCTTAGTCACCAAAGATGTCTTTAGAGTCAAGAGGAAGGAACAAGAACTTGTGGAGGAGAAAGGAATTGGGCTCTTAGGCTGTACATATCTCTTCACATTGGCAATAGAGAGCCTGACCAACAGGAGGAACAGCAAACAGTGCAGATGAGACAGAGAAAAAGTAATGTTTTCAGAAGCATGGGCAAACCCAGTCTCAAAAGTCAGATATGCATCTAAAGGTAAGTATAGGGAAGCCAATAGCATTCCTGGAAGTACTAGACAGCTGAGGAAACTTACTTAACTTCTGGATGACTACCTGTATCTTGAGGGATTTCAAACATCCTTATAGAAATTGGGCCATTAAATGATTTTGTTTACTAAAATGCTGTTTCAGAAGTGAGTTAGGCATTTATTCTTGTAGGAGTAGACCAAGAGCCAGAGGGATAATTGTATTTAAGTGCCTCCTCCTTTTGTAAATGCTACCAGTAATCCCTTGGCCTCAGTTTCCACAGCTGAAAAAAGACTACAATATAGTAATGCCTACCTTCTTCCTGTGAGGACTTGGCTTTACCATGGCTAATTCATTCCTGTGTTCAAAGCACAGTGGGTTGCAAAATTATGATTATTAAAGCCAGCTATTAGAGAGTGTTGTCTCCTTTGAGAATATCGATTTAATCACATGTCTCTGTGTATTTAAAGTCTGAAGTGATGTGATGTGCAAAGATCAATTTATTCTATATTTGTATCTAATGAATAATTATGGAGTCTTCTCTGTTCTTTTTGCAATGAATAAAAATAAATATTTCCAGTCGGGAAAGACAAGAGAATGTGCTTGACAAAGGAAGTCCACCAGACCATGCTGCATCAGCTTCTAACTTTCTTTTCTTTTCCAGATGTACTTTTTTCCTTCTTTTTTCCCTATCTTTGTTCTAGTAAGTGCAGCAATTTTTTCCTACCTGCCAGCTTCTGTGAAAAAAAGTGACTTTTTGGAAAAAAAAGAACAAAACCAAAAAAAACCCCAACCATAAAAAAAACAAACCCAACAAACAACTGAGGACTGTAATTCTTATTGTTCCCTGAGGGACAACTATTTGAACTTAGAGTATGTTCTCTAGGGAGAATAGTGGTCAGATTTTCGGTCCTTCTAAGTTAACTTCAGGACTTAATTTAATATTGGTACTGTTCTGGTGTGATAGAAGAGGAGAATCATACTTGTGATGGGGACTACTGAACGAACATCTGCTGAGGGTCCTGTGGCTGCTTGCTTATAGGCATCCATGACCTTATGTGAATGACCGGGATGCACTCCTAGAATGTATTGTGTTTAGGAAAACCGTTTGTGTGGAGGATGAGGTATGCCAGCGAGGTGCAGAGTAGGTGTGCCTTAAAAGTTGAAGATCAAAGTTCCCGAGTCTGGCGGTCAGAAACTCACCACTTAGCTGAGTCACCAAATTACCTGTGGAAGCCTTTTTGGAAAAGGGGATAGATGGTTACCAGCTCAGTCCGTAGAGTAGTTAAGGCCATGCAAGCACGTATAAGACTCTTGTGGCTGTCCCTTGTGTTACCTGACTCCTCACCAAGGCTTTTTGCTTGTGTATTGATCAGAAATTCCCTTTCTCTTACTCTTGAGATGCTTGGATGTGGCTTCATGTTTCTGGTCTTCATTCCAGCAAGGAGAGCAGATGAATTGCACTGTGTTGTGTTGCCCCTGTATCGGCTCTCCAGAGGAGTAGGGTAAGTGAGAGTACCATACTCTGCCTTCTCTTCAAGTGTAGATTTGCTCATGCCCAAGTTATTAACCTCCTCTCTGTCCTTCTCCGTCTCTTGCTACAGAGAGTACCAATAAGCCATGTGTTTCCATAGCTACGTATCTTTCATATCTTTCATGTCACTGTTTTTGAGGCCATGCCCCAAAAGGAAAGAGATTTATAAAAGAAGGGCACGCGTCCAGTTGAGCACTCCCAGAAACTGTAAAGCTCCAGCTTGCAGTGAAAACTAGTCTTGATGAGATTCTGCTGTCTTGGGGAAACATGACCAAACGCATATGTATGGCCTCGTTAGTAGGGATGTAAAACCAGTATCACTAGGGGCTGGCCTTTTTCTGCAAAGCCACTTCAAAACCCTTTGAGATTGCAGACAAATGTTCTTGTTTGTCATTGCTGGCCATGCTGCCTTCTCTGTGTTTTATGGCTTAGGCTGAAAGTAGATATACAAGAAAAAAAGAGCCTACTTCTTTTGAGCTGTTTAGTTCTGTATCCAGGACAGGCAGCATTGAGAGATGGCATCAGACCTCTGTGGAGTTGATACAGCTGCGGCATAAATTCTCAGCCCAGTCTGTGTATGTGCACAGAACTGGAGCTGATGTGAGCATTTCGTTTTTCTGAGAGGAAGGGAGAAGTTTGTGTTCAACTCAGGCTGAAACCAAATTTAAAAAAGAAATAGAAACCCACCAAATATCTCTGTCTCGCAACCCCAACCCCCCAACATCTCCTCAGCTGTCAACACTGTTTTAGCCAGCTTTCCAAATAACAATTTTGATCCACCCTTAAAGAGAAGATTTGAAGGATTGAAGCACTCCTTTGGGAAATGAAAAATACTTTCAGGTCCAGTGAGAGCTGATTTGCTTTTATTAGACTCACTTCTCTGCTGAAATAAACTAGGGCATGATGTTGCGAATTGTATGTTACAGTATTACCACCAATAATGTCAACACTATTAATATAATGTCTGTAATTCACTTCATTGTGCCTCATTATTTCATCTCTATAGATTCTTGTTGTTGTGAGTGTAATCGTTTTTATGTTGTATTAAATTAACTCTCTAAGAGGTCCGGCACTCTGTTATATTACCAAAAATAGAAGATACTAAGATATGCACTGCCTCAAAGGTGTTACATTTTTTATTCTGAAGTGATAGATTACCTACTGGAAGGCTTCCAAATTTATCAGTGGGAGGGTGATTCTGCCTCTCTACTCTGCTCTGGTGAGACCCCACCTGAATTACTACGTCCAGCTCTGGAGCCTCAGCACAGGAAAGACATGGACCTGTTGGAGCGGGTCCAGTGGAGGGCCATGAAGATGATCAGAGGGATGGAACACCTCTCCTATGAAGACAGGCTGAGAGTTGGGGTTGTTCAGCCTGGAGAAGAGAAGGCTCTGGGGAGACTTTATTACAGCCTTTCAGTACTTAAGGAGGACCTACAGGAAAGATGGGGACAAACATTTTATCAGGGCCTGTTGCAATAGAACAAGAGGTAATGGTTTCAAACCAAAAAGGGTAGATTTAGACTAGATATAAGGAAGACATTTCTTACAATAAGGATGCTGAAACACTGGCATAGGTTGCCTGGAGAGGTGGTAGATCCCCCATCCCTGGAAACATTCAAGGTCAGGTTGGACGGGGCTCTGAGCAGCCTGATCTAGTTGAAAATGTCCCTGCTCATTGCAGGGGGGGTGGACTAGATGGCCTTTAAAGGCCCCTTCCAACCCAAAGTATTCTATGATTCTATGACATGAGAATAATCCTTCCTTTAAAATATTTCCATAGTATCACAATGGCTCTCAGGTCTGCTGCTTTGTACAGGCCCTTTTGGGCAGGACATTGTAATTACGTTTTTGTCCAAGTAGTAGTTTCTTTGTATCTTACCAATTATCCAAAATATTTTTTATTTCTGCAGCCTGCTGGGTTCATGTTAGCAACTTGCTTGCTTTCTATAAACACAGAGATGTGACCTGAAAGATAGTTTTGGTTCCACTTTTTGACACGGGAATGCTTATCTTTTACCGACTTTATATGAAATGAATGCTCCCAACTTTTATTTGATCCTAATTTCTTACATCAGGCAGCTGAGGTGAGTAGAGTATTGTGGGTATAAGGTAAAGTTGCTGTTGAGAGTTTTGTACTTTAGCCAAATGCACTGCTGAATGCAGTAGCTATATAAGGCAGGTACTTGGCTTTGGAGCCAGCTGGTCTGGATTTAGCTAATGCTGATCTGTAGCACCTTTCTGAAAATATGAATGTAGTCCATGTGTCAAAGTTTCTGGCCCACAGAGCTCTTTAATTTGGAGGTGGAGTTAAGGCTGAAGTTCAGAACAAACTGTCCTATTTTTTATAAATTTGAAATATATTTGTGTATGTGTGGTGGTATATGTTTTCATCATGGCACCAAGGTGATGCAATTGGTGAGACGTTTTGGTTTTAATACAGGTCAGGCCTATGGTTTCAAAATCCCACCTGCAAGGTAGTTGAAATTGTTCTAAAGGACATGCATTTTCCACCTTCCCCCCATACTTGTTAGGCATACTCTTGACGTTTTCTCAGGGAGTGATTTTCCCGTAGGAAATTTCTCACCTACAAAATCTCATTGTTGCTGGGAATCTGTACTGGAACACAGATCTCATCTCTATGCTCCCTTCTCTGGGTGAAGGGCTGCCTTATCAGATGATACCTGCTACATGAGCAACTGCAGAAAGGACAGAGGCAGCTAGTTTCTGTCAGTACTATATTGTGAGACAGCCAGCTTGGAGCCTCAGACCCAACTAATTTCCAGTTTTTTCTGATGGGATTGTTGGAAAACCCTATTCCATGGGAAACTGGTGTTTCAGATTTTTTTTTTGTTTCCTCCTAAAACATTTAAAAATTAACATTTATTTTGGAAAAAGCTTCTGTTTTCTCATCACATCTGTCTGTAATATAGATTTTTCTGCAAAGTGACAACAATAATTCAGTTTTTGCTTTCCCAAAGCTTTTTGCTTTTTTCTTTGTAAATACCCTGTCCTATGTCACACTGACTTTTGTAAAAGCAAGTTCCTTCTTCCTTCTTCATTTTCCTATTAAACTGTTAGGGCTGCAGACAAAGTATTTGCATTGCATTTTTAATTTAAAAGTTATCAATTTTCTGAATTCACTGTGTCTTTTCCAAAGTGGGAAGAACTCCTATCAACTTTCATAGACCAAATTATGTAAGATGATACATACTGGAAGTAGCAAGGTATTATGAAAATAGAAACAAAATTTATGCCCTGTTGAAAAAAGGGCACCTTGTAACATTGCATCTTAAACTGAACATGGATTTTCTATAGGACATGGTTTGCTGAGAGCTGGAGATGTCTTTTGTCTTTGACTTGGTTCTAGACTTGAAACATAAGGAAGTCTGTTCCCTTTAATCCATATAAGTGCAAAACCCATGAGCTTGTAAGATGTGAAGCCTCTGCTAAAGTGAAATGGAAAATGTACAACCCCTTTAAGTATGGGGAAGATTACCCAAAAGCCTGTAATTAATAGTAGGTTTCTGTGCATTGTATGTACTCCTCCTCAAGTGCAAATTTTCTTTTGAAGATATAAAAGTTGCTGTGGAAACCTGCATCGGCAATGTATAAAAGTCTGTTTTCAGAAGTGACAAATGAGGTGAATTCATTTGAATCTTCTGAGAACAGCAGCAGCAGATCTGGAAAGTAGGAGAGAATATCCTACAACAATTAGTATCTGTAATAACAACCTTTGGGTTCAAAGAGGTCAGTGGGACCATTTGTCTTGTAGAGAAACTAGTAGTTGAAGTTTCATTTTCCAACTTCATTTAATAATGAAACTTCATGCAGTGTCTTTAACAAGCATAAAACTTGAAAGGTGGAGGAGAGAGATCTAGCATTCAACCAGCTAAAGTTACTTTTTCTATGGAATTAATGTTGGAGCGTGGAAGAAATTTTTATTTACTACTCATTGTTTATGCATACTGCATTTCTAAATGTAAAACAAGCAATCAATATGTTTTATTTTTTTTCATCACTGAATGCTTGCAGGAGAAAGAGAGTTTCAATTACTTAACTTGAACAAATAATGTTACCATGGAATCCATCCTAAATACCTGAAATTGTTCTTTGTTTTTAAGAGCAAGCAGGACTGATCTTAAAAATAAATAGCAAGGTAACAGGAGAAAAGTTGTCAGTTAACTTCATCACTCCTTCCCAGAGCTGAGTTTTTTCCTGTTTCTGTTTGACTGCAACTGAGGTAAGAACCAGATTTGCTAATGACTTTCTGTACTTTGGGAATATGGCAAGAAGTCCTCATTTGCGGCAACAATGATTCATAAAGGAAATGCCATGACACAAAGGATTTTTCTTTCTTTCATTTATGGTTTTATTTCTGTCATCATTATTTTATAGTCATAGGCAGAGCTGGACGCCACTCAGGCTTTAAAAACGAAGCCCAAAGCAAATCGCCTTGCACACTGGCGAAGTTCAGAACTGACTTCTCACCAGGCTCGCTTTTCCTTTTGGATGTGATTGGAGAATAGTTTCCCTCACAGCAAAAACTAAATGTTTTGAGACTTCCTTTCAGCATACATCAGGATGAATGCGAATCCCTTGACTCTGCTTGTTCCCTTTCCTCACTAGCCATGCTGTTTCCTATATTCCTTCATGCTTCTCTGCGTCAGTCCCTGTCTTTTCCCTTTGCTTTCAAACATGTTAATGTCTCTCTCATGCTACCTTATGAAACATCCACTACATCCCATCTGCTTCCATCACTGTCACTTCTTCTCTTGTTCCTGCCTCCCTCTGTGTTTCAGCTCCTCAAACAAACTGTGCCATGGCACACTTTCTTAGCTGTTCATTTCCATGAGTACAATAGCATCTGTCCTCTATTGCTCTGTGGGCTTCCTGCTCAACACTGAGCAAGTCCATCCTGGCTGTTCTTTGCATCCTGAGCCTAGTCTGCCTGAAGCTTTAGGATAAAGGCCATGTTTCACAGCTTGGTTCCTCGGGAGCTTCTTACTGAAAGGATGGAGTTTCTGTTCATCACAGATGGAGTTTACATCTGAGAGTGCAAAGTCAATACCTCCACCGTTCTCCCTGCTACACAGGTCCAGGGATTAAGAAATGCCTATAAAAGTCTTTCTTTTTTTCCCCATTGCAAGGCTTGCCCCTCTTATGTGATTGTTCCAGAAACACTCAAGGCACAGAAGACCTTAAATACATCTAAAAAGACTTCTATAGACTCATTTCCGAATTGCAAAGGAAAAGTGACACAGGATATCGGTGCCACCCTCCAACTTTCCTGCTTTGTTTTTTTAGGAAAGTTGTCAGTGTTGTGGCTTTTTGTGTTTTGTACTGAAGGTTTGTACAAAGAATGCTGGGAAGGTCATTGGTTTGTTTTGGTGCTGTCAAGTGTTCTGTGACATGTTTAGTGGGGTTCTTGGGCACTTTCTGGATATGTGTTCCATGGTGGACAGTGTTTACAAGAGAAAGACATGGATGAGTCAATTAAATTGTTCAATCCTCAGTCCCTAGATTCACAAGTAATGATTTCTAGTTGTACTGCTGCCTGGTTGGACATGAAACTTTGATATTGTGTGGGACAGAATACCACTAGAACAGCATAGCATGGCCAACTGAGGAGCAATGTGGAGTCTTTTCCTCCATGGGTTGCAGATTCCCCTTCAAAATTTTGATTCGCTCTACTTCAGAGGCTGAGACAGGGGAGTTCAACATCCAAAACCTCCTGGTCTTTTTCTGTTCTCGTTCACCCTAGTGTCTGTCTTGTCTTTAGCAGGAGGGACTTCAGTTCTCTGATTGAGATAGTTGTCCTTGAAGACTCTGCCATCTCGTGGTGGTCTTCTCTGTTATTGCTCCTGTACTGGGAGTTACCCCTTTGGCAGGATAAATCCAAATTGTGTTGCATGTGAGTGCCCCATGCAGAACTAACAAGCTAGAAGCTGGAGAAAGTTTGTATTATTCTCTCCACATTGCAGTTGAGAAGCTGAACTGTGGGAAAGTGAAATAACGTGTCTGTTTCTGCACAGCGAGAGCTGGTCAGGAATGTGGACAAAACTGCCTCCTTTCAGCTCCAAGCTTCAGCTTCTGTGCCATTTTCTCTCCCTCCCTCTAACAGCTCAGCTGTTTTCCTAGAGAAGGAAATATTTTCTGCAGTGTTGCAACAATACATATCTGAAATTTGAAGAAAGCCCATACCCAGCTTTTCCTGCCCAATATTCTTGGCACTATGACATCATAACCCCTGTGTATCCTGTCACTAAAACAAATGTACAAAACAGTTCCACTTCTCCTCTTTAATTGGAACTAGCTTGTTTCAAGGAGCTGAAGAGGCAGACTTCTCACAAAGGTTAGTGTGGAGAAATATATCATTGTCTTGCAGGATGTTCTAAGTGGGTCTCTTGAGTATCAAGGTCAGAGTTTATTTAGCAGCAAGTTCTACTGGTATGAATCATCAATAGTGTTTCTTACACAATTTATCAATGCCTGGCAATTATACTTTATTCTCTAAAGAAATTCTACACTTTTTCTCAGGAAACAGTGCATATTTTTAACTCCTCACTGTCCTTTCCAAGTATAATTCTCAGTTTCTTTGATGCAAAAGAATGGCTATGAGATAGCACTATGTACCTTTGAGCAGGTTTTAGGTCAAAAGTCGGTTCTGTATCAAAACCAGGACTTCTTCAAAAGCAAAGTTGATTTAGACAGAATTAATTTTCAGTAAAATCCTGTTTTTCTTATTTTTCTGTGCTCTAAAAAACATGATCTTGGCGCAATAGAATGTAGAATTTTTAAAAAATTTCTAATGGGGGAAAAAACACCTTCTTTTACAATGGGAAATGAAATAAGTTTTTCAGCAGCTTAATCCATGCTTCAGTGAAATGGATGAACTAAGTATTTCTAAAAATTCAGGTTGTTTTTTATCAGTTTGGTGAATGAAATCAGAAGAATGAACCTCTGTTAACTGTCAGACTAAATGTGGCTAGGCTGTCCTGGCTGAAATGGCTCTGAAATTCCAGCTGCTGGCACCTGTTGTCTCTAGAAATAAGCTAAAGCATTTGAACTGAGGATGGATGCCATAAATGCTAAACATGGGCAGTAAAACATGAACTCTACCTCACTGAATAGCCAAGAGGATTTTCTCCAGTTAAAGGAGTACTGCAAAACAGAGCAGATAGTAAAGTCACAGGCAGCATTTTGCATACCTGTAGCTGCTTCTTGGAATATAATTCACCATCTCTCTAAAAAAAACCCAAACAAACTGAAAACCAATCAAACCCCGAAACCCCCCAAAAAAATCACAGAAATACACACACACCCCTTGATTACTGAGTAGGGGAGAGACACATTTTTCAAAAAAAGGTTGTTCTTTTATACAGATAATATCCAGTCTCACTATCTTCAACATTTGGTAGCCCTAGTACACAGTACTTGTCTGTTACACACTGTGCCTATGAGACAATGCTTCCAGAGAAGCTCCTGGATTTGGTGGAGTGCTGTGACCTGTACGGGACATGGTGAGGATGCATGTGGCATCATGTTGCATTTCTGGAGGCATTTGTGATATACCTGTCCAGTCAGAACTTCCCAGTGTTTCATCAAACACATTATTTCTTACTTCTCTGCTCTCACAGCTTCTAAAGAACATGACTGACCTAAACTACTAATCAGCTGCAAACTCATCCCACACCAAACCATTTATTTTTTTTATTTTTTTATCACCTGTCTGACATTTCAAGCTTCAGAATGTGTCTTCTAGCTTTTCCCTGCAGTTAGGCAGAATACCTATTTCATTTTTGAGAAAAGCTCAGATTGCCATGTAATTGAATTCCAGGAGCTTGGTCTTCAGTGCAAATACTAAAGATCACAAGATTCCCCATCTTTCTGTGGAGTGCCTTTCCCAAGTGTTGCCTTGAACTGTGGCTGAAGTTTCCCCAAATTATCTGTGGAGATGAGGAATGCTGCAGGTTAGATTGTGTCTATATGGTGGAGAGGCTCTCGGCCCCAGAAAAGCTTACATAGTTGGGATGATCAATGAAGCAAATACAGGCATGAAAATACGGAAGTGACTGTCATGTTAGTGGCAGAGTTACGGACAGTCATTCCTATCCATTGTGCCAGCCTTAAAACTGGACGTGACCGAACAAGCTGTTGTGATGTGGTGGGTACACAGTCAGGGCAGAGCGAGCATTCAGACCTTTCTATCAGCATGTAGCTGAGTAGAGTTGAGCTGAGAGCAGAATACTCTGCCCTGCACTTAAGGAGCTGCTTTGTGTTCAGCAGTAGCAGTAGGCTATGCTGCCTTCTGATCTTTCCTCCTCTTTTTGGGATTCAGAGGAGTGTTGCTAGACTTTGCTATTAAATGCAGCCATGGGCTACAGGGTGAAAAAGTCACTTCCATATTCTGCATGAGCTGTGCAGATGGGGGGGGGAGCTTTGCTGAGAAGTACGTGGGGTGGGAAAGGGAGATGCGGGGGTGCTGTGACTGGACTTCCCTAGTTATCCAGTGGAGAGATTTGTTTCTGTTATAAACCATCAGGAAATAATAACCTCACTGGAGCAAGAGGAAAGGGCGAGAGAGCTGAGTCACAGGAGTCCTGGGATCTACACATCTTTTTAATGTAGTCATTTCACTTAAGTCAGCACAGACGAGTGTGTCTGCCGATGTATTTTGGTCAAAAGTGGCTTATTTCAGTTTGGAAGGCAAATACTTGGAGCTGATTTGTGAACTGTGCTTGGACACCCGCTTTTTTCTGCACCCACTTGATTGAGCAATGTAATATTTCATCAGCAGTAAAATCAAACCTGTACAACTAAGCGTGTGTTGGCAGACACTGTGCACTGTGCACGTCTTCTCTGTGCACAAGTTGTGAAGCAGAAATAAGGAGTTAGATTTGACAGACCTATCACCAAGTCTGGAAGCAGTATAACCATGTCAGCATAGCACTAAAGCTGGTGTAATTAGCCTGGCCAGGAGGCAGAGTTTATTTTCTTTGGCTCCGTGCCATGCTGTCAGTGCAGTATTGAGCTAGCTATTGAGCTAGCATCTCCTCAGGGACTGTGTTGTGCAAGTGAATGTGGGCAAGATGAGAGTTCAGTGGTATGGGAGTTTGTTTTGTGGCTTTTTGGGTTGTTGTGATGTTGGTGGTGGTTAGTAGGGTTTTTTTTGTTTTTTTTTAAAAAACATTTTATGGTCAGTAAAGCAATAGGAGGAGTCTTTTCAGTGCTGTTGGCTTCAGAGCTTGCTATGGACCTTGTTCTCTTCATCAGAACACCAGTGTGTTCGGGCTATGATAAGACCTAAGCTGCACTGAATTTTTGGGGAAGGCTTTATGAGAAATCTAAAGTAATGCTTTTAACTTTCATATAAGCCAAGGAGGCTGAACATGTGAGAAAAAGCTTTTAAGAGGAAGAGGGAAGAGCTGCACTTTTTGAGGGGGTCGCAGGATTTTTCACATACAAATGGTAAAATTGGTTCTTCTAGAATGCTCCTGATAAACTGTGTAACACCCCAGTCTCCAAGGTGGGTGGTGTTGAGGTTTCATATAGCAAATGTCCCATCTCAGATTATCCTGCAAGCATCGGGTACACAAAGGACAGAGGGGTCTACTAGGATACCACACTGTTTGACAGGCATTCATGAATTAAAAGAGGGTGCATTTTGTTCTCAAGCTTACCCTCCTCTGTTTTTTTTTTTCCCAGGAAAAAAATATTATTAGAAGGGAAACTGTGTTACTTGCTGGAAAATATCCTTTTTATTTTAGAAGGGAAAATGTTACTTGGTGGAAAACGTCCTTTTTATTTTACTTGGTTATGAGTTATTGAGCCTGCTGGTTGCCTTTCATAGAGTTTATTGAAGCTGAGTCTGGTTTAATCAGAGCCTATGATAGCAGAAGGACTGTAGACTTGGTTTTTTTTATTTTTACTGGGCAATCTTAGAAAATACATACAACGGTCAGATCTGTGAAAGTACTGCAGGTGGCCTAAATGGTATATTGAACAAGTAGAAATAGCACTGCTGGGGAAGTAATGTAAAATGGTGGTGGATCAGGTGAACAATGAACAGTGGAACAGAACAGAAGAAATCTTCCCAATCTCCTAACTTCTTATTGATCAAGTTTTCTCCCAGACTACTAATAACTGCTTGAATGTGTTCCTACTACTCTGTAAAACTTCCTCTCTTGGCTCAGCTGTGGGCTTATAAAAATTCAGTGAGTTATCATAGTTGCCATAGAGAAAATAAAGTATCTGGGCAAATATTTAATTGCAATGAAAAGCAACCTTAAATGCAATTCATAGGCATTTGGAAGATCTTGTCTAATTCTTTTTCACAAAATTTTACTTCTCTAAGGTATTCTGTGGACAAGCTATTCCCATAGCAGTTTTCATAGAGATGATAACATCCAGTGATGGCTCTGGTACATGCTCTCCATGACAGGGAACACAGAACTTCTGCCGTCTTCCACTGCTAAATCTCTGAGCTTGCTCACTTACCTTGTTGTTTTCTACTTTCATTTCCCTTTTTAACCAGGGAGATTTATAGGCCTATATTTTACTTCCCCCTCTCCTTCAATACTGTTTTGTGAAATGCTGATAACATGAAATCCTTAATCTGTCTGGGAACACTGTGGGCAGGATTTTTGTGTTCATAGGGCCCTTGGTCTGGGGTAGAATTCAACTTCAAGGGATGCATCTTAAGTGGAAGCTGAAAGCTGCATATTGGAGAGGTGCATCCAGATTGCTTAACTAATTTAAAACCACAAACCCAAATAAATGCCTGAAGAGCTAGCCATCAAGTTCTTATGAAAGCAGTGCTTTCTTTCTGGGCCCAGAAAAACCTCTGCAAGTTCAAGTGTATATGCTTCTGCATGACCAGCCAGCTACTCTAGGAGCAGCAGAACGAACAGAATCTACTTTCCTGTTGCTCTCACCTTTGTGGATTCCCTGGCATGAATTTACTAGCCTTTTCTCTGTGGAAACATCAGTCCTGTTTCTGTCTTCTCTAGGTATGCCTTTGAAAAAAAACAGACCTTGAAAATCTGTTTCGCTCTGAAACCTCTCTCAGACCTTGTTTAATACTTCCTGTGGGCTGAGAAGTCATTTAGGGTGGTGGGGACAGATACTGTGATTGTATACTTCTCTACTCCTTAGGACGTGGAGCAAGAAAATAATACATTATAATGAGATCAATCAACTTCTTTGCTCAGTGTGTACAAACATTACACACAGTACCTTTGTAACGGTACCTTAACACAAACATTTTTGAAGCATTGGTATTACAAAACTGTAGAAGTAACAAAGGCCTTATTTTGTCATTTGTCTGCTTCTTTTATGACATGCTGGTGTTAGTGACTTTAATTCCTAGGGGCACAGGTTTTTATGATAATTTTTATAATTCTACTGAAGCCCCAGGGGACATGTGTAGGAGACTACGACTCTGGCATTATGTGGACAAGAAGCGGACTGAGTGTCAGAGCTCTTGGGTGAATTGCACAGGCAGAGCCTAGCTGACTTCTTATCGAATGGAAGCTCTAAGGAGGTGTAAGCACCTTTCAGTTGACTGCCATGAGTTTTCCAGATGGATTCAGCCTTCAGGCCTCTGTTTTCTTGCTTACTGTTTTCAGGCACTGGATTGTACACTATAACTATACAATCTCTGTTTGAGCAGATAAGTAATTTTAATTTTGCCGTCTTCTGCAGAATACAACATCTTGGTTTGATGGGGAGGCAGTCTATTTGAAAAATCATTTCTCTAGGAAGTTAAATTTGTGAGGCACTGGACTTTTCTGTTAGACTTTTTTAACAACATAGTTTGACAAAGCTGTAAATGTTAGCAGATTAATGTTTTGGATTCAGTCATCTGTTGTCTCTGCTCTCACTTTTCTTGCTGTTTTTACTTTCTTTTCTTATTGAAAATAATCAAAAGGGGAAAGTCGGGACGAAATAGTCTTTGTTGTATTATATTCCAAAGCAGTAATCTTTTCTCTCTCTCTTTTTTTTTTTTTTCCAAAGAAACATCTTTCTGACTTATTTTCAAAGAAATAATTTAAACATTTGTAACTGGTCTAATAATTAAATCTAGCTCACATCCTCTCCATCCCATGTGTGTTTATTATCTGCAAAGCAAGGTACAGCAAGCTGCTGCTTTGTTGTGTGCCTGCCCTATGGGCAGAGGCAATCAGGAGAGAAGCCCTTTACTGGCCCCTACCCAAGGGTAAAGCCCTGTGGCAGAGCCTTCCCTAGAGCAGCATCTTGTGTGGATCAGCAGTGGCTGCTCAGTGAGCAACGTGCAGGTTTTCCCAGAGGGCTGCAACCACTGTTGACTGTAACCAGGTAGCATTGTCTGAACCAGAGCATTGTGAATTCTCCAAAGCGAGGGAAACAGTGAAGCCTGAAAGAGTGGGAACTGTGAAAACTAGCCTAAGCAGGTACCTTCATCTGTTCTAAGGATGCTGTCTCCTGGAAACTTAGTAAAACCACTAGCGCTACTCTTAGTCCTAAGCAGGAATGCACTGACCTGTTTCAGTGTCCCTGCTTGTGCAGGTGAGGTCCCTGTCCCCATAAGCCAGGTCCATTTGGTCTGTTCTTTCCTAAGCTTGGCATAAAAGCAGCGTGACTCTGAGGGAAATGGGAAAGCAGTCTTTTGAACTGTGTGACTGCAGGCATTGTTTACTAGCCTCCTGCCATGCTTACTGGGAGATATTTTATCTGGAGCTGTTGTATATCCTTCTTGGCTGCTTCCTAGCAGGGCTACGATGAAGCTGTGAATGCAGAGAATTAACCCTGTGTCATCACATTACAAACATTTCAAGTGACTCTCTCCCACAGAGGATATGGACTGGTCCCACACCTTTAGTTCTGTGTGCTGTTCTAGAACAGCAACTCCATGTAGGAATTAAATGGCCTGACTACTGTTGAGAAGGGACCCTGTCTTAGCAGCAAGTGCAATTTAGATCAGTCCCTCTTCCTCCTCAGTTGCTCCAATTACTTCATCTGTTCAGTATCTAAACTAAACATGGTGTTTTAATGGAGGAGACAAGGAATCGTACTATTCTGTGCAATACCAGAGATGTCTGAGGTTTAAATAGAGCCTTCTCTAGGCTTTTTTAGACAGTCAATGAAGAGTGCTTCTCCTCTATGCAGTCTGGTTTGTCTGAAGTGAAAGGTCCCCTGGAAGATCTTCTCTTCCTGTTGTCTTTCAAGACCCTGGGAAGCCTTGCCTTTCTGTATTGATACTTGAAAGAGGATTTCCTCTGTGTCAGTGCTATACATGTCCTTCTTGGCATCCGTATCCTGCAGCCATGCCAAATCCTACTTCTCATGGAACTGTGCTGTGAATAGCTGGTGTAACCTGAATGTTTTCAATCTGAATTCCAGACAGTTGGCAATCGTGAAATATTAAGCATCATGATTTCTCTAAAGGTACTACTTAAGTAGTTAGTTATATAGTGCAAGTAAATTGCTGTGAAGATAGTGACAATAAATGTTAAGGTAGAGGATGCTATTGTCACCTGCTAAGCTAGTGATATTTTGCAGTTTGTTGTGTTGATTCCATCAAGATTCTGCAGTGATCTGTGCTCATCTGTATCAATGGTTGGTATCACTCTCCTGTTATGCAACATAAATCAGTAATATCTCTCCCTTCCAGGGAAAATGTGGAACAGTTTATTGCCTTGTAGAAGGAAAAATAAATTAACAGTGCTCACTGTAACTACAGTGAAACACGAGGGAAATCAGTTTGCCATGAAAACATCTGTAAAGGAATTATCTTGCTGAGAATCAGGTATAAGAATTGCCACTTTAGTACATGACTAGCTTAGATGAAAAGCTGAATTGCTGAGCTGCATTTCTCATACATACTATGAAGTAATACAACATAGTTCTAATGTAAACACATTAGCTGAGGGCCAGCTTTATGATACCTAGAGTCCATGTTCTTGGATGCTTGCCTAAGCAGAGCTGAGCTTACCACATACAGCAAAACTCCAAGCCCTGTGGTTGCTAGGAAGACCACGTTACTCTTTGTAACATCACAAGAGTCAGAAGGAGACAAAAAGAGGGTCTTTGTACTTGAGGATTGGTGGCACTGTCTGACTTTAAGGAGGAACATGAAAGAGAATAGGTTGCAGTGCAAAAAAAAGGCGAGGGTTGGGCCTGAGGAACAAGTGGTCCTTCCTTTAGGCAGGCAGGGAGAAATTTGGAGTAGTTGTGTGGGACTTGCGGTATCATTGGGTTTGGTGGGGCACTGCCCCCTGCTGAGGACCTCAGATGACTTTGACCTTTGCTCCTGCTGAAAACCACCTGCAGCTGATCTAGTTGTAAATGAGTAGCTAGGTATTTGTGGTAGGGGATGGAAGATGAGCTGTAATGTTTGTCAGGTTTCTGCTGTTTGTGCCATTGCTATGGAAACATATTATGTTTGCTAATCCAGTGGACCAAGTAGGTGTGGGTAGACCTTTGACCTCTCTTCATTTTACCTTTTTAAGCTACTGGAGGAATGTGAGAGAAGAAAACATGTATAGGAGGAGGAGGTAGTACATACGGTATTGCTACCCAGGGCTCAGACCAGAATGAAAGTGTGAAAGAGTTTATTTGCGCAAATGGACTGATTATTTTAAGCATGCTGCAGCCTCCTATAGGAAGTATCATTAAAGCTCTGTAGGGGTTTCCTTGCCTCCCCCACCTTCCTGGGAAGAATTGCGTATTGAGATCACCTGGAAAAGTGGGGGGTGGGTGGATACCCTAGTGCTCTTATGTGTGCTCAGAAACTCCCAGGCTGTTACAAGCTGAAATTTAAATTGGTTCCAAGATTTCTCTGTAACATGAAGCCTGGTTTGTCTCTAACATTACTTTAGTATTTCCACCTTGCAAAGGCTGTGGTATTACAAGAAATTTAGGGATTCCTGATTCTTCTTCATTGTATGCCATATTCTACTTTTTGAGGTCTTGGTGTGGTTCATACTGAAGGACTTAAAATTTTTATATATCATGTTGAGAGAAACTTGCTGGCTTGTGAGATTGGGATGGGAAGGAAGGGGAGCCTAGACTAGTTTCTACTGTGGGTTCTTTTCAACCTGGTAAGCATTATGTAGATGCTTGTGAAGAACTGGGCTTGATGTTTTAGGTCTGATGATTTTATGCTCCTGTGAAACTAATCCTGTTTGTGCGTTGTGTGTTGTACTGGTTTGAGCAACACAGGACTAATTTCTCTTTTAATACTTGGGAAAACTGCACTTTTAGAAGATGCCAGTGTCTGAATTTCTGAAAAAAGTTACTTTGTAGCCAGCTACGGTGTGTGGGTTTCAAGGTCACGGTGTTTTCGAGCTCGCCAGGTGCATGGATGAGAAGGAGAGAGACCTGAGCACTTCACCCAAGGTGACCAACAGGATTATTTCATACCATGAATGTCACATTCAATATAAATTAGAAAGTTTGCTGTGAAGTTGTCTCTCTCTCTTGATGGCTGTGATCCTGAGAGCTTCATGCCCTGGTGCCCGGACTCCTGAGGCCTTCCCTTCCTCCCGAAGCCGTAGCACTCACAGTGTCAGACATTTAGTGTCCACTGCTGGGAGTGCACAGCTTCCTACTGATAGAATTGATTGAGTAAAATCTTTGCATATTCTATATGGATATCAGGATCAATATTGGTTCTTTAGTGTTATTAATGTTAATTAAGTGATCTTATTCTATTAAATTTGTTTATATCTCAACTCCTGGGTTCCTTGTTTTTTCCCAATTCCCCTTCCTGGGTGGGGAGGGGTCATCAGGTGATAGAATGATTGTCTAAATGACAATAAATTGTTGTGGGTTTCTCAAACCATAACATGTGTGCATAAACATATAAAATGCAGAATACCATCTCTACCTAGAAAACATTCATGTCCTTTCTCTATGACGTGGCTGTGCAGACTTACTCAGCCCAAGCTCTTAGACTTAATGCATAGTGGTGTGAGTTTGCATAGGGCTTTTTGATGGGAAATTATCTTTTAAATTCTCTCTGAAGTCATCAGTTGTTAAAATAATTTTAAGTAATCATTAAGTGCTTCATTAGAGTGTTTTCTTCTTAAGATGCTTTAGTTTGATTAAAACTGAATTGTGCCTATTTCTTATTATCCATTTTTACCTTCCTTTTTCCTAAATGGACTTTGGCTCATGTATTTTTGAGGTTTAATATCAGTTCAACTGAATGCTCTTGAGTTCCTGAATTAATTCTATCATTTTCTCTTAATGACCATGAAGAGTTTTGTTAAGCTAGAGTGCCATTAAACTCAAGCGCTGCAGTGTTTAGAGCCAGTAATCACTGGGGGAAATCCTACAGGTAGAAAATAGGATTGGAAATTGAACAGAACGTACGAAGGGTTCATTTGCTGTGAATTCAGTGATAATCACCTGGAAGCTATGTGGTCCAAAGTATTCTAAAATCAGTAGTTCGTTGAAGGAGAGTGTGCTAACTCTTTCAGGATATATTTTCCAGTGGTATCTACATTTTTGGTCTGGGGCTGAGCTCTGCATTTTCACCTTGAAGACTGATTAATTCATCATCATCTGTTGCAAATAAAAATCTTATATGTTGTGAATATGTTTTACATAGCTGCTGCTTAACTAAAGAAAGCTCAGAGGGCCTTGGCATACTGACACATTCTCTTCCTTCTGATGCTGGGGAAACCCAGTCATTTCTTTCATTGTCATATCTGTACCTGTCACAAAAGAAGTTTTGAATTGAATGGAAGGGGGGATATTGTTTTCAGGACAAATTACATTTTTGTCTTGGGATAACCTAAAATTAAATTATTTATTTATATCTTAAAGCTATTAAAAATAAAATGAAAGGATGTTTGAAATGAAGAGCTGTTGAAAAAGTTATTTATTTCTTCCAAATTCTTCAAAATTCTTTTCTGTTCATCTTTTGCTCAAACGCACTTCTAAACTTTTTGACATCACCCAATTGACATTTTCACAATGAAAAAAAAAAAAAGAGAAAGGTTTAACATGTTAACCTAATTCTATTTAATTATTCTAACTGAAGCTGTACTCTATGGGGTATGTGAACTGAAGAGAAAAAGTTCCCAGGTTGTACTAAAATTCTGAGTGGTAGGGGCCACTCATAATAGCTGAGGGTGATATGAAAGGTGCTGGTTTATCTTAATCACAATGAGCAATTTTGTATATACTTGGACCAGGCAAGATTTTCAGAAGTAGCTGGTATTGGGCTTGCTTTCCTGTCACTGAAGTCGTTGGGATTAGGAGCCCTGGCAGGCTGCTGATGAGCACTTTGAGAAGCCCATTTACACCTACTCTCAAAGTAGAATGGCTTCTTTCCATTGCTACCACCCTGTGGGGGGAAGGCAGGCGGTGCTGTGGAGAAGAAAGGATGTTCTTAATTCAAGCTAATGAACTTCAATTAAAATCTTAGTCACGCCAGAGCAGTTTTTAATCTTCTTGTGGATTAGCAGGGTGAATTAAAAATGAAGAGTTAAGCTTCACAGCTAACATTTGTGAAAATTGCGGATTGCTTTGCCTTCTTTTTAAATATAAACTATCTGTCTGGAGTTTAGAGGACCTGAGTTCCGGTTGCAGTGGGTTTTTTTTGTTTGTTTGTTTTGTTTTGTTTGTTTGCTTTTATAGTGAAAGTATGGCTTTTGCCCTTCAGGCTAAAAACAAGTTCATAATTTTAAGGTGTTACGTGTTCCCCCAGGACTCTCAGTTTTCGGGTTTTCTACCTGATACCCCACTATGTCAGAGAGCTTTGCTGGCTAGTATGTCTCACCAGAAGATGTTTCCTCTTACAATATCTGCTCTGAAGGGTCACTACACATAGAAGAAGGTGATTACTTTCATAGCCCTTTTATCTCAGGTCAAATTAAAGTCTAAAGGAGATGTGAGTGTATTAATGAAATGCAAAATACACAAAGTTGATGCAAATGATGTTGATAGTTACAAAAGTCAAGAAAAGGAAAAGAAAGAATATTCTTATTTCATTTACTTACATTTGAAAGGTGCTTGTGGTAAATCTCTGGCTCTCCCTGTATCCACTTTGCAAACTGGAGCTAATACCAGACTACCCAAGGCAGGAAGCTTGCTCCTGTGGCATGGTCTGTCTTCTGTCTTCACAAAGATGCTTTGCTAGAGCAGGAGAATATTCTTGAGGGGCTCAAGTAGGGGTTTGTTCAATTTTTTCATCTTCTGCTCCAGATTGTTGATCCTTTCTCAGCACATACTTTTGACTTCTCCCTCCCTTCTCTGTTACTACATTTCTGTTTCCCTGAAAGGGTGACCTACTGCCCTGGTTGCCCTGATATACACACATCCTAGAATCATAGAATTGTCTAGGTTGGGAGGGACCTTTAAGATCATCAAGTCCAACCATCAACCTAACACGGCCAAAGCCACCCCTAAACCATGTCCATAAGCACCATGTCTACCTGTCTTTTAAATACCCACAGGGATGGTGACTCAACCACTTCCCTGGACAGCCTGTTTCATTGCTTGAGAATTCTTTTGGTGAAGAAATTTTTCCCAATATCCTAACTAAACCTCCCCTGGTGCAACTTGAGGCCATTTCTTCTTGTTCTATCACTTGTTACTTGGGAGAAGAGACCAACCCCCACCTCTCTACAACCTCCTTTCAGGTAGTCGTAGAGAGCGATAAGGTCTCCCCTCAGCCTCCTTTCCTCCAGGCTAAACAACCCCAGTTCCCTCAGCTGCTCCTCATAAGACTTGTGGTCTAGACCCTTCACCAGCTTTGTTGCCCTTCTCTGGACACCCTCCAGCACCTCAATGTCTTTCTTGTAGTGAGGGGCCCAAAACTGAACACAGTATTCGAGCTGCAGCCTAGCCAGTGCTGAGTACTGAGGGATGATCACTTCCCTAGTCCTGCTGGCCACACTATTCCTGATACAGTCCAGGATGCTATTGGTCTTCTTGTCCACCTGACCACACTGCTGGCTCATATTCTGCTGGCTGTTGACCAACACCCCCAGCTCCTTCTTCACTGGGCAGCTTTCCAGCAACTCTTCCCCAAGCCTGTAGCGCTGCATGGGGTTGTTATGACCTAATTGCAGGACCCGGCACTTGGCCTTGTTGAACCTCATACCATTGGCCTTGGCCCATGAATCCAGCCTGTCCAGATCTCTCTGTAGAGCCTTCCTACCCTCAAGCAGGTAAACACTCTCGCCTAACTTAGTGTTGTCTGCAAACTTACTGAGGGTGCGCTCGATCTCCTCATCCAGGTTGTTGATTAAGTTATTAAAGAGAACCGGCCCCAGTACTGAGCCCTGGGGAACACCACTTGTGACCGGCTACCAACTGGATTTGACTCCATTCACCACCACTCTCTGGGCATAGCCATCCAGCCAGTATTTTAGCCAGAGAAGAGTATACCCATCCAATCCATGAGCAGCCAGTTTCACTGTGGGAAACAGTGTCGAAGGCTTTACTGAAGTCCAGGTAAACAACATCCACGCTTTTCCCTCATCCACTAAGCGGGTCACCTTGTCATAGAAGGAGATAAGGTTTGTCAAGCAGGACCTGCCTTTCATGAACCCATGGTGACTGGGCCTGATCACCTTGTTGTCCTGCATGTGCTGCGTAATGACACTCAGGATGATGTGTTCCATAACCTTCCCTGACGCTGAGGTCAGTCTGACAGGCCTGTAGTTCCCCAGATCCTCCTCCTGGCTCTTCTTGTGGATGGCCATCCCATTTGTTAGTCTCCTAGACATGACTGAACTATTACAAACATGTTTGCCTGCTCTCTTCTACTTGTAAAGCCACATGTATGAAGACTTTCCCTACCCTAAATGTTGTGATTCTCATAAAAGAAGATAAACAGCTTCATTTTATGTAACAATTATGGTATGTGAGGCTCACTCATGGCTTCTAAATGTGACCAGTCTATGATAGCTCTTGAGCTGGAATGGGGATGATTTGGGGAAAGGATGAACTAACTCAAAATTTGAGGGCTACTGCTATAGAGTCCATTGACCAATTCACACGAGGGGCCTGCTCACACCACCATTGTAAAAACTTTTCGCTAATAAATTGTTCATATGCTTGGCTAGTAGAGATATGAAATTTTCTGAGCTTTTGTTATTTAGCACCTTCTCCTTATGAGCTTAAAAAAAGGCCTGGCTTCCCCCTTCTTCCTTCTTGACTGACACGTATATCTTAATAAAATGCAGGTAGAGAGCTACTTCAGCAAAGATCACCCATGCTTAACAAGCTGCTGTGCACTTATCAGGTATACTTCAGCTTCCTTTGAGAGCTTTGAAGTAGAACAAGAGTTGCTTTAAGTTGGACAGCTCTACATCACTGCAGCATGTTAGTACAGCATGAACACTATATATCTTGTATTAGAATAGATTCTAAACTTATTGCATAAAACTGGCAGTAACTGAGTATCTTCACATACTTTGAAAATAAAGCTAGGGCTCCAGCAAATGCTCTGCTACCTCTAAAAGATACCAAGCCCTATCTTTTTGGGCTGTGAAGTGGCAGTGTTATTCACTGGACAGCGTAGTGTAGGAAAAACTCTTCTTTGCTATAAAGGCCCCAGAAGCTGTGCACCTCCTACTCTGTCTCAAACCATGAGGGAATGGGGGAAAGTCTAGCAAGAAACAATATCTAAAAGCTGGAGTATCTCAAACTAGCAATTTTGTTTTGCAGTTCCAGTAGATTCTGTGACATAGCCCACTGGAGCTGCTGGTGGAAAACTGATTGCTGTCAGTCTCACTTGGGCAGACCTGCCTCCCGCTTCTCCAAACAGGAAAATATCCTGACAGGCTCTTCAGGCTCTCAGTACATCATGATAGGTCTTTTCCTTACAGTCCATACAACCCTCCTCTTCCCTTGCTTTCCATCAATATCCATGGGCACAGCAATGCCAGGCAGGTTTGCCATTGACCACAGACAGGTTCACAGTGTTTGTAGTGCCCCATACCTTTCCTGACACTGTCTCTCTGACATGGTTTAAACTGGTCTGAATATTTCAGTATTCTCTTGGATCTCACACCACAGGCCAGTGGGATTAGTCACCCCTGACCGTGTTTGCAAACACGCCAAGCCATGGAATGATGCTATGAGATGTAGGTGAGATGGTTTTGTAGTGAGTTTTGGGGGCAGATGCTTTTTTTCCATGAGCCTTGTGTGTCTGTGTGTCTCTAGCCTGTGTAAGCTGTTTGTGATGGAGACTGTCTATTGCTGTTTGTGAACACAGCATTGGTGAATTAATTTCAACGGAACAAATGGGTCAGAGATATGGGTGCTGCACAGACATCTGAACTTGCTTGGTGCATGGGCAGCAATGCCTGTTAGAAATGGTTGCTGCCTGTCACTTATAAATGCAATAGGAAAAGCCAAAAAATGATTGCTGCGTTTGAAATTTAAAGGGTTAAATAAGGCATACTCAGCCAATATTGCTTGTTTGCTCTATTTTTTCTTTTTTTTTAATTATTTTTTTCTTGATTGAGGGGAAGAATGCTTTTGAAGCCTTTGTTTGAATTAAAGATTGAAAAAGAGCACAAAATAGGCAAGATGGGATAAAACTGCTGGAGTTCTTGTTCTTGAAATGTGATTGTGTTTCCTTGAAAGGAATTAGAAGTAAATGATCATGTTGCCTTGAAAGGAATTAGAAATAAATGCCTCTTAAAGGGCTAAGATAACAACAGCAAAATAAACAAATTGAGTTTCTGCACCTGGTGTTGGCTGTAACCAGTAACTTTGGTACTGTAGAAATGGGCAGAGCTAGTTCTCCATCATCCAAACAAAGATTTGATTAGTTCGTACTAGCTTCTTCTGGGATGTTTAAAGCTTTTCTTTTCACTGTGCTTTTAGCTATTGGCTTCTAGAAATGCTGCAAATGATTCCTCCTTATTTGGACAGACCATGCCTTTAATGTGCAAAGGAAAGAGGAGAGTGATAAGAAGGAGAAGAAATGAAGAGGGAATGAAAGAACCTAGAAGAGAATAATTTCTTTCTCTGCCTTATTATGTGATCAGAACCTCGGTGAGGCATCCATAACAGAAGGAGTGGAAAAGCACTACTGTTAAGGTCTAAGAAAATGGTGGAAATTATGCTCTTTCTCCCTTCCTCCCCTTTATTTCCTCTTGGCACCCTGCTTCAATTTTTCTTCTGACCTGTTCCACATGAAGGATGCTGGAAAGAGGTGATGGTAAACAGAACCTGTTTCTACAGTTTTAGGTTCACCAGTTACGTGTAGGTTTGGCACATGCTGCTAGATCTTTGACTTGAGAGTCCATGCTGTTCTCATTCAGTAGCTGTGCTCTAACACCATCTGAAGATGGATGCCTACAGCTTTTTGTTTCAGCTAATTGAACACTTTTGTTTTTATGTACTATTTTATGTCATGGGTTGGGTTGGAGTCTTATCCCTTGGACAGTGTACAATATAGGCATTTACCCGATAACCTCTGTACATTTCCCTTGCATGCTATTCTTATGTAAATAGCAGATACTGTTATTTAATAATAAGCAATAAATTCAACAGTTGGCATAATAAGCATGTAAGCTAGTGAGTGTTGCAAAAATGAAGAAAATCCTGCAGCCATTGTGACTTCATTTTGGATAATGATTTTGTCATTGGGGAAGCTAGTAAGAGAGAGACAAAATTCCTCAAGATGATGTAGCAGCTGGCAAGGTCTCCATGGTTACATTGGCAAGAGATCTGGGAAACCACCAAGAGTAGTACATTGCTTGACAGTAAAATGTCACAGGGGAATACTCCTCGGATCATCTGAAGATGATCTTACAGAGAAGCTTTAATTAAAAAAGGGGAGAAAGAAGAGGAAACAAGGTTTGTTTAGGGGAAAAATGTGTAAAACTGAATGCAGAAAGTGACAAATATGTGTCAAGCACATCTTTAATCACAGGTTTGGGACTGCAATTTTTATGTGAGCTGTTGTCTCTGCTTTTTTTCATGTATTTGTGTGGCCTGACAAAATCAGGGAAGTAACCTTGTCTGAATGCAAGCAAATTGTCACAGAGGTAGTAGCTATCCAGATAAGACTGTTCCCTCATGCATCGTGGGACATGAAATGTCCCCTGCTTCATGCTTATGGATGGGAAGGTTCTGTGAGATCTCAAGACGTTGCACATCTTAAAAACTTATGGTGTGTCTTAAGAATGCCAGGCTTAAGCAAAATATTTTCTTAATAAAAAATAATAGCAAGCTACAGCTAGTTTTAGGTGGGATGTGGATCAGAATCTGTATATAAGTTTTTCTTTTGAGAATGCTAAGAACAAGGGGAAAATGGCCCCTCTTTAAAAGACATTCTGATTTTTATCAGCATTGTGGCTAAAATTTAGTATAATGCAGTGAATTGCCTCTTCTAGTCTCTAATGCATAAACTTAGAAAAAGTAATTTTGAGCATCACCTGGCTGAGTTTGAGTTTCAAGCAGAGCATTGTGCATGTGCCTATGTCTACGCATCCAGATTAAATACCTGTGTTTTGCGGCCCTCCTGTAGAGTTTCAAGGTCCAAGTCACAATCTGGTGCCACATGAGAGGAATACTAAAATAGATCTTTTTCCAAAGGAGTTGTAAACAGCAGTTGAAGATAATCTCACAGTTTGAGCAGTCTGGGATATTTTTAGTGAAACACAAAATACTGATTTGCCCAAAATTATACTTTCTTTCATTAGTTTGTCTGCTTTAGTGATGTTTTTGAGGGATAAAGGTTTCTGAAATTTAGGGCTGTCAAACTTCAGTGAACTGCAGAATATCAGACACTATGATGGGTTGGTCTAGGATTAGGGAAACCCAAACTCTGAGTCAGGCATAACAAGACACTATGCCTGGCCCACATAAGTCCCTGAAGCATTGGGCAGATGGCTATTTTAAATATGAGTCTTTGTGTTTCTTGATCCATCTTGGACAACTGCAAATCACGGGTTTATGGGGCCTGGCTTTGTATTTAGTGGTAGAGCATCCATCCAGCTGGGATGTGGGAGCCTGGCATCCCCCTCCCCCTCTGATGGGAAGAGGCCTCTTAGCCATTTGGCCTCATCTCACATAGAGCTGTCACAGGGATGGCCACAGATCAGAGCTGGGAAAACTCCCAGTTAAGCAACTGGAATCTCTTTTGTTGCAATTTCTGTACCTGGCTCACTCTGGGGAATTCAGACCTTCAGGAAGATGATGACGGGCTCCTCCATTGGCAGCAGCTCTGCAGAGTTGCTCAGCCTGCTTCCTGCAGAACAGTTTCCAGGTCACTAGATTTCTACTCAAAGGCAGTGATACCTTTTTGCTAGAGCTAAGCAGGCACAGGAAGAATACTGTGCTTGTGCTGTGCTTGGAGAAGAATTAAATACCATTCTGGTAGCTAATTAAAAATAAATGAAGTTTTGCCTTCATCAGTGTTTCCCATTTAAAAAGACACTTAGCCCTTAACCAGGTCACTGTTTCTGACCTTTATAGTAAATGAAGCAATCCTATGTTGTCTGAGAGATTGAATACATGACCTGTTCATTGTTTCTGTCAACTCAGTTAAAAAAATAAACTCTCCATATATACATTGCATCTTCAGATCAAATTCTGTGTGGCTGACTTGTGGAACTGGCAGCCATTAGAGCACTGAACTCTCCTTGAGTGTTACATGTGCCACACTCACTCTCTTCCTCTCCTCATCAGAGGAGGAAAGGAGGGAGCTGAAATGGAAAGAGAGGGATGTTTTCATTTTCACCTCCTTCCTAGTCTGCCATATCCTGCCTGCTCTGTCTATGATCCATCAGAGCCCCCAAAAATGGTACCAGGGATTCCTGGGCTCTGAGGAACGACTCAGCCTTTGGACTCGGTGGCATCAGAGGAACAATAATGTGAGTAATGCTTTGTGAAATTGAGTAATGCTTGACTTTGAATCCACTTGTTCAGCTTCAAAGGCCCTGAGTTCGAGCTGGCCTAAATCTGAAAGATTCTGCTTGGCAATGACTAGGGCTGTTTGCTGCCAGCAGCTGAGTTTCTTCTCACAGTGGTTAAAGGACTTAAGTTCTTTGCTGTGAATTCTTTACCCACCACTGGTACATATTTGACAGAGAGGACTAGGATCAAGTACATACCTGATTTTATGCTGTCTAGGGATGTGGGTGATAAGCATTCATCCATCACTAAGAATTTTCTGACCTAGATTTTGACCTCATCAATAGTGATGACACATACATTTAATTAATATTTCTGTTACAATCTGGACATAGGCTTATTTTAGTAGTTTTGCAGTGCCTGGGCAGTGGAAGGAAAATTCTGGTCTAGTTATATCTTAATTTTATTGCTCTGAACTACTTAAATACCTTTCCCACTGTACTTATCCAGGGCTCTTAACTAAGCACTTTAAAATAAAGTAGTGTAAGTATTCCCCTTGGTGTGCTCAATCTGCCAAAAGTTGCTGACAAGTTTCTTTCCTTGTGTTTTGTTGCCTGTCCATTTCCTACCTAGAAGATTACATGTTGGGCAGGCCCTTTCTGTCTCCAAGCTGATGACTTAGCTCACAGAGCTCCTCAGCCAGGACTGGTGATTATTGGCAGTATGATAGAGCAAACTCAAATAGGTATTTAAACTTTGGTTTTTTTCTGACTTTACCTTCAGAGCCTCGTTCTGAAAATCATTAAAGTGAAATGAAACCTCATATTTATTCTTTTCATGACTCAGAGAGAATAATAATAATTCATACAGAAAATTGTTAGTCCCATTCAATATTGTTAATGTCTCAGCTCATTGCCAGTCCAAACTTTCTTTCTTTCTTCTGTATAGTGGTATCTGAGTCTGCTTGTCAAGATCACTCAAGCATTTTCATTTAACAGCTCCCCTGCTACTTCAGGAATCTTAACATCGGTGGATAGTTTTGACCTCTTTTGCTCTCTTTCTGCTGTGTGCTGTAGTTTTTGAGACCTTGCTCATATGTATGGAAAGCTTGCTACCCTGGACTTCAGGAGACTTTGGCCTCAGGCAGACTTTGGCCTCTTCAGGGGTCTGCTTGGTAAGTACCATGGAATAAAGCCCAGGAAGGAAGAGGGGCCCAAGAAAGCTGGCTAATATTCAAGGACCACCTCCTCCAAGCTCAGGAGTGATGCATCCCAACAAAGAGGAAGTCAGGCAAAACCACCAGGATGTCTGCATGGATGAACAAGGAGCTCCTGGACAATCTCAAACAGAAAAAGGAAGCCTACAGAGGGTGGAAGCAAGGACAGGTAGCCTGGGAGGAAGACAGAGAAATTGTCTGGGCAGCCAGGAATCAAGTTAGGAAAGCTAAAGCCCAGATTGAGTTAAATCTGGCCAGGGATGTCAAAGGCAACAAGAAAGCCTTCTACAGGTATGTTAGTGATAAAAGGAAGATTAGGGAAAATGTGGGCCAGGACAAGGGGTATTGGTTTTAAACTAAAAAGGGTAGATTTAGACTAGACATAAGGAAGACATTTTTTACAATTAATATGGTGAGGCACTGGAACAGCTTACCCAGGGAAATTGTAGAGGTCCCATCCCTGGAAGTGTCTGAGCCTGGTCTCGTGGGAGGTGTCCCTGCCCATGGCAAGGGGTGGTGGAACTACATGATCTTTAAGGTCCCTTCCAACCTAAACCATTCTATGGTTCTATGAAAGGTTGCAAGTTTGTTGTCTGATGCTGGGGAATGGCCATTGCTGCTGTTGTGGGCCTCCCTGGACTCAGTAATGCATCTCACTGTATTGATGGCAGCTTTCCTAGTGTTGCTTTTTCCATTTCTGCTCTTCTGGGTTCCTTTCAAGTCCAGAAACAGAAGTACTGGGAACCCTTTGAGCAAAGAAAAATGGCTGTGAGTATTACTGGTGCTCATGAGAGGTCTTCCCTTATGAGACCTTCAGAGCAGATGCCTTAGCTCTTCTGCAGGAGAAGTGGAACTGTGTGTTTGTCTGACTGTCCTGGTAATGAGCTTTTCTGTGCAGCAGAAGTGGCCTTCTGATTTGTTTTGGAGAGGGCTGATCATCTTTTTCATTTGGCAACAGTGGTAATGGCGATGGCTGATCCCAACAGGTCTGTTTTGAAAGGACTGACCACCTGCCAGTCTTGCTGCTCTTGCAGAGCAAAGCCACTGTGGAGCTGTATTCTGGCAGGGATTCAGTGACGTTTGAGTCACTTGCATCTTGTGGAAACCAAAGGCATATTTTTTTCTCACTCCAGAAGTTTGCAGACAGGTAGGGACTGCAGTCCTTAGCAGAATTCCTGTTTAGCGAAAAACCAGTCAAAAAAAAGTCCATTTTTGACATGAAATGGGCAGAGGTGCCTCATCCCTAGGGGGCACTTGTTTTTTTTGAACAGCAGATTCTTGTTTGGATGTCCTTTCTGGAAGTGATCAAGACAGAACAGATATGTTCTACCATCAACAGTAGGTATGTATGTGCCGGGAAAACGAAACGTTAAACAGACGCTGCTCACTCCCAGTGCCCTTAAGGACAAAAGCCAGAAGCGTTTACAAAAGGGAGAAAAAGAGGTAAGCCTCTGTCCTGGTTCCGGCAGGGATGGGGTTAATTACCCAAGGAGCCGGCAGGGGGGCAGGTATTCCATACCACGTGACCACGCCCGGGCTGTAAGAGGAGCTAGCCGGGGAGGGGGGAGCAGTCGCCACTCGGGGACGGACGGCTGCAGTGGTGCGGGTCCGGTGGTGCGCGGCGGTACTGTAATCGCGTCTGTATGTCCCTTTATCGGTGTTATTGTTTTTCTTTCCTGTTCCCGTTTGCTGTTCTGTTAAACTGCACTATTTCAACCCACGAGTTTTGCCTTTTTCTGCTGATTTTTCCCACGGCTGTGGGAGTTGAGCGAGTGGCCCCGTGGTTCTTTGCTTTGTTTGCGTGCGTGGCTGTGTTATGTAAATTCTTATATGCTCCATGTACTCCCTGGGATGCTGTTTGTAGCATTTGGGGTAGAATGTGGGAAACATGGTAGACTACACCATAGATTGTCCTTCAACCATATCTTCCCAGTTTTAATAATTCAAGTGGATTACCCATGCTTTGAAAAAGACAGTAGATCCTTCTGGTTGTTTTAAAAACATCTAAAATTATTGATCACAACTTGTCTGCATTTCTTGTGTGCTGAAAGTCACTAATGTGGCAATTACACCTAAGCAGGACAAACTAAACTGTGAGTTGGAAAGGCTTGAGTCTAACTCCGTAGCTCCTAACTAGCAGCAGGGGCTTATGGAGTACTCATTGAATGACTTTTTGCAAATGTTTGTTTTGATATTCCTAATTAGAATTAGCATATTATTGGCAGTCAACCCTATGTAACATTTGGAGCATGATCGCATAACTTCCCTTTGGTGTTTTGTCATGCATCATGTATGGGAGTTCCGCCAGAAAAAGCAGCAGTCTGAATTGAGAGCCAGTGTCTAATGTCTGCCTTTCATTAGCTCAACCTGATAATTTCTCTGGGTGTTATTTCTTTTCCTGATGTCATGTGGTCAAGTCCATCTAGCAGAGGGGTAAAGCCAACTTGTAATACTACCAGTAGTAATATTGGGTTACTGGGCTGATGGGCAAGGATTTTCTGTATGAGCATGTAATACAGACAATGTTCAGTGCTGTTTAACAGTTCTGATATGTTTCATTACAAAATATTGCCCTGCTTTGTTAAAGCATCCTATCCCTTGACACTGTCTCACGACACATCCTTCTCTAAATTGGAGAGACACGGATTTGATGGATGGACCACTCAGTGGATAAGGAACTGACTGGATGGTCGCACTCAAAGAGTTTTGGTCAATGGCTTGATGTCCAAGCGGCGAGCAATGATGAGTGTCGTTCCTCAGGGGTCAGTACTGGGGATCGATGCTGTTTGCTGTCTTTATTGGTGACATGGATGTTGGGATTGAGTGCACCCTCAGCAAGTTTGCCAACAACACCAAGCTGTGTGGAGCGGTTGACACACTGGAGGAGGGAAGGGATGCCATCCAGTGGGACCTGGACAGGCTTGGAGGTGGGCTTGTGCAAACCTCCTGCAGTTCAACAAGGCCAAGTGCAAGGTCCTGCAGGAGGGTCAGGGCAATCCCAAGCACAAATACAGGCTGGGCAGAGAGTGGATTGAGAGCAGCCCTGAGGAGAAGGACTTGGGGATGTTGGTAGATGAGAAGCTCATCATCAGCTGGCAATGTGTGCTTGCAGTCCAGAAAGCCAACCATATCCTGGGCTGCATCAAAAGAAGCGTTAAGTTCTAGCAGGTTAGGGAGATCATTCTTCCCTGTCTACTCCATCTCATGAGACCCTGCCTAGAGTATTGCATCCAGCTTTGGAGTCCTCAGCACAAGAAGGAGATGGACCTGTTGGAGCGAGTCCAGAGGAGGGCCACAGAGATGATCAGAGGGCTGGAACACCTCTCCTATGAGGACAGGCTGAGAGAGTTGGGGTTGTTCAGCCTGGAGAAGAGAAGGCTCCAGGGAGACCTTATAGCAGCTTTCCAGTATCTGAAGGGGGCCTACAAGAAAGCTGGAGAGGGACTTTGTACAAGGGCATGTAGTGATGAGAGATAATGGCTTCAACCTGGAAGAGGGTAGAATTAGATTAGATATTAGGAAGAAATTCTTTAATGTGAGGGTGGTGAGGCACTGGAACAGGTTGCCCAGAGAAGTTGTGGATGCCCCATCCCTGGAAGTGTTCAAGACCAGCCTGGATGGGGCTTTGAGCAACCTGGTCTAGTGGGAGGTGTCCCTGCCTATGGCAGGGGGGTTGGAACTAGATGTTCTTTAAGGTGTCTTCCAACCTAAACCATCCATGATTCTATGATCCCAGACCTGAGAAAAGACAAGACCTCGTGGGACTAACATATAGTAGTTGTGTATAGGAGTGTTACGATTTCAGTGTAGTGCTACAGTGTGTCTAGTTTTCTGCAAACATCTCTCTCTCCCCCAGAAATTATGTGTAAGTTGGGCATGGATGATCTTAAGGTATTTGCCTAGCACTTCTGCATGGTGAGCAGTCCAGGCCAGGCAGCTGCTTTAAATAGACAACTGCCTGTTCAAAGTTGCACAGAAGTAGCCACTGTGCCTATGCAGATCAGCTTTACAGCGCATGTGCAGAAAACCTGATCCTCCCATTTTCCAGCCCAATTTGAGACTGCTGAACATGAATCTGGAATATCTACATGAAGAATAGTTATTATATAGTTTGGATAGGTTGGGTCCACTGCCAATGCATATGCTGTTATTTCTGCTTGGGAAACTGGTGGAAGTGGATCTTTGTACCTAAGTGCTTAAAGATCACTCCAAGAAACATGCAGAGTCCAATAAAGAATTTTCACCAAATATCACTGCCAAGCAGGTTATCATTCCTTGAGTGAGGATCTGTGAATATGAACTACAAACACTTTAAGCCACTGTAATTGAAACTCTCACCTTACCCAGAATACTGGTGTTAGGGCTTTGTCACATAAATCAAGTGCATCCCTGTCAATTTGGGATTAATCTTTAGCATATAGTCTGTGCACATGTATGTGTTGGCCGAGTAAATCAGTAAATGCTCGGTTCTTTTAGGGAAAGGCTGGCAATTTTTGGACTCTTTTCTAGGTCCTGTGGCGCTCACTATGTTCGTAAACAACTTTGAAAAGGTGGTGAACATTAAAGTGATAAAGCTGGCTGATGTATGAAGTTATTTGGGTTTGCAAGGACAAAGACTTGACTGAAGGTCTACAGAATAATCTTATAAAACTGAGTGAATGGGCATTAAAGTAGCAGATGAAATTCAGTGTAGACAAGAGCAAAATGATGCACTGGGAAAATCCGGTGCCATATATACAATAATGGCCTCTGAGTGAACCGTTACTGCCAAACAGCAGTTTTGCAGCTGTGAAAGATAGTTGCATGAAAGCATCAACTCAAAACTGGGAAGCGGTGCGAGGGCAGGAGCACTTGGGCACTATGAGGAAAGAAATTGAGATCAAGAGAGATAGCATTGGGCTACACCTTGAGAAATGCTTGTGTTCTCGTCCCCTTGTCTCAAAAATTATTTTTGAGAGCTAGGGAAATTGCAGAGAAGGACAGCAGCTCAGAGAAACCAGAGCTATGTAAAGGATTCTGAATGGTTTACTAACCTGTGGGTTTGGAAAACAAAAATTTGCAGAATATATAGGAGAGCTACGTAATCTTAGCTTCAGGGTAGATACAGATGCTCTTCATTGTTTCTTCTGCTGGAAGAATGGAGTCTATCAAATGGAGGTGGTAGACCCTAGGTTCAGACAAACCAAATAAGAGTAGGTACTTTGTGCAGTGCATAGAAGTTGAATTTCTTGCCAAAGGATGTTGTGGGTGCAAGAAGTTTGCAGGGTTGGGGGGACTGGATAAGCTTTTGAAAAAAGAAGAACCTTTGATCGTTACCAGAATGAACCAGTCAGGAGGTACACCAAACTGAAAACAACTGAAGGCTGAGGAAGTATTTAGGGGAATGTATCTTTGCCCTTTTCTTTCTCTTCTGTAGGCACCCCCCTCGATCTGTTATGGAAGAAAAGTTACTGTGCTAAGTGGAATCTGGGCATTCTTATATTCAAACATCCCAACTTCATTATGTTTAAAGTCTTTACATGTGTAGTCTGGGGTTTTTGAGAGGGGGTTATTTAAAAAAAAAAAAGGGGAGGTGGCCAAAAAAAAAAAGATGGCACTGAACATCCAAACACAGTTGAACAGCTAATTATATTATCTCAATTCTCTTTTCATATCAGTCTTCTACCAGGCAATATGTACCATGGGCAATACAGCTGAGTTACCCTTGCTCTTGCACTCTAAGCTGCCATTTATTTTCTCTTTCATTTCTCAGTAAAATACAGGTTATTCGAGTGTTTTGCTGCTTTCTAAGTACTACTAATTTGCTTGTTGATTGATTACTATTTTTTAAAAATAAAATGAATTAATTTCATAATCTCACACACAGGAAATATGCATTT
Organism: Anarhynchus alexandrinus; assembly: GCA_008711295.1. Taxonomy (NCBI): domain Eukaryota; kingdom Metazoa; phylum Chordata; class Aves; order Charadriiformes; family Charadriidae; genus Anarhynchus; species Anarhynchus alexandrinus. Next base: position 1,055,447 of record VUYV01000022.1, read on the forward strand.
TGGGAAAGATTCAGATCCTGGGTTTTGATGTGAAAAACTAGGCTGAATAACAGGAAGGATGGTTAAAGGAAATGTGGCAGGACCAAAATGTTCCATGGAACATGAAGGCACTCTGAGCAGCCACTCTGAGTGGCCACTGTGGGGTCTATATGCGCATGCAGCTGGCACATGGAACTTCTCCCAACAGACTTCTCCATAGCCAGTCCTACTCTACAGAACAGAACTCCTTTTTTTTTTTTTTTTTTTTTTTTTTTTTTTGGGGGGAATCTTGAGAAGCA